>CM077160.1:127316728-127570150 GCA_039583875.1 Platanthera guangdongensis | reverse complement strand
AGTACCACTGGCACTAACTTCTGTCTCCAGCACTAGAGGAGCCTCAGCTTCTTCTTCACCTTCTCCTTGCCTTTGACCACTCCATTCAGCTGCCTCATCGAATTTCACATTTTGACTCACCATAATTTTCTTCTCCATAGGGTCATACAACTTGTATCCCTTGCTCCTTTGATCATAGCCAACAAAGATCAATTTCTTGGCTTTTTCTTCCAGTTTGCTCAGGTTCGGCCTAGTCTTGAGAGCATAAGCAATGCTCCCCCAAACCTTCAAGTGACTCACATTTGGCTTCAAGCCAGTCCACGCTTCCTGCGGCGTTCCCCTTGATAGGTACTTTGTGGATCACCTGTTTGACACATAACAAGCTGTCTCCAAGCATCTCCCCAAAAAACTATGGCATATGCTTGCCTCTGAGCATGCACGTACACATCTCTATCCATGTTTGTTCTTACTCTCAGCCAATCCATTCTGCTGTGGAGTGTAGGGTGAAGTAAGAGCCTCTTGATCCCTATATAGTCACTGAACTGAACAAACTCCTGGCTCAGGTACTCACCGCCCCTATCTGTCCTCAAACACTAAAGCCTCATGCCAGTCTCCATCTCCACCAAACTTTTGAACCATTTGAAAGATTCATATGCCTCACTCTTCTGCTTGATGGGATACACTCAACACTTCCTGCTGAAATCATAATAAAGGTTAGAAAGTACTTGTTGCCTCCTGCAGAAACAGGTGTGAACGGCCCATAGATGTCTGAATAAACCAATTGCAGGAGTCTCTTTGCTCTCCACTGACTTTGCTTTGGGAACAGAAGCTTGGCCAACTTGCCTAAGACACATGCCTCACACATGTGGGTTGGCTCCTCCAGCCTGCTAGGAACACCATGAACCCCAGCTTCCCTTGTCAGCCTTTTCAGACAATCAAAACCAAGATGTACTTACCTCATGTGCTAGAGCCATGCCTCATCCTTCACTGTGGCTCTTAAACATGAGATCCTCTCCATGTCAAGGTTCAACATGAACATCATGTTCTTCTTCATCTCTACCCATGCCACCTCCATCCTGTCAGCTCAAATAAGTTGCCATCACTGCCCCTTCATGGTTATCTCATAACCTCTCTCCATGAGCTGTCCCAAACTAAGGATGTTTGAAGTGATCCAGGTACAAAGTAGACATTCTCTATCATGTTCACGCCATTGCGCTTTCCATTGGTAAGAATTCTTCCCTTTCCTTTCACCTTGATGGTAGAGGCATTTCCAAAAGTTACCTCAGTGCTCACATCTTCATCAAGCTCGATAATCAACTCCTTTCTTACTGACATGTGGTTGGAAGCCCACTGTCCAAGTACCACAGGTTTCTTCTACTCTCATCATCAATAACTGCAGCCTCAGCACCAAAAATGCAATTTGACTCAACATGCTCAACCATTGTCATGTTCCCCTCATCACTACTTTGTGGTTTCTATGGCAACTGGGGGTGGTGCGAGTCTAGAAGTAAACTTCTCTGAATTGTTCCAGCACTATGTAGAAATGTGCCCAAACTTATGACATGTATAACACTGGACTTGGTTTCCATTCCCAGAACCTCTTCCATTTCGACCTCTCTCGGTCCTTCCACACCCTCGGACTTGCCATTGTCCTCCACCTTGATTAGCTTGTAACACCCCAAAAAATTCGGAAGAAGGACGAGCAGCGTTGAGAGCCAAGTTTGGTCTTGGTAAGGGTCACACGGTCTGGGACACGGGCGTGTCCAAGGTCGTGTCGTGCTCGGGTTCGTCGAGAGCCCGGAAAGTCGACGAATTTCGCTCGACGAAGTGTTGAGACAGGGAACACGACCTAGGACACGGGCGTGTCCATGGCCGTGTCGTGCTCGGGTTCGATGGAGAACTCGGGTGGTCGACGAACTGCACTCTACGAAGTGTCGAGACAGTGAACACGGCCTGGGACACGGGCATGTCCAAGGCCGTGTCGTGCGCGTGTTCTATGAATTTTTTGCGAAGTTGACGAAGAGGCAGTCGACGATCGTTTAGACTTCGAACACGGCCTGAGACACGGGCATGTCCCAGGCCATGTCCTGCTCGGGTTGTGAGTCGGGCCGTGTAAAGGGATTGAACATGGCATGGAGCCCAGGCGTGTTCGGCCTGACACGGGCGTGTCAATTTCGATATGGGCGTGTCGATTACCCGTGTCCTTCTCGAGTGGTTTTTGATCCTTTGTCGATGGAGGAACACGCCCAGCAACACGGGCGTGTCATGTTTGACACGGGCGTGTCCAGTGCTCGTGTCCTGTTCTGGTGCGACGGTTTCAGCGTCAATTGAGGCACACGGCCTTGGACATGGGCGTGTCACAAGCCGTGTTCGGCCTAGGTGTTTTGATTTTCAGTTCGGATCGTGGTCGTTCGTTTCCTTCTTTTGGGATCTGATGGTCCAGGGTTGCCCTTGCTGAGTTAGGTCCAGGAATAGGGTTTGGGAACCTTCATTCTTCATCAAGTACTCTCTTCTAAGATATAGAGAGAAGGGAGAGAAAGGAAGGAGGTGAAGGAGAGATTCGACTGCCGGAGAAGCTTTGGTGCTCCAAATCGCGAGCCGAGTCCAGATCCGTGGAGGCAAGACCGTTGCGAAGGTTTTCATCTGGCTATGTTTCCATGGCTAGGAAGAGGGGTCGGAAGGTAACGACATTTCTCCTCTTGGTTTTAGGATGCGTGTTTAGCATCTTTTACTTTCTAGATTTTGGGCACCAAACTCTCAAATGAGAGTGGTTTGGGTCGCCATGGTTCAAGAGGAACCTCCGGGTCGATTGAGTCCATCCCCGACATGTTTTTGCATTAGAGAATCCTCTCCGTTTGTGGGTTAGGCATTGTGGGTGAAGCCATGGTCGCGACCGTTAGTCCGACTCGGTGATGTTGCATACGAGCTTTAAGAATTTTGTAGAAATCCGTTGCGGCAAGATGTCGTTTGTGATGTTTGTATTTTCTCCCTTTTCTCGAGTGAATACGTGTATCCGGAACCGGACAAGGTTAGCTCCGCAATGACGGTAGATGGTTTCTTTGGTGGACAAGATTAGCTCCGCATTGGCGGTAGATGGTTTCCTTGGTGCGTGGGGACGTTGCAGTACAAATGATGGATTGGGGTGGGAATGATTATTGATTGTGATGTGCTAAGTCGTGGCTTTGTCTCCGTGGTCGGCTGGCTATCCCGTGACGTACAAGTCATGTGTGGAGAGTGTCCCGGCGAGACTAGTCCCCTTCTGTGAGACTGACGAGAATGCCCAGCATGGGGCAAGCCCGGGCAATGAGGCCATGAGCGAGTGGGGTCAAGCAAGGCTTCTTAAAATAGGTCAGTGTGTTAGACGGAATCCTGACATGAGATGTCATAGCTTGCAGGCAAGCCCGGGTCTAAGACCATGAGCGGGTGGGGCCTTGGCAAGAGTTCCGTGTGGCGGCTTGTATGTCGTTGGGGGAATTGCAGTACCCCCTTTATTTGCGGCTTAATGCCAATGGGGAAATGATGAGTACCCAGATGATGTGCTAGATGCATACGCGATATGGTGCCTTGGGTGAAGCCCGGGTTTTGCATACATGTTGCATAGTATACCCCTTTTCTTTATATGCTCAACAGTAGAGAATGTGCATGTTGTTTGAGACATCCAATCCTGTTCTTTAGTGTTTTACTTGTTTATGTATATTGTATACGAAGTGCTGACTTGCAGGTTGGAGGGGTACCCCGGGGTCCGTTAGTGGCGGCCGGGAGGAGATGTGTTTGTTACAGAATTTGAGGTCAGCCTTTGCTGACCCACGTTACAACCAAATTTTTATAGGGTAAGGATCTCAAGCAGGAGCTAGCTCGCCGGCCAAAAAGTCTTAAGCCTCATGAAGTGTTACCAGCTTTGCATTAGCTCTACTTTTGTGACATTGTATGTTTGATGCTTTCGACTTCCGGCTTGCATGCCGAGGTAGCTTAGGAGTTCCTGTGCACTTTGATGTGTTATGTATTGATATAGTTTTGGACTCTCTTTTGTTGTAAGGCCATAAGGCCATTTCGATACTCTTGTGTATGTGGATAACTTCTAGTCTTGGTTGATGTTTCCGTTGTGGTTTGATTATGAGTTTTGAGATTGGGTAGTTATATCATCTTATAATACTAAAGTTGTGGCGTTTGTATGTTGTGGGGCCCCGGCCGGACCCATATTATATGGTCATTACAGGGGAGGTGTTACAATTTGGTATCAGAGCCAGTTAGATTCAAGGTCAGTGCATATAGAAGTTATCCACATAAGAGTAATGCGGGACCGTGAGTGTCCTTATATTTGAGTCTTGTGATTAGAGACTGATTCCTTATTTTCTTGCTTTTCTTAAGAGTGCAAGCAACGAGGCGGGTGCGTCGAGACCAAGAGAAGAGCTTTCGGCGAGTAGCGCCACTGCTCAAGGTCCTTTGGTCATGGGTGTAAACCCGGCAGACTTCTGTCGCATGCTAGCAGAAGCAATGGTGGCAGCCCAAGCTGCAGCGACAGCTCAGGTAGCAACCCCTGCAACACCGGATACGGCGATGGCCGTGCCGGGCGGAGAAGCCAGACGAGTAGGGCCTTTGGTAGAAAGGGTGGTTGTCGGGCATGGAGACTGGTAGATGAAGTATTTTTTGAGCTTCCATCCCCCGACATTCAAGGGAGTCGGTACTCCGACTGATGCGGAGGATTGGTGGGCACAGATTCAAGAACTTCTGAGGGCGGCAGAGATGTCAGAGAAGAAGAAATCTGAGTTTGCAGCTTTCATGTTGGAGGGAGACGCAAAGTTGTGGTGGGTGAGCCATAGCGGCTGCCAATTTCTTGGACGCACCCTGTCCATGGAAGAATTTAGGGATGCTTTCCTAAAGAAGTACATTCTTGTTTCAACGAGGTTGACCCTTCAGAGGCAATTTCTGCACTTGATGCAGTGAGATAAGACGGTGGACGAGTATGTTCAGGAGTTCACTCGTTTGGGTCATTACGCGGGGACGACCATGGCGGACGATGAGGAGAGGGATAACCTCTTCTACCAGGGGCTGAGGGATAATCTAAGACAACCCTCATTGCCATGAAGAGAGCTGGTTTCAATGAGCTAGTTAAGGCAGCCAGGACATTGGAGAGTGATCTATAGCGAAGCCAACATCCTAAGGGTTTTGCGCCCAAGCAAGGATAAGGAAGCCTTCTCAATCCCAAGTAAAGTCTAAAGGGAATAGATGGAGGAAGAAGCCTCACCCATACAAGCCCGGTGAGAAAAGCAAGTGGACGTCGGAGGGTCTCACTCTAAGGGGCCACCGACGTGCTTCAACTGTGGTAAGGTGGGGCACATTGCTCGTTTTTGTAACCAAGGAGGTGCGGAGCAGGAGGCAAGGCAGGAGCAAACTATGCGCTCCGGCCCCAGTGCCGCAGAAAAAGGGAAGATGGCGGAGTCTAGCGCTTCTCGGTTCCAACTGGTGCAACCAAGGGCTTACAACCTTGGACAGCAGGAAGCGATCCGCCAACCCGATGTGCTGACAGGTATGAGGAAGTTTAAGTTTAATCTTGTGCTCCATACTTTTAGATCGTTATATTTGATGTCTATGTTTTAGGCTTTGTGTTAGTTTTTGGATACCCCGCTAGGTATTGTTTGATACGGGAGCGTCGAACTCCTTTCTTGCGGAAAGATTAATCCGGAGAATTGGAGTTGAGTCATTTCGGCGGACGCGGAGCTGAAGGTGCGCATGCCCAATGGGTCATCCATGACCACCGGGAAGAAAGGGCGCATTTGTTGGGAGCTAAGCGGAGCTGACTTCGTGTTGATAACAGCGGTCCTGCCGTTGGTCGAGTTTGATGTGATTTTGGGAATGGACTGGCTAGTGGAGCAGCGTGCCAGTATTGATTGTCTATCCAAGGTGGTGACCCTAAGAAGCGAAGGGCAGATAGAAGTAAAGTATGAGGGCCTTAATGGAGTGGCCTGTTCCCTAATTTCGGCCATGCAGTTGATGCTGGCAATTAACCAGGGTGGAGTAGCGCTTGTGGCATTATTGGAGGTTCGCCTCTCTAATTTATCACTTGGGGAAGTGCCCGTAGTGGCAGAGTTCAAGGATATGTTTCCGGATGAACTTCCTGGAGCGCCTCCTCGACGGGAGATCGACTTCTCAATTGAGTTAGTGCCAGAGGCTAGGCCGGTGTCACGACCTCCGTTTAGGATGGCACCAAAGGAGTTCGCCGAACTCAAGGTACAATTACAGGAACTGTTGGAGCAGGGGTATATCAGACCCAGTTATTCACCGTGGAGTGCGCCGGTGTTGTTCGTGAAGAAGAAAGACGGTAGTATGCGGCTGTGCATAGACTACCGAGAGTTGAATAAACTGACTGTCAAGAATAAGTATCTGATTCCTCGGATAGACGACCTGTTCGACCAGTTGGTGGGGTCGGTGGTGTATTCAAAGTTGGACTTGAAGTCAAAATACTACCAGCTGCGAATTCAAGACGAGGACATACCCAAGGCAATGTTTGGTACGAGGTATGGTCATTTTGAGTTCTCGGTGATGCCGTTCGGGCTGACGAACGCACCATCCGTATTCATGGATTTGATGAATCAGGTATTTCGGAAATACTTGGACTCTTTTGTAGTTGTCTTTATCGATGACATTCTGGTGTACTCCAAATCGGAGGTGGAGAATTAGACTCACTTGAGAGTAGTCTTGGAAGTGTTGAGGGAAAACCAGCTTTATGCAAAGTTCTCAAAGTGCGAGTTCTGGCTCGAGAAGGTAGCATTTTTGGGTCATGTGATTAGTGGGGATAGGGTGGCGATAGATCCAAAAAAAGTAGAAGCCATCAGAGACTAGACGATTTTGAGAAGCGTGGCGGAAGTCCGAAGTTTTCTTGGACTAGCCGGGTACTATAGAAGATTCGTGGAAACGTTTTGCGGATAGCTCTACCCCTCACATCACTAACTCGTAAGATTCAGAAGTTTGTGTGGACTCAGGAGTGCAGTCAGGCATTTGAGACACTGAAGGAAAGATTGATGACAACTCCAATCTTATGTCTACCGATAGGGACCGAATGATTCCAAATTTTCAGTGATGCATCGGGATGCGGTTTGGGTTGCGTTTTGGTGCAACATGGTAGTGTAATAGCCTTTGGGTCTAGGCAGCTGAAGCCTCACAAGAGGAATTACCCCGTCCAAGACTTGGAGTTGGCGGCGGTAATTTTCGCGTTGAAATTGTGGCGGCACTATGTTTATGGTGCGAAGGTGGAGACCTTCACGGATCACAAAAGCCTGAAGTATCTCCTAGATCAAAAGGACTTGAATATGCAGCAGTGCAGGTGGGTCGAGTTCCTTGGAGACTACGAGATGGCGATTCAGTATACGCCATGCAAAGCCAATGTGGTGGCAGATGCCTTGAGTAGAAAATACTCGGGGCAAGGGAATTGGATCGAAGCTCATGATGAGCAGTTGGTGCTGGACTGGGAGTCCCTCGGCTTAGAGTGCATAGTAAGGGGCGAGTCTAGAGTGCCTCGGTTGAACTGGATTGAAATGCAGAACGACTTGTCTGATCGTATTCGGGAAGCGACTCGTTTGGATGTCGAGTTTCAGCTATTCGTGGTGGAAGCTCAAAAGGGCGAGAACAGTGTCTGGGAGTTGATTGATGGGATTCTGAGGAAGGACGGAATGATTTGTGTACCGCAGTTCGGCAAGCTCCGTGAGGAGTTAATGTTTGAGGCTCACTTCACAAAGTACTCCATTCACCCTGGCAGTACAAAGATGTACTTGGATATGAAGAAATCCTTTTGGTGTCCTGGATTGAAGCGGGACGTAGCTTTGTACGTGAATCGATGCCAAACTTGTACCTTGGTGAAGGCCGAGTGTCAGAAGTCGGGCGGGTTCCTGAAGCCTCTTCCAATCCCCAAGTGGAAATTCGATGACATCTCCATGGATTTTGTGCATGGGTAACCTAGATCGCGGTAGGGTAACGACACGATTTGGGTGATTGTGGATCGCTTAACCAAAGTGGCTCACTTCATCCCAAATCGGAAGGAGGACAGCATGGAGAAGCTGGTGGAGTTGTATGTTCACAACATTGTGCGACTACATGGGATTCCTAAAAGTATATGTTGGGTACATTGGTTTAAATGTACCTGATTTGAAGAAGCCTCACCCAACTCAATGATATACATCAAAATGTATTTGATGTGTTTTGAGTTTACTTGTGCAGGTTAAGTATTTATAGGAAAGAATAAAAAGTTTCTAAGTCCATGTGTCGACACCTAGAGGGAAAGTGTCGACACTTAAGAAGACCTGTGTCGACACCCAGGCAAGCAGTGTCGACACTTGGAGTCATTGTGTCGACACCAGGGATGCAGAGTCGACACCAGACAGAAAGTGTCGACACAAGGAGCTGTGTCGACACTCAATGAAGTAAAATGCAGTGAAGCAGTGTCGACATAAGGAGCTATGTCGACACCCAGTGAAACTGTGTCTACATCAGAAAGTGTCGACACTTGGCGGCTGTGTCGACACTCAGCAAAAGTCAGCAGAGACTAAGTATAAGTGTCGACACCCAGATCAATGTGTCGACACACAGCAGAAGAGTCAACACTTGAAGAAAGTATCGACACAAGAAAGAATGTGTCGACACTCAGTTGAAGACTCAACACTTGAAGAAAGTGTCGACACAAGGAGCTGTGTCGACACTTAGCAAAGATTAGCAAAGTTCAACAAAATATTCTAAGTACAAGTGTCGACACTAAGGGGATGTGTCGACACTCAGCTGAAGTCTCAACAGAAGAAGAATGTGTCGACACAAGGAGCTGTGTCGACACTCAGCAAGTATCAACACTGAAGACATGTGTCGACACCAAGAAGCAGTGTCGACACTGACAAGTTCAACACATGAAGATGTGTCGACACAAAGGTGTTGTGTCGACACTTAGAAGAATTCAGCAATATACTGAAGTACAAGTACTTGTGTCGACACTCATTATCAGTGTCGACACATGAAGAAGAAGCAGTGTCGAGACATAGAATCTACAACACAAGGAGTTGTGTCGACACCTTGTAGGCTAGTGTCGACACTTAGTCAACTTGTGTCGACACTTGGTCTATAAGTGTCGACACTTAAAGACAGACAGTCTCGACACTTACAGACAGTTACAGAATTTTCAAGAACTGACTGGATGACTTGACAGCTGCCATTCCAGCCGGTCTACAACACCTGTCAGAGTTGTCAGAAATCAGTTATGAACCGGACCAGCAGGTTACCATGAAGAAGGCCTATAAATAGGCTTATACTGTCTACAGAAACTGTTGTTCAAGTTCAAGAGATTGAGATTGATAGGAGGATCAGCACATCAAGTTATACAAAGAAGATCTAGCTATCAAGTGAAGATCTAAGTAGTTGGAGAGAGAGAGCTCCATCCAAGAAGTTAGCTGTTGGAACCAGCTGAGAAGAAGAGTTCAGATTTATTCTGAATCTTAAGTAGCAGAGATCAAGGATCAACTGCAGAGGGGAATCAATCTTATTGTGTTCTACATTCAAGAAGCTTTGAAGAAAGCCAAGTCAGATTGATTTCAGCTGAGTTCTTCCAAGAACTCATCAAGAAACTCACAACTTATCTCTCTTTTCTCTGAGTTGTTGAGTTACAATATTTGTATTCATATTATCTTGTAGGATCCCTTGGGATCTGAGTTTGTAAGCCTGTAATTATAAAGGCTGAGTGTAGGAGAGTTGTATCTCTGAGTGTAGGCCTTGGTGGCTGAGTGTAGGCCTTGGTGGCTGAGTGTAGGCCTTGGTGGCTGAGTGTAGGCTTTGAGTAGAAGCTGAGTTGTAGGGCCTTGGGCCTGAGTTGTAGGAACCTGGTTTGGTGTTCTGAGTGTAAGATCTGAGGATCTGAGATAGTGGAGGAGTTTGGCCGAATCTAGTACACTGCTAGATAGGCGAAGGGGGAAAGTGGATGTACCTAAAGCTTGGGGAACCACTATAAATCTGGGTGTCTGCTGTGTGCTTGTGATTTGCTGTGATTACTGTGTGATGGCTGTGTACAAGTAGATTTAATTCTGTGATTATAAGTTGAATTCTGCCTAAAAAGTTAAAAAGATTAAAGTCACCTATTCAACCCCCCCCCCCCCCCCTCTAGGTGATTAGGTACAATATCTTTCAAGTGGTATCAGAGCCAGATTCCTCAAAAGAGGACTTAACTGTCTGAGTAGATCTGGTTGGCAGATTCAGTGTAAGTACATTACAGAATCAAGAAAATCAAGAACCATGGGTTCCACTGAGAATCATAAAGAATTGGGATCCATGAAGTTACCCATTTGCAGAAAGGAAATCTTTGGCATTTGGAAGGAAAGGGTGAGGCTATTTATGGAAGCCTCAGACCCTAGGATTTATATCACAGTGAAAGAAGGGTCATATGTGCCCATGAAGGTTTCAGTCTTAGATGCTAATCAAAGGACACCTAAAGATTTCTCTGAAATGACAAAGGATGAGATTGTTCTAGCCACAATGGACAAAAGGGCTCAGAACATCATAGTAAGTGCTATAGATGATGCAACCTTTCAGAATCTCATACACTGCAAGACATCCAAGGAAATTTGGGATACTCTTATTGTGTACATGGAGGGTTCTGAAGAAGTGAGGCAAGATAGAAAATCCTTGCTAAACCAAGAATATGAAAGCTTTAGACAGGGTAGATCTGATAGCATAACTGAATGCTATAAAAAATTCTATAGGATTGTGAATGAGCTTATGTCCTATGGAAGAGAGTTCAGTAACTATGAGCTCAATGATAAGTTCTTAAGGTCTCTTACAAAAGATTGGGACACCAAGATCTGTGTCATAAGGGAAATGGCAAAGCTAGCAGAAATTCCTCCACCAACACTATTTGGCAAACTGCTGTCCTATGAAATGCAGTTGACAGTGAGGAAAGAAGAGGAGAAATCTACAAGAAGTGATCATAAAGAAAGGACTGTGGCATTCAAAACTGAAGCCCCCAGAAAGTACAGAAGTAAGTCACCAACTCCACCTCCAAAAGCAGCTGAAACTGAATCAGATGAGTCAGCAAGCAGAAAATCTGAAAGCAGTGAAAGTGATGAGGACTTTGCTGCCTTCACAAGACATTTTCAGAAGTTCTTAAAGAAGAAACAATGGAGGACAAGGCCATCTACTTCACAGGGTAAAGAAGACTATTATCAGAAAAAAAAGTCTTCAAAGAAAGACAGGAAAAAGACTAAGTCTAGCAAAGCAACTCTATCAAAAATAGTGTGCTATTGCTGTAATAGACAAGGACATGTGATTGCAGATTGTCCTGAGAAAAGGAAGGAGTCTAATGATAAGAAAAAGACTCATTTCAAAGGCAAGAAGGAAAAGTCATTTGTTGCCAAGAAGGATAAGAGCCTGTCAGATATCTCTTCATCAGAAACTGAGTCAGATGCTGAGGCATATATAGGGCTGTTTGATGAGGAAGAAGAAGAAGAGTTCATTCAGATCATGAACTCTATATATGAACAAGAGGACAGTCAGTGCCAAGGACTGATGGCATTGACAGAAAGTGACAAAATCCTGGAGCAGCCAGGACCAAGTAAGGTACTAAATTGTTCTTTGAGTTCAATTTCTTGTGCTAGTTCAAAAACAGATTCATCATCATCAAATGATGAGAGTGGATCTGAGTCTGAAGAGGATATTCATCAATTGATAGATGAATATAAAGTTCTGTTGCAAGCATTTAAGAAATGCAAATCCTTGGCCAAGAGTCAAGCTAAGGAGATTGCAAGTCTCAAAATGGCTGCAACTAATTATGAGAAGTTATTTGATCAAAAACTTAATGAGATAGCCAGACTGAAGCACATAACAGTGATTCAGATGGGGACTATAACATATAAGAATGATCAAATCAAGAGTCTGGAGATTAGTCTTCAGAAGGAGAGAGATCTAGTTGCTAGGTTTTCTAAACCTAAGTCAGTTCTACCTTTAATAGATGAATTTGTTCATCACAAAGGTAAAGCTGGACTGGGATTTACTAAACCAGCTAGGACTGTCAAGTCCAAGTCCAAGGGCAAAGCCCCAACTCTCAACAAGCCAGCTGTAGATAAAACAGCTAAGACTGTACCTAAGCAAAGGTACAATAAGTTTGAGTGTTGGTGCTGTGGCAAGGTAGGCCACTTTGCAATGGACTGTTGGCACAATGCTAGTGCCAAAGTAAGTAGCAAACTGTCTGTTGTAAAACATGCAGGTAGCTTTGTTAGGAAGCAAACTAACCAGTACCAAGGACCCAAGAATTCTTTGGGTTCTAAGGTTCACTAATCTGTTTTGCAGGTAAGTCCAAGTGGTCATGCCCCAATATGGTACTTGGACAGTGTATGTTCCAGACATATGACTGGAACAAGGGGTTTACTAAAGAACTACACACCCATCAAAGATGGCCCAAAAGTCACCTTTGGTGGTTCTGAAAAAGGAATCATCAAAGGGTTTGGTAACATTTCTAGTAACTTAGTTACCATTACTCAAGTGGCTTATGTTAAAGGTTTGAAACACAACCTAATCAGTATAAGTCAATTAAGTGATGTAGGATATGACATCTCATTTGTTAAGGATGGTTGTCATATCAAGAGGTCAAATGATCAAGAGATCATTTTGACAGGTTATAGAAAGAGGAATGTCTACTGCCTAGACATTATGTGTGAGACCAATGGTTCTCAAGTGTGTCTTGTAGCTGATGAGAAAGTCTCTCATTGTGTCAAATGGCACAAGAGACTAGCCCATCTCAACTACAAGACAATTGGCAAACTCTTTAGCAAAGAGTTAGTGAGGAATTGTCATCAAGTTAAGTGTATTAAAGATGGTATTTGCTCAGCTTGTCAAAAGGGCAAGCAGACAAGATCCACCTTTAGAAGCATAGAAAACAAAGATGCTGTGAGGTGTTTATACCTCTTGCATATGGATCTCTTTGGTCCAATGCCAGTTCACAGCCTAGGTAGGAAGGTCTATACCTTTGTAGTTGTAGATGACTACTCAAGGTTTTCCTGGGTGTTCTTTCTTAGACAGAAATCTGAAACAGCTAGTGTCTTCTATAGCTTTGTCAAACAGATTCAGAATGAACTAGACAGTACAGTGGTCAAGATAAGAAGTGACCATGGTACTAAATTTCAGTCTGAGAGTATGGCAAAACTATGTGAAGACTTTGGGATATTTCAAGATTTTTCTTCACCTAGAACACCTCAGCAAAATGGCATTGCTGAGAGGAAGAATAGAACTTTGATTGAGGCTGGTAGGACCCTATTAAGTGATACATCACTACCAGAATATTTCTGGGCTGAGGCAGTTAATACTGCATGCCATGTGATTAATAAGGCTACCATTACTAAAAGCCTCAACAAGACCCCCTATGAGGTTATGAAAGGCAGAAAACCAAACCTATCCTACTTCAGGATCTTTGGTTGTAAGTGCTTCATACTTAACAATGGAAAGTCTTACTTGACAAAGTTTGCTGCCAAGTCCCAAGAGGGAATTTTTGTTGGGTACAGCAACAACAGTAAGACTTATAGAGTCTACAACTTGTCTACACAAGTTGTAGAAGAGTCTGTGCATGTAGTATTTGATGAAACTAGACTTATTAACAATGAGTTGTCTAGTAGTATTTGTAGCTCCTCAGGTATTACTAAGAAGATGGACAAGCTCACTATAGAAGAAGAGCCTACTGTAAGACAGCAAGTAGAAGATAGTGGCTGATGTCCAGGGGGAGTACTACATGTACCTAATGCAGATGAAGTTCAAGGAGTACAGCAAGATGAAGAAGTTGAAGAAGTTCAACCTGAAGCCAGGATGCCTCCAGCCAATAGGCACCTAAGAGATCATCCAGCAGAACAAATCATTGGTGATCCAAGACAAGGGGTACAAACAAGGAGTAGAAACCTGAATGTAGCAATCTACTCCAGTTTTCTATCCCAAGTTGAACCAAAGAAGTTTGAAGAAGTCATCCTAGACCTCACTGGATTGAGGCAATGCAAGAAGAACTGAATCAGTTCAAGAGGTGCAAGGTCTGGGAACTTATTCCTAAACCTAAAGACCACAATATAATTGGAACCAAGTGGATCTATAGGAACAAGATGGATGAACATGGAGTCATCATTAAGAACAAAGCAAGATTGGTTGCTAAAGGATATAGGCGGGAAGAAGGTATTGACTTTGATCAAACCTTTGCTCCAGTAGCCAGACTGGAAGCCATAAGGATGTTCCTGGCCTATGCAACCTTTCAAGGATTTAAAGTTTACCAAATGGATGTCAAGTCAGCATTTCTGAATGGTAATCTTAAAGAGAAAGTCTATGTGGAACAGCCATCAAGTTTTGTTGATTCAACTCTACCTAATCATGTCTATAGACTTAGGAAAGCTTTATATGGGTTAAAGCAAGCCCCTAGGGCTTGGTATGAAACCCTGTCTAGTTTCCTCATTGAGAATAAGTTCACAAGGGGGAAAATAGACAAGACTCTATTCCTTAGGGAATCTAGAGGCAAAGTAATACTAGTTCAAATATATGTAGATGACATAATATTTGGGTCTATTGAAAGTAGTCTTTGCAAAAAGTTTGCAAAAACTGATGCAAGGACAATTTGATATGAGTAGTATGGGAGAACTTAAGTTCTTCTTGGGTCTCCAAGTAAGACAGACTGAGAATGGATTATCCATATGCCAGTCTAAGTTCACCCTAGAACTCATAAGGAAGTATGGTATGGATTCATCCAGTACCATGAAGACTCCTATGGGGTCAAGTATGTCTCTTAGCAAGGATGATGCAGGGAAACCTGTAGATGTGTCTTTGTATAGAGGGATAGTTGGCTCCTTACTCTATTTGACTGCAAGTAGACCAGATATCATGTATGCTACATGTGTCTGTGCAAGGTATCAAGCATGTCCTAAGGAGTCTCATTTGACAGCAGTCAAAAGGATACTGAGATATCTAAAGGGCACTCCTTATCTAGGCCTTTGGTACCCTAGGAATGGGGATTTCGAACTAACAGGTTATTCAGATGCAGACTTTGCAGGATGCAAAGAAGACAGAAAAAGCACAACTGGAACCTGTCAATTCCTAGGTGGAAGACTGATTTCATGGAGTAGCAAAAAGCAAACAAGTGTGGCTATCTCTACTGCAGAATCAGAATATGTGGCTGCAGGAAGTTGCTGTGCTCAACTTCTTTGGATACAACATCAGCTTGAGGACTATGGAATTCAGGTAAGTAGAACTCCACTCTTTTGTGATTCTACAAGTGCTATATCAATTGCAAATAATCCTGTTTCCCATAGTAGAACTAAACATATTGAAATAAAATATCATTTTCTTAGGGAGCATGTAGAAAGAGAAGATATTTTACTAGAATATGTTAGAACAGATAATCAACTAGCTGATATGTATACTAAGACCTTAGAAGAAACTAAGTTCAATAGGTTTAAAATTGAACTAGGTATGATAAACTTAGAATAAGTTTATAAAAATGGCTAAGTAAAATAGTGTCGACACACAGAGATATCTATGTCGACACAGAAAAGTGGTGTCGACACTTCAGGAAAAAGGTGTCGACACATCTAGGAAGTTAGTGTCGACACTTCAGAAAGTTTGTGTCGACACATGACAAGGAGGTGTCGACACATCCAAGGTGGTGTCGACACTTAGTATTTACTCAGAATTATCTAAGTAAAGTCTCGAATAAATGTCGAGTTGAGTGGTGTCGACACATAATCAAGTGTCGACACATATATATGTTGACTAAAACTTGTGTCGACACACTGTGTCGAGACATTATAAGTCAGTGTCGACACTTATCCACAGAGTCGACACAATTTAAGTTAGTTGACCCGCCCTTTCATCTTCAAACTTAGAAAGGTATAAATAGGATTTTGCCTTAGTCTGTCGACACGCTTTCAAAAGTTTCGAGACCAAACTTGTGTGTCGACACCTCTCTTCTCTCCAGTCAAATTCTTCAAACCCTAATGGCGCCAAAGCTCGAGGAGAACGTCAATGAAGGTTACAAACTGGTGCGACAAGCGTTTGACGAAGCAGAACAGGAAATCAAGGATGTAATAACCCTAGTTGCCGACTCCGGATTAGAATTTCTTGTTTCTGAGCCCACAAAGATCTGGAAGAAGGAAGTTATAGAGTTTCTAACTGGAGCTAGAATAGATGAATCTGGACTCAAGATCAAGTCTAGGGTTCATGGTGAAAAGGTGAAGGTGTCACCTAAAAGTTTGAGGAAAGTCCTTCAGTTACCAAGAACTAAGGAAGAAGAAGTTACTGCTTCCAGGACCAGAGAGGCATTGGCATGGTGTGGTCTGGATACAAAGATGAAAATTGGCTCTGTTTTCAACTGAAAAGGAATGAACAATCAGGGGAAATTCCTCTCTGAAATTGTAGGCAAAGTAATCCTAAGTAAGCCAGGAGGGCATGATAGGGTATCAGCCCATATGTTCAGTATTATGACAAGAATAATCTTCAGCCTGAAAACTGACTGGTCTGTAATGATCTTTGAGAAGATCAAGGAGAGCCTGAAGAAGCCCAACTTGGGCAGGATCTTAAGTTTATACCTAGCTGGTAGCATACCAGAGGTTATGAGTCAAGCTGCTGGCAGTAAAATCAACCACATGAGGAAAATAGACATGAGGATCTTCTCCAGGTGGGACAGAGTTTTGTCTAAGGAGATGCCTACCCCTGTGAAAATAACTTCTGAGAAGGAAACTCCACTGAAGAAGAAGAAGAAAACTGCCCAGTGGCTCAAGAATCAACTAGCAGCTCTGGTAGTGAAAAGCAAGTTGTCTTCTCACCTGATGAGAATGAAGAAGAGACTGTTGTGAAATCTCCAGTTCAACAAGATACTGCTGAGAGGCAGAGGGAGCTACCACAAGCTAGCCCCTTACACCAGGATTCAGTCTAGGGGAGCCTCTAGTTGTATAAGAGCCAACTACTCTTGAGAGTGAGCAAGCTACAAACATCATCCTTGAGGTAATCACTGAGCTTAATGCTTTAGATTTTCCTATAGAGGATACTGATTTGTCTGATGTTTATCAGCAACCACAGATTCATAGTCAAGTCCCAGATGTTGTCATGGAAGACACATCTGTTACAATTGAAGTTGTATCTGATCTAGTGGTTGAAGAGCCAAGAATTTCTCCAGCCCATTCTCCACAAGAATATACCATGGAAGATCTATTCCTAAATCTGGATCAAACTGATTTTGACAAGGAATGTGCTGCTGCTGAGGGGGAGACTGCTCCAGTTGAGGGGGAGCAAGTTGTAATTGTTGAAGAGCCTGTAAGGCAAGAACCTGAGAAGGCACCTGAAGTACAGAAGGAGTTACCTCCAAGTCCTAAGGAGAGGGTGGATATAGCCAGCACATCTGCCTCTGAAGATGAGGAGATTGCAAGGGCAAAGAAAAAGAAATTTCAAGTATTCAAAAGAAGAAGCCAGAATTACAAGAAGGCATTGCAAACTATTGCACCACAACCTATATCACAGCCAGCACCATCTGTTGATTACAGTGCTTTAATGGTTGCTATGCAGATAAAGCTGGATGAGCACAGGCAAGCCATTGAGAAGTATGTGGATGAGGGGAAAAAATCATTACAGTTTGATCAAGCCCAAGATATAAAGTCAATAAGATTTGAAATGAATCTTAATAAGAAGGAGATGACAGACTGCTTCCATAAGGGAGGGAATGCAGTGGTATACTTAGCAACTCATCAGGAAAAGATAAAGGATCAAGTTGATGACATTGCACTGAAGCAAGGCTATGTACTTGAGAATCAAATTAGAATGAATGATAACTTGACTGCTTCTCACAATGCCATAGTAATAGAGATGAAAAGTATAGCTGCTGGACAGACACCTTCTACTGCTACTACTAAAGCAGATTTTGATAAAGCATTCCAAGAGGAAATTACTGATGTTAAAACTGCAATTCAAGATTCTCAGAAGATCATAACTGACAAACTCCAAAGGTTGAAACCTTACTTTAAAGATGGAGTTAATTATTTGGATGCTCAAATTAGATTTCAGAAAGATGATGTAAGAGATCACATAGCAAGAGAAGTCATAAAGGGGGAGAGGGTATTAGTCAAAGCCAGCTCTGATCATGCCAAGTGGATATCTAATTCTATCAGAGCCACTCTTGGTTATCCTCCTCTTTGTGATGATGATAATGTGGCTGAATCTGGAATTAACCCTACATATCTAGGAGGGGAGCAACCAAAAGTAGCTCAAGTAATTTACCCTCCTCCAGATTTTGATATGATACATGCTGATATTCAGACAATGTATAGCCCACCTGAAGGGAAAAGAACATGTCATCATAGAGAAAGTTATTCAGCCTATATCTGAAGCTATGCAAGAAGCTATGCAGAAAGAAGAAGAAGCCGGACTGTCTAAGAAAAGGTTCAGGGGGCAAGCTGAATAAAGGCCTGACTTTGAGCAGTGGAGCCCCACCTCTAGGAACATTATTTTGACTGCCTGGAAAGCTGCAAAAGATAATGTGCATGACAGGAACAAGTGGTTTTCTGAATCAGAATGGAGAAAACATGAGTCAAGGCAGGAGGCTATAGTCCAATATAGAAGAAAGGCCAAGATGGGAAAGCTACCTCCTACTGCCCAGGAGCCTAGCAAGTACTTTCCCAAGCCTTATCATTATTTTGAAAGGCAAAAGATCAAAGCTGAAGAGCTAAAGAAAAAGGATCTTAAATGGAAAAAGGTTGCTGCTGCTGAAGACACTGAAGTCCCTGTACAAGCTAAAGTACAATCTGAAAAAGGATAGTGATCAAAGAGGCTGAACTGAAATAGAATTTTCTTGAGTTTACTATGTAATCTTTTGATGTTAAACATTCTGTAAACTTTTGAAATATGAATATGACAAGTTATTAGAACAATGTACTGTGTGATAAATTTGCTTTGTGATAAATTTATTTCATAATTGTTATGAGATTATGTCTATGTATACATGTTTGATTGATACATGTTTATGTTTGCCCTGTTATATATTCCTGCTATACATCATGTTATGATTTTATTTTGTATGGTGTATATCATTGACTAAGGGTTATGACTTCTCCAAATAGGGGGAGATTGTTGGGTACATTGGTTTAAATGTACCTGATTTGAAGAAGCCTCACCCAACTCAATGATATACATCAAAATGTATTTGATGTGTTTTGAGTTTACTTGTGCAGGTTAAGTATTTACAGGAAAGAAGAAAAAGTTTCTAAGTCCATGTGTCGACACCCAGAGGGAAAGTGTCGACACTTAAGAAGACCTGTGTCGACACCCAGGTAAGCAGTGTCGACACTTGGAGTCATTGTGTCGACACCAGGGATGCAGAGTCGACACCAGACAGAAAGTGTCGACACAAGGAGCTGTGTCGACACTCAATGAAGTAAAATGCAGTGAAGCAGTGTCGACACAAGGAGCTGTGTCGACACCCAGTGAAACTGTGTCTACATCAGAAAGTGTCGACACTTGGAGGCTGTGTCGACACTCAGCAAAAGTCAGCAGAGACTAAGTATAAGTGTCGACACCCAGATCAATGTGTCGACACACAGCAGAAGAGTTAACACTTGAAGAAAGTGTCGACACAAGAAAGAATGTGTCGACACTCAGCTGAAGACTCAACACCTGAAGAAAGTGTCGACACAAGGAGCTGTGTCGACACTTAGCAAAGATCAGCAAAGTTCAACAAAATATTCTAAGTACAAGTGTCGACACTAAGGGGATGTGTCGACACTCAGCTGAAGTCTCAACAGAAGAAGAATGTGTCGACACAAGGAGCTGTGTCGACACTCAGCAAGTATCAACACTGAAGACATGTGTCGACACCAAGAAGCAGTGTCGACACTGACAAGTTCAACACATGAAGATGTGTCGACACAAAGGTGTTGTGTCGACACTTAGAAGAATTCAGCAATATACTGAAGTACAAGTACTTGTGTCGACACTCATTATCAGTGTCGACACATGAAGAAGAAGCAGTGTCGAGACATAGAATCTACAACACAAGGAGTTGTGTCGACATCTTGTAGGCTAGTGTCGACACTTAGTCATCTTGTGTCGACACTTGGTCTATAAGTGTCGACACTTAAAGACAGACAGTCTCGACACTTACAGACAGTTACAGAATTTTCAAGAACTGACTGGATGACTTGACAGCTGCCATTCCAGCCGGTCTACAGCACCTGTCAGAGTTGTCGAAAATCAGTTATGAACCGGACCAGCAGGTTACCATGAAGAAGGCCGATAAATAGGCTTATACTGTCTACAGAAACTGTTGTTCAAGTTCAAGAGATTGAGATTGATAGGAGGATCACACATCAAGTTATACAAAGAAGATCTAGCTATCAAGTGAAGATCTAAGTAGTTGGAGAGAGAGAGCTCCATCCAAGAAGTCAGATGTTGGAACCTAGCTGAGAAGAAGGGTTCAGATTTATTCTGAATCTTAAGTAGCAGAGATCAAGGATCAACTGCAGAGGGGAATCAATCTTATTGTGTTCTACATTCAAGAAGCTTTGAAGAAAGCCAAGTCAGATTGATTTCAGCTGAGTTCTTCCAAGAACTCATCAAGAAACTCACAACTTATCTCTCTTTTCTCTGAGTTGTTGAGTTACAATATTTGTATTCATATTATCTTGTAGGATCCCTTGGGATCTGAGTTTGTAAGCCTGTAATTATAAAGTCTGAGTGTAGGAGAGTTGTATCTCTGAGTGTAGGCCTTGGTGGCTGAGTGTAGGCCTTGGTGGCTGAGTGTAGGCTTTGAGTAGAAGCTGAGTTGTAGGGCCTTGGGCCTGAGTTGTAGGAACCTGGTTTGGGGTTCTGAGTGTAAGATCTGAGGATCTGAGATAGTGGAGGAGTTTGGCCGAATCTAGTACACTGCTAGATAGGCGATGGGGGAAAGTGGATGTACCCAAAGCTTGGGGAACCACTATAAATCTGGGTGTCTGCTGTGTGCTTGTGATTTGCTGTGATTGTTGTGTGATGGCTGTGTACAAGTAGATTTAATTCTGTGATTATAAGTTGAATTCTACCTAAAAAGTTAAAAAGATTAAAGTCACCTATTCACTCCCCCCCCCCTCTAGGTGATTAGGTACAATATCTTTCAGTATAGTCAGCGATCGTGACGGACGTTTCACGTCCAAGGACTGGAGGTTGGTTCAGAAGAGTCTGGGCACGAAGCTAAAGTTCAGTACGGCTTTTCATCCTCAAACTGACGGGCAAACCGAAAGAACGAACCGTACTATGGAGGATATGCTGAGAATATGCATTCTTGACTTCGGCAAGAAGTGGGAGGATCACCTCTTCATGGTGGAGTTCGTGTATAACAATAGCTACCAAGCAAGTATAAAGATGACGGTATATGAAGCTTTGAATGGGAGGCGGTGTCGAACACCGATGTCGTGGACAGATGCGGGAGACACCAAACTATTGGACAAGAAGTGGTAGCTGATGCTTGTGAGTTGGTACGGACCATTCAAGAGCGCATGAAGGTGGCTCAAGATCGGCAATCAAAATATTTTAATGCTCTCCACAGGAAGCTGGAGTTCGTGGTAGGCGATTGGTACCGATTGGTATTGTCCGCAGAGCTGAGTGGATTGCACGACGTCTTCATGTCTTCGTCTTGAGGAAAGCCTTAGTAGAGCCTAGTGTGGTGATCGAATCGGCATCGGTGCCGATAGAGGAAGACTTGAGGACGCGAGTTCATCCAATTGCTATCGAGGATTCAGAAATTCAGTAGTTGCGGAACAAAGAGGTCAAACTCGTAAAAGTCCGATGGGACAACTGCGGCCGTGAGGAGCTCTCTTGGGAGCGAGAACAAACCATGCTGGAGGAGTATCCAGAGTTTTTCCGTTCAGGTATCATTTAAGTTTTGTCTACCCCCTTTTTGCTTTTTGAAATTTCGGGACGAAATTCTTTTAAGAGGGGGAGAGTTGTAACACCCCAAAAATTTGAAAGAGGGACGAGCAGCGTCGATAACCAAGTTTGGGTCTTGGTAAGGGTCACACGGCCTGGGACACGGGCGTGTCCAAGGCCGTGTCGTGCTCAGGTTCATCGAGAGCCTGGGAAGCCGACAAATTTCGCTCGACGAAGTGTTGAGACAGGGAACACGGCCTAGGACACGGGCGTGTCCATGGCCGTGTCGTCCTCGGGTTCGACGGAGAACTCGGGTGGTCGACGAATTGCGCTCGACGAAGTGTCGAGATAGTGAACACGGCCTGGGACACGGGCGTGTCCAAGGCCATGTCTTGCGTGTGTTTGATGAATTTTTCGCGAAGTCGACGAAGAGGCAGTCGACGATCGTCGAGACTTCGAACACGGCCAGAGACACAGGCGTGTCCCAGGCCGTGTCCTGCTCGGGTTGTGAGTCGGGCCATGTAAGCGGATTGAACACGGCCTGGAGCCCAGACGTGTTCGACCTGACACGGGCGTGTCAATTTCGACAAGGGCATGTCGATTACCCGTGTCCTTCTCGGGTGGTTTTTGATCCTGTGTCGATGGAGGAACATGCCCAGCAACACGGGCGTGTACTGAGTGACACGGGCATGTTATGTTCGACACGGGCGTGTCCAATTCCCGTGTATTGTTCTGGGTGCCATGGTTTCGGCGTCGATTGAGGCACACGGCCTTGGACACGTGCATGTCACAAGCCGTATTCGGCCCATGTGTTTTGATTTTCAGATCGGATCGTGGCCGTTTGTTTCCTTCTTTTGGGATCTGATGGTCCAGGGTTTCCCTTGCTGGGTTAAGTTCGAGAATAGGGTTTGAAAACCCTCATTCTTCATCAAGTACTCTATTTCTAAGATCTAGAGAGAAGGGAGAGCAAGGAAGGAGGTGAAGGAGAGATCTGGCTGCTGGAGAAGCTTCGGTGCTCCAAATCGCGAGCCGAGTCCAGATCCGTGGAGGCAAGACCGTTGCGAAGGTTTTCATCCAGCTAAGTTTCCATGGCTAGGAAGAGGGGTCGGAAGGTAACGACACTTCTCCTCTTGGTTTTAGGATGCATGTTTAACATCTTTTACTTTCTAGTTTTGGGCGGCAAACTCTCAAATGAGAGGGGTTTGGGTCGCCATGGTTCAAGAGGAACCTCTGGGTCGATTGAGTCCGTCCCCGGCATGTTTTTGCATTAGAGAATCCTCTCCGTTAGTGGATTAGGCATTGTGGGTGAAGCCATGGTCGCGACCGTTAGTCCGACTCGGTGATGTTGCATACGAGCTTTAAGGATTTTGTAGAAATCCGTTGCGGCAAGATGCCGTTTGTGATGTTTGTGTTTTCCCCCTTTTCTCGAGTGAGTACGTGTAGCCGGAACCAAACAAGGTTAGCTCCGCAATGGCGGTAGATGGTTTTCTTGGTGGACAAGGTTAGCTCCGCATTGACGGTAGATGGTTTCCTTGGTGCGCGGGGACGTTGCGGTACAAATGAGGGATTGGGATGGGAATGATTATGGATTGTGATGTGTTAAGGCGTGGCTTTGTCTCCGTGGTTGGCTGGCTATCCCGTGACGTGCAAGTCATGTGTGGAGAGTGTCCCGGCAAGACTAGTCCCCTTCTGTGAGACTGACGAGAACACCAAGCAAGGGGCAAGGCCGGGCAATGAGGCCATGAGCGGGTGGGGTCCAGCAAGGCTTATTGGAATCGGTCAGTGTGTTAGACGGAATCCTGACATGAGAAGTCAAAGCTTGCAGGCAAGCCCAGGTCTAAGACCATGAGCGGGTGGGGCCTTGGCAAGAGTTCCGTGTGACAGCTTGTATGTCGTTGGGGGAATTGCAGTACCCCCTTTGTTTGCGGCTTAATGCCAATGGGGAAATGATGAGTACCCAGATGATGTGATGATGTGCTAGATGCATACGCGATATGGTGCCTTGGGTGAAGCCCGGGTTTTGCATACATGTTACATAGTAGGCCCCTTTTCTTTATATGCTCAACAGTAGAGAACGTGCATGTTGTTTGAGACATCCAAGCCTATTCTTTAGTGCTTTACTTGTTTATGTATATTGTATACGAAGTGCTGACTTGCAGGTTGGAGGGGTACCCTGGGGTCCGTTAGGGGCAGCCAGGAGGAGATGTGTTTGTTACACAGTTTGAGGTCAGCCTTTGCTGACCCACGTTACAACCAAATTTTTACAGGGCAAGGATCGCAAGCAGGAGCTAGCTCGCTGGCCAAAAAGGCCTAAGCCTCATGAAGTTTTACCAGCTTTGCATTAGCTCTACTTTTGTGACATTTTATGTTTGATGCTTCCGACTTCCGGCTTGCATGCCGAGGTAGCTTAGGAGTTCCTGTGCACTTTGATGTGTTATGTATTGATATAGTTTTGGACTCTCTTTTGTTGTAAGGTCATAAGGCCGTTTCGATACTCTTGTGTATGTGGATAACTTCTAGTCTTAGTTGATGTTTCCGCTGTGGTTTGATTATGAGTTTTGAGATTGGGCAATTATATCATCTTATAATACTAAAGTTGTGGCGCCTGTATGTTGTGGGGCCCCGGCCGGACCCATATTATACGGTCATTACAAGGGAGGTGTTACATAGCTGGTTGTTCTACATGAGGTGCAGGTGCTCTTCCTCCAGTATCACTTCTTCCTCCTCTGCTTCTACCTCTGAACGTGTCTCTCCCTCTAGGAGTGTAGTGACCCTTGGCAGGTGTGCTCTTGGTGTAATTCAACACCTCAGTAGTAGTAGCTCCTGCACTGGTCTCCTTTCTTCTGTTCATGACCTGCTCATGAACTTGTAATGAACACCTAAGCTCTTCCACTAAAAGTTTGGACAAATCCTTGGATTCTTCAACAGCAGTAACAACATGATCAAATCTTTGTGGGAGTGACCTCAGAACTTTCTGCACTATCCTGATCTCATCTACCGCCTCACCATTTAGCTTCATCCCGTTGCTCACCTTCAAAACTCAATCGAAATACTCCTCAATGGACTCTTGGTCCTTCATGTGAAGCGACTCAAACTCACCTCTCAACACCTGCAACTTCATCTCTTTAACTCTACCTCCCCCTTGGTATGAGTTCTGAAGTATCTCCCATAAAGCATGGTTATTAGCTGCTCCAATAACCTTCTCCACATCTCCATCCTCCAAGGTCCTTGATATGATAGATGTGGCGGTGTAGTCTTTTGTAAGACTTGCTTCATATGTCGTCTTTGTGGCATTAGCCCATTGTGCTCTTCCCTCTTCTGACACCACTTCCGGTGGATTTTGAACAATATCCCACACTTCGTGCATCCTCAGTGTGTTCTCGACTTCCCATCGCCATCTCGCAAAATTTTCTCTCTTCAGTTTGATAGTCAACGGTGCAACACCAATTACCCTATCCATGATCGGGACTCTTTACAGATAGACTGCACAAAGGAACAGGGACGAAAAACAACTAACCTTTCCTCTGATACCACTTTTAAAATCCTGAATCACATAAACAAGACAGGAATAACATTCCAAGAAACCAGAAAGCCTAAAAATGAACAGAAAAACGATAGATCCAGCACTAGATCACCACCAATGGAGGCGCACTCGCAGCAATATTCAAAATTAGGGAGCAACTTTTAATTCAACTAAAAGATTTAGGGAAAAAGACGCAGTACCTCACAAAACAAGCTTCATACTGAAAAAAAACTTGTCTGTTTCTCAGAAACTACTAAACTCTAACAATATGCTTGTTGAGCATTGACTTACCTGCTCAGACAACACCGCCCCTGGATACCTAAAAGCAGCAACAAAAATAAACTACAACAGGAAAAAAACAATCGCCATTCGTCGTTCGTCGAACACCGGTGGACGAAAGTTGCACAAAAGCTGGTAAATGAAAGTCGAACTCCGGTCGACGAAAGTCGAACACCATTCGACGAAAAATCAAACAAGATACGTTCGACGAAAGTCGAACTCCGTTCGACAAAAAATTGTCCGACGAACTGAAAAGTCATTTCAGTGGAGAGGTTTTACATAAGCACAATTACACAACTAATAAGCAGGATTAGAAGATAAAAACTAGGAGCTAACTTGTTTGCTAACACTTTCATCATTCCCTAGTCTTAGTGATGCGCTCATAGAAGTTTTCGCTTGTTTCAAATTCTCAAAACCAAATTTCTTAATCATATCTTTTATGTATTTGGATTGACAAATAAAAATATCGTCGTCTCGTTGAGAAATTTGAAAACCTAAGAAGTATGTCAATTCTCCGACTGAACTCATTTCAAATTCACTTTGCATCACTTTTATTATTTCTTCACATAATTTCTCGTTTATGCCACCAAAGATTATATCATCAACATATATTTGCATGATCATTAAATTTGAATCACAATGTTTTACAAACAATGTAGTATATGTAGTTCCCATCCTAAAACCATGCTTGACAAGAAAATCGTTAACCTATCATACCAGGCACAAGGTGCTTGCTTTAATCCATATAAGGCTTTTATGTGTTTATAAACATGATTTGGATGATTACTATTTTTAAAATCGGGTGGTTGCTCTACATACACTTCTTTAATGTAACCATTTAGAAACACACTCTTGACGTCCATTTGATACAATTTTATCCTTTTCAAACTAGCAAATGCTAAGAACATCCTAATGGACTCAAGGAGAGCCATGGGTCCGAAAGACTCCACAAAATACACCCCTTCGATCTGAGAGTATCCCTAAGCAACCAACCTAGCTTTATTTCTCGTTATCCTAGACTCATCATCAAGTTTATTTTTGAAGATCCACTTAACACCTATAACTAGATGGTTACTGGGGCGCTCCACTAATGTCCATACTCTATTTCTTTCAAATTGATTAAGTTACTAGTTCATGGCCAAAAACAAAGACTCATCATTTAGTGCTTCAGAAATGTTCCTAGGTTCAATTTCAGATACAAAACAAAGTTTGAAAATGATTCATGCACGAATGAACGAGTTCTAATCTCATATAAAGGCTCTCATATTACTAGTTCTTGTGGATGATTTTTTAAAAAAAAATTAGTTTCTTTGGAGGCTTATATCCTTTCGTATCACGTAAGTCGTCACCTACTACTGCTACATCTCTCTTCACACTCTCCTCTTCTTGAGAGATGACGTCACCATCAACTACATTTAATTTAGGGTCTTCTTTTGGAGTAATTTCGTTAATATGAATCTTAATTGATTTTTCTACAATCAAGGTTCTTTTATTATTGACTTTATATGCACAGCTCGTGTAGGAATATCCTAAAAAGATGCCTGAGTCAGATTTTTCATCAAATTTCTCTAAATTATTTTTTGTGTTTAGAATGAAACATGGGCAGTCAAAGACTCTAAAATAGAATACAGACGGTTTTCTATTATAGTACAACTCATATGGGGTGCACTTTAGAATAGGGTGAAACATGGTTCGGTTCATCACATAACATGTAGTGTTGACCGCTTCAGCCCAAAAATATCGAGGCAAGTCGTACACGGCCAACATTGTTCGAGCTAATTCTTGAAGTGTCCAATTCTACCTTTCTTCTACTCCATTTTGATGTGTAGTGTGTGGGGCTGAAAACTCACGCCGAATTCCTAAATAATTACAGAAATTTGTAAAAGTATCATTCTCAAATTCTCTCCCATGGTTGGACCGTATAAATTTTATTTTTAGTTCCATTTTATTTTGTAATCTAGTACACAGATTCGAGAAATCAAAGAATGTGTCAGATTTATTAGCAAGAAAAATGGGCCAACAAAAACGTAAGTAATCGTTTATAATCACAAAAGTATATCGTTTCCAACCTAGATTATATGTGTTAATAGGACCAAACAGATCCATGTGAATTAATTGTTGTGGTCTAGATGTGGAAATATCATTTTTTGCTTTTAAAAGACGATTTTATGAATTTTCCCTTTTGGCAAGGAGTACATAAAGAAGTCAAACTCCGCTTAGTTTTGGAAGTACACAGATTAGTTATTCTTTCGATAGTTTGACTATTAGTTTACTCTAGGAATGACTGAATCTCCTGTGCCAAAGTTCCAACTCTTCATTTTAGGCAACTAAGCATTTTAAATTAGACGAAGATATGTCCTCAAACTTAATGGTATAAACATTATTGTACAACCCCGTATCCGGCGAGTGGGCTCGGTGGGAGCCAGACCGGCCGTACCCGACGAGGGGGTCCAGTACTCACCTCGGGTAGTTCGGCAAGCAGTGGGCGAGTGGGGCCAACCGGGTCCGCACTCGCCAAGGGATAGGAAGAGGAGGGGAGTGTCAGCCCTATCGAGCACTCGCCGCTCAGGGCGAGTGGAGTTTCTCAAAGAGCACTCGCCAACCTAGACACTCAACGCTGTTTTGACTTAGCGTTGAGTGAAGCCCAACCATCCCACGCCCGCTAAGAGTTCGTCGAACTATTTTTGGTCGTTCATCGAACGGAGCTCGGCGTTCGTCAAGCTGGAAGCCTGATTTCATCGAACTAAGCTCGTCGTTCATCAAACATTTCTCGGCGTTCGTCGAACTGAATTTCTCTGAAGCCAGACCAGCCGGAACGAGCGGTCTAAGTCCCGGGCGAGCACTCAAGGGGACAGAGCTCGGCAGCCCCCGACTCGCCCAGGCAAGGTGGATTTACCAGGGGGCGAGTAGAGCTGAAGAGCTCGCACTCGCCCAGAAGTGCCCGACTAGAGGTAGGCGAGTAGGGCCAGCTGGGCTCCTACTCGTCAAAGTCTCGGGAGAGGCGGCGAGTGTCAGGTCCGTCGAGCACTCGCCGCCCTAGGCGAGCAGAGACTTCTGGGGGCCACTCGCCCAGTGATCTGTGATGCCTTTTACCACTTTGCCCCATTGGCCTGCCCATAACTTTGTAGAACAACGAAGTTACGATGTTGGCAGGTCAACCTAGACTGCACATAGCTGTTTGGAACAGCGGAGGTTGGCTATTTGCAGACCGCTTTCAGAAATCTATAAATAGGACCCAAGGGATACCTCAAAAGGCATGCTTACTTGCCCCTAGTCTTCCAGTGCTTTTTGAGGTTGCCTTAGCTCGGCACTTGGCTAAGAAGGGGAAGCGCTCTAAGATCTTCCAAGTGTGTGGTGGGACCTCCACGCCGAGCCCTAGAGTCAGTTCCCTTTTCTTTTCCTTTGTTATTTGGCTTGCAGGAGAGAAGTAGGTGTGCGGTCACCCCTTCCCTAAGGGTGAACTCCACTGAGACCGAGTTTTTGGTATCAAAATTTTTGATGCGGTGAGCGTAGAGAGCGGTCAGCACAGAAAATCTTCGGCGAGCTCGATGAAGGGAAGATCAGGGCAAGGCTCGGACAGGTCCGACTCGCCACCCCCTCCCCCTCTCGCCATGGTGGGGATGTTCGAAGATTTCAGGCACGAGGTGCTCGGCCTCGTTAGGTTCGCACTCGGCGCGTGAGCCGAGTGCTCTACTCCAGTGGTTCCAGTCATAGCTGCCCCGACTCTGGGCGAGGACGCTCCTGGCAGGTGAGCTGGGAAGGAGGTCTCCAAGGAGGGTAGATGATGCGAGCTCCCCGGGCGAGTGCTCTTCCCGGGCTCGGCAAGCGTGGGTCGGTTCGGCGAGATGGGGGTGCGAGACCCTCCAGCTCGCTCAGCGGGGGAGGCAGCCCCTTTAGTGAGTTGGTTTCTTTAGCCCCAGTTCCGGAGGTGTTCAGGGAGCCATAGATGTCTTACTACACCGAGAAGGGAGACCCGGTCCAACACGTCTAGTGGTTTGAGGATGTGGTCTCGATCCGACAGATGTCAGATGGGTTCAAGTGCAGGCTCTTCGCCATCACTCTCAAGGAGAAGGCGAGAGAGTGGTTTGACCAGCTACCGGCCAGCTACATTTACTGCTTCGAGGACCTGTGTCGGGGGTTCATGTTGAGGTTCACCACCTCCAAGAGGAGGAAGAAGGAGTCGGAGTCCCTGTTCAACATCAAGATGGGGGTGAACGAGACCTTGAGGAGTTATGTTGATTGGTTTCAGGAGGAGGTCACCAAGGTCCAAAAGATGTCATAGCATAGCCTGATGATGGCCTTAACCTTGGGGCTGCAACAAGGTTTCTTCAGGATGGAACTGAAGAGGGTGACCCCCCTCTCCTACGAAGAGCTGATGGAGAGGTCGACAAGAGAAGTCGACGGGGAGGCGTCAAACCCGGAGTTTGCCCGGAAGCTAGCCAGGTGGGCCATGGAGGAGGAAAAGGAGCCAAGGGGTGGCAGAGGTCAGGAGGAGAGGAGAGCTGAACCTCGGCAGATAGAACAATGACAGCAGCAACAACAACAATAGCTCAGGTGGGGGCGTCAGGAGTCGGACCGTCGGCTGGGTTGGAGGCCAGAGTGGCAAGATGAGTGGCCGCAGAGAGGTTTCTATGGAGGAGACAACCGACAGGGAGGCTAGGGTCTGTTCCATCCTCTGGGTTGGAGGTAGGCCTAGAGACCTCCCCTCCCCAATCAAAATCAGGCTATGGCTATAACCATGGGGGAGAGGAGGAGAGCAACACAGAGAAGGAGAAGAGAAGTCGGGGTGGAGTTGCCCTACTGCGACTTCCACCAAGAGGAAGGGCGCGCTACGGCCACGTGCTCGGAGTTTCTTGAGATGAGAGGAAACAGGGAGCAGCATCAACAACAAGGTCGCCAGGAAGTGCGGATCGAGGAGGTCCTGCCTCGGGCGGAGGAGGATAGGTGCAAAGACCGGGTGGATGTTGGAACACAGGGAGGGATCAGAGTGATCCATGGGGGGTGGGGGTGGGGATTGAGGCTTCCCGGAAGGCAAGCCTCCACATCATGTATCAAAGGAGCGTTGGCTCCACATCTTAGACCTCACCCCCGGAGGAGAAGATTACCTTCTCCATAAGTGATATGCCAGATCATGAGGATCCCTTTTGCGATGCGCTGGTCATCCAGACAGCCATCGAGAATTTCACAGTCTCCCACATCCTCATTGACAACAGAAGTTTGATCAATGTCATCTTCAAGAAGGCGTTCGACGCGATGAAGGTGGAGGTGAAGAGGGTGATGGCCTCAGATGGGCCCCTCTTTGGATTTTCGAGGGAGAGGAAGGAGGAGTGGGACTCCACGTTACACGGGGGGCAGTTCTGTATAACCTCGTGTTCGTCGAACGGGCCCCGCCAGGAAGATCGAGCGAACCCAGTTCCGCGACCCACACCCAAGCAACAAGCAGGCATGCGGCAAGAAGCTGGTCTGCTCTCGGTCAGTTCAAGCGAGCGAGCCAGGCGAGACGACTCCCCCGCCCCTCCCGCTCTCTCAGAGAATCGTCGACCGGAGCGGGGGCGCCATTCGTCGAACCGGTACTCGCGGATGGGTTCGACTGTTGAAACCGGAATCTGGCCTCTTGTGGAGCTCGACCCTTGGGGAAGGGGTGGTCTCGCGCCTACTTTGCTCCTGCAAGAAAAACAACGAAGAAGACAAGAAGAAATAGACCCAAGGGCTCGGCAGGGAGGTCTCACCACAAACTCGGAAGATCTCTGAGTGCTTCCCCTCCTTAGCCAGAAGCCGAGCTAAGGCACCCTCAGAGAACACTTGAAAACGAGAGTAAGGAGGAACTTAAAGCATCCGTTCTGAGGTACCCTTTGGGTCTTATTTATAGTTTTTTGGAATCTGAACTGCCAATAACCAAAAGAACTGACCTGAAAATACCAAAAAGCCCCTGGTTGGGTCTGCCAACAGCCAAACTCCGCTGTTCTAAGTAGCTATGCGCAGTCCAACCTGGTATGCCAACAGCGTGGCTCCGCCGTTCTGAGGGGCTATTCGCACCCCTGGGGAGTCAGCTCGCCTCCAATCCTCCTCCGCGGGAGGCGGGCACGACCTGGCTCCAGCGGCCCGCCTATTCTCCCTGGGCGAGCGCGAGCCGGACCGTCGCGACCTGTCTGTCTTCTATCGGAGCGGACCGGCGGCCAGGTCGCATGTGGGGGCTGGCCGGCGGCCACCGCGACCCCCCTATCGGCTCGCTAGTCGCGGGTCGCCAAACCCATCCGCTTTGGTCAGTGATTCTCTGCGCGACCCGCTCTCTCGCCTCGCCCGGCTCGCTCGCCTGAAATGGGCGGGAGCGGGCCAGCCCTCCTGCCGTATATCTGTTTTGCCACTTGGGTGCGGGTCGTGGGGCTAGGTTTGCTCGACCTCCCTGGCGGGACCCGCTCACCGGACACGGGGTTGTACACAATCCCCGCTCTTTTTGAGCCTGATTCAAGCTCAAAAAGAATCATCCAACCTGCGTGTTCGGCGAGTACTGTGCTGAGCTGGCAGGGAATCTTCTGGTGTGGCCCCCCTGTCCGGCTATAAATATACCGCTGAGCCCAGGGGGGGCTCCCCAGATCCCCACATTTTCCTTGAACAGACTTCAGTTCCTCGATGCCGTCAGCGAAGAGGTGCGAGCTCGCCTGGCGGCAGCGGGCCAGAAGACTCGGGAGGAGGCCCTCGAGGCCGCCCCCTGGCTAGCACGTGGGTCTTCTGGCCCTCTCTTTAGGCCGGTGAAGTGAAAGATTGTTAGGCGGTCTCCGGCGGGTGACTGCCCGGGCTCCAGCTCGGCGGCGGGTGCTGAGGTCGTCCCTGGGGTACGTGACCTTCTTCGGCTTATCGCTGTACCTCTGATCTTTTGTCTTGCAGGCAATTCCTTGTGATGAGGTGGGGAATGGGGGAAAGGATCGCCCCCCTCCCTTGTCATCTGAGAGGGTTACTAGTCCCCCACGTCTGGACCGCCCACCTCCGGAAACCCTCGCTCGCCGGCTCCCCACGGACTGGGAAAATCTCTTGAGGCCCTCGAGGGAGAAGCCTTTCAGGGTCGGCCGAGCTCCTCTCGCCCATCCATCAGCGCGGACGACGTGCCAACCCCTGGTAAGCTAGTACTCACCGTTGGCTTTATCCTCGCTCGCTCCTTCTGAATGCCCTTTTGTAGGCTACAACATGGTCTCCTCCGAAACTGAGATGAGCGAAGGGTATTCGCCTCCGCTCGATGTGGACAGTGTTTCTGATTACCTGGGCGACCCGACCGATGCGGTGTGGATGAAGAGGCAAGTTACGCGGCTGTTCCAGAAACACACGCTGCTGCTTCAGGAGATCGTGAAGAGGGTCGATCAAGACAAAGCCGACACCGCGGCCCGGCTCGCGGCCTTGGAGGGACCCCCGCGCGCAGCAGAAGATGACGATGTCACTTCACCGGGCGTGCACATTACGCGAGCCGAGGAGCGTCTTAGGAATGTCTCGGAGCAAGTCGGCCTGGCTGAGCGGGAGCTGGTGGCGGTTCGTGATTACCACTATCCTCGCGTGCCGCCGCGATCGGGAACGAAGCGACGGGGCAGGTGGAAGTGGATCGAGTACTGATCTGGTCGTTCTTTCCCCCGCTCGCGGGATATCGCGGAGTTTCTACTATCTCAAAGCCTCATCCTGTATTTGTAACAATTTGTAACTCTTCTTGCCCGCCTATGGGCCTGATTCCTGATTTCTGATGCTCGGCAAAATTATCGCGTTGCTGTTTTTACTTTCTTCGAGGCGGGCCCGAGGGTTCTCGCGTCCGCCCCCCGCCCACCTCCTGATGCACAGAAAGGTCTGGGGATGATCTCGCTCGTCCCGCCGCTCCGATCGTGGCGGCAGCGAGCTGAGGAGCTCGCCAGCCACTTGTCTCCCCGACTCGCTCAGGATCCTGGGCGGGCGCGGGCTGAGCCTCGCCCGCTCATTCTTCGTGTGGATGCAGGCGACCGAGACCTGCTGCCAAATGGTCGCGGTGCCGTGTTCGCGCGTCGGGGAGTCGAACCGTCAGGCCCGATTTTTGCTACACGCACCTCTCCTTTTGGCGGGAAATTTCCCGCCCTTTCTTTCTCCCTATAAATAGGCGTGGCCAGTCCTTATCCTTTCATCGCTTCAGAGTATCCACTCGCCTCCCGTTCCTCGTCAGTCTTGATTCGCGCTCGCCCATTGAGTTTGTCTCGCTTGAACGGCGGCAATTCGGCGGAATGGGCGGCAACGGCGGCGGCGACGCGGACGGGCGAAGCAAATGCGCCTGGACCTTCTCAGAGCACGACTTTCCCCGCGCTATTATATCGGAGCGCGAATACTTGGAGGCCCTAGGCGACCACATCCCAGTTGGGTTCTCGATGGCGGTCTTGATGACTAGCGCATCACAGAACGGATCCTCGTGGTCTGGCATATCACTTCTGGAGAAGGTGATCCTCTCCTCCGGCGGCGGGGTTTGGGATGTAGAGGCGACGCTCTGCCGGTACATGGTGTGGAGGCTTGCCTTGCGGGAAGCCTCGATCCCCACTCCCCCGTGGATCACTCTGATCCCTCCTCTGGAAAATAGGCGAACCCTACCATAATGGCTACAGAGTTCGGGGTCATCTGGCCTGGGACGACCCCGAAATACTTCAGCACCTGACGAACCTCTGGCCAGAGAGGGAGGCGAAGACCCACCTCAAAATGGGCCAGTGGAATGGCGATCTCGTTCCCGGACAGATCATTGATCTTCTCCCCTCCCCGGGCCGTCTCGCCGAGAACCCAGCTGGGATGTAGTCGCCTAGGGCCTCCAAGTATTCGCGCTCCGATATAAAAGCGCGGGGAAAGTCGTGCTCTGAGAAGGTTCAGGCGCATTTGCTTCGCCCGTCCGCGTCGTCGTCGTCGCCGCCGCCCATTCCGCCGAATTGCCGCCGTTCAAGCGAGACAAACTCAATGGGAGAGCGCGAATCAAGACTGACGAGGAACAGGAGGCGAGTGGATACTCTGAAGCGATGAAAGGATAAGGACCGGCCACGCCTATTTATAGGGAGAAAGAAAGGGCGGGAAATTTCCCGCCAAAAGGAGAGGTGCGTGTAGCAAAAATCGGGCCTGACGGTTCGACTCCCCGACGCGCGGCCGCGGCGCCGCGACCGTTTGGCAGCAGGTCTCAGTCACATGCATCCACGCGAAGAATGAGCGGGCGAGGCTCAGCCCGCGCCCGCCCAGGATCCTGAGCGAGTCGGGGAGACAAGTGGCTGGCGAGCTCCTCAGCTCGCTGCCGCCACGATCGGAGCGGCGGGACGGGCGAGATCATCCCCAGACCTTCCCGCGCATCAGGAGGTGGGCGGGGGGCGGACGCGAGAACCCTCGGGCCCGCCTCGAAGAAAGTAAAAACAGCAACGCGATAATTTTGGCGAGCATCAGGAATCGGGAATCAGGCCCATAGGCGGGCAAGAAGAGTTACAAATTGTTACAAATACAGGATGAGGCTTTGAGATAGTAGAAACTCCGCGATATCCCGCGAGCGGGGGAAAGAAGGACCGGATCAGTACTCGATCCACTTCCACCTACCCCGTCGCTTCGTTCCCGATCGCGGCGGCACGCGAGGATAGTGGTAATCGCGAACCGCCACCAGCTCCCGCTCAGCCAGGCCGACTTGCTCTGAGACATTCCTAAGACGCTCCTCGGCTCGCGTAATGTGCACGCCCGGTGAAGTGACATCGTCATCTTCTGCTGCGCGCGGGGGTCCCTCCAAGGCCGCGAGCCGGGCCGCAGTGTCGGCTTTGTCTTGATCGACCCTCTTCACGATCTCCTGAAGCAGCAGCGTGTGTTTCTGGAACAGCCGCGTAACTTGCCTCTTCATCCACACCGCATCGGTCGGGTCACCCAGGTAATCAGAAACACTGTCCACGTCGGGCGGAGGCGAATACCCTTCGCTCATCTCAGTTTCGGAGGAGACCATGTTGTAGCCTACAAAAGGGCGATTCAGAAGGAGCGAGCGAGGACAAAGCCAACGGTGAGTACTAGCTTACCAGGGGTTGGCACGTCGTCCGCGCCGATGGATGGGCGAGAGGAGCCCGGCTGACCCTAAAAGGCTTCTCCCTCGAGGGCCTCAAGAGATTTTCCCAGTCCGTGGGGAGCCGGCGAGCGAGGGGTTTCCGGAGGTGGGCTGTCCAGATCTGGGGGACTAGCAACCCTCTCAGACGACAAGGGAGGGGGGCGATCCTTTCCCCCGTTCCCCACCTCTTCACAAGGAATTGCCTGCAAGACAAAAGATCAGAGGTACAGCGATAAGCCGAAGAAGGTCACGTACCCCAGGGACGATCTCAGCACCCGCCGCCAAGCTGTAGCCCGGGCAGTCACCCGCCGGAGACCGCCTAACAATCTTTCCCTTCGCCGGCCTAAAGAGAGGGCCGGAAGACCCACGTGCTAGCCAGGGGGCGGCCTCGAGGGCCTCCTCCCAAGTCTTCTGGCCCGCTGCTGCCAGGCGAGCTCGCACCTCTTCGCTGACCGGCATCGAGGAACTGAAGTCTGTTCAAGGAAAATGAGGGGATCTGGGGAGCCCCCCCTGGGCTCAGCGGTATATTTATAGCCGGACAGGGGGGCCCCACTGTTGAGAACTAAGGTCCAGCGGGATTGGGTGTGTGTGGGACCGCATATTTGGGCTTCCCCATCGCGTTCCAGGTCTGGGTATTGACCCTGGTGGCCCCCCCCCCCCCCCCCCGTGTGGCGGAATATCCCGCCATCCCGTGGTTGGATTAGTCCCACATTGCCTGCAGCGGGTGGTCCTTGGTGTTTATGTACCCCCGTCCCCCCTTACCATCACCTCGGGGTTTTGGGAAGATGTGTGGTGACGGGTGGTTTCCACATGGTATCAGAGCCATCCCGCTGCGGGGGTGTGTTGAGAACTAAGGTCCAGCGGGATTGGGTGTGTGTGGGACCGCATATTTGGGCTTCCCCATCGCGTTCCAGGTCTGGGTGTTGACCCGGTGGGCCCCCCCCGTGTGGCGGAATATCCCCGCCATCCCGTGGTTGGATTAGTCCCACATTGCCTGCAGCGGGTGGTCCTTGGTGTTTATGTACCCCCGTCCCCCCTTACCATCACCACGGGGTTTTGGGAAGATGTGTGGTGACGGGTGGTTTCCACACCCACCAGAAGATTCCCTGCCAGCTCAGCACAGTACTCGCCGAACACGTGGGTTGGATGATTCTTTCCGAGCTTGAATCAAGCTCAAAAAGAGCGGGGATTGTGTACAACCCCGTGTCCGGCGAGCGGGTCCCGCCAGGGAGGTCGAGCAGACCTAGCCCCGCGACCCGCACCCAAGCGGCAAAACGGATATACGGCAGGAGGGTTGGCCCGCTCCCGCCCATTTCAGGCGAGCGAGCCGGGCGAGGCGAGAGAGCGGGTCGCGCAGAGAATCACTGACCAAAGCGGATGGGTTTGGCGACCCGCGACTAGCGAGCCGATCGGGGGGTCGCGGTGGCCGTCGGCTAGCCCCCACACGCGACCTGGCCGCCGGTCCGCTCCGACAGAAGACAGACAGGTCGCGACGGTCCGGCTCGCGCTCGCCCAGGGAAAATAGGCGGGCCGCGGGAGCCAGGTCGTGCCCGCCTCCCGCGGAGGAGGATTGGAGGCGAGCTGACTCCCCAGGGGTGCGAATAGCCCCTCAGAACGGCGGAGCCACGCTGTTGGCAGACCAGGTTGGACTGCGCATAGCTACTTAGAACAGCGGAGTTTGGCTGTTGGCAGACCCAACCAGGGGCTTTTTGGTATTTTCAGGTCAGTTCTTTTGGTTATTGGCAGTTCAGATTCCAAAAAACTATAAATAAGACTCAAGGGGTACCTCAGAACGGACGCTTTAAGTGCCTCCTTACTCTCGTTTTCAAGTGTTCTCTGAGGGTGCCTTAGCTCGGCTTCTGGCTAAGGAGGGGAAGCGCTCAGAGATCTTCCGGGTTTGTGGTGGGACCTCCCTGCCGAGCCCTTGGGTCTGTTTCTTCTTGTCTTCTTCGTTGTTTTTCTTGCAGGAGCAAAGTAGGCGCGAGACCACCCCTTCCCCAAGGGTCGAACTCCACAAGAGGCCGGATTCCGGTTTCAACATCGATGACCCGCGATCTGCGAGCCGTTCTGATGGTCACAATGGCCGCCAGCCCGTCCCCTATTCACGACCTAGACGCCTATCCGCCTCGGCAGAGGACTTGCGGATCGCGGCGGCCCGGCTCGCACTCGCCCAAGAAGAATAGGCGAGCCGCTGGAGCCAGGTCGCGCCTGCCTCTCGCGGAGAGGGATTGGTGGCGAGCTGACCTCCCCCATGGGTGCGAATAGCTTCTCAGAATAGCGGAGCCACGCTGTTGGCAGACCAGGTTGGACTGCACATAGCTGTTCAGAACAGCGGAGTTTGGCTGTTGGCAGACCCAACCAAGAGCTTTTTGGTAATTTCAGGTCAGTTCTTTTGGTTATTGGCAGTTCAGATTCTAAAAATTTTAAATAGAACCTAAGGGGGGCACCTCAGGGCACGCTCTCATATTCTCTTGCTCCCCGGATTTAGCAGTGCTTCCTGAGGTTGCCTTAGCTCGGCCTGTGGATAAGGAGGGGAAGTATTCTCTAGTCTACCGGGTGTATGGTGGGTCCTCCCCGCTGAGTCCCTTCGGTCGGTTTCTCCTTGTTTTCTCTATTGTTTTGCTTACAGGAGTGAAGTAGGCGTGAGACCACCCCTTCCCAAGGGTCGAACTCCACAGGAGACCGATTTTCAGTTTCAACATTTTGGTGCGGTGAGCGTGGAAAGTGGTCAGTGCAGAAAAGCTTCAGCGGGTTCGATGACAGGAGGACAGGGATCAGACAGGCCGAACTCGCCCCCCCCCCCCCCCCCCGCCTCTTGCCACAGTGGGGATGTTGGAAGATTTCAGGAACGAGGTGTTGAGCCTCGTCAAGTTCGCACTCGGCACGCGGGCCGAGTGCTCGACTCCGGCAGCCCAGATCGCGGCCGCCCCCACTTTGGGCGAGGACGCTCCCGGCAGGCGAGCTGGAAGGAGGTGGTCGAGGAAGGCCGGGGGTGCGAGCTCCCCGGGCGCGAGCTCTTCCCCGGCTCGGCAGGCCGAGGCCGATTCAGCGAGCTGGGCTCTCGAGACTCGCCGGCTCGCCCAGTGGGGGGAGGCAGTCCTTTCAGCGAGTCGGTCTCCTCAACTCCAGTTCCAGATGGGTTCAGGGAACCCGAGATGTCCTACTACACCGGGAAGGGAGACCTAGTCCAGCATGTGCAATGGTTTGAGGATGTAGTCTCCATCCGACAGATGTCGGACGGGTTTAAGTGCCGGCTCTTCGCTATCACCCTCAGGGAGAAGGCAAGGGAGTGGTTCCATCAGCTACCGGCCAGCTCCATCTACTGCTTCGAGGACCTGCACTAGGGGTTCATGTTGAGGTTCACTACTTCGAAGAAGTGGAAGAAGGAGTCTGAGTCCCTGTTCCACATCAAGCAGGGGGTGAACGAGACGTTGGGAAGCTACGTGGACCGGTTCCAGGAGGAGGTTACTCAGGTCCAGGAGATGTCGGGCCATAGTCTGATGATGGCCTTTACCCTGGGCCTGCAGCAGGGGTTCTTCTGGATGGAGCTGAAGAGAGTTCCCCCCCCCCCCCCCTCTCTATGAGGAGCTGATGGAGAGGGCGGCAAGAGAGGTTGACGGGGAGGCGTCGAACCTGGAGTTTGCAAGGAAGCTGGCCAAGTGGGCCACGGAGGAAGAGAAGGAGACGAGAGGAGGGAGAGGACAGGAGGAGAGAAGAGGAGAGCCTCGACAGAGGGAGCAAAGGCAGCTCCAGTGGCAGCAGCAGCCAAGGTGGGGGCGTCAGGAGCCCGACCGTCGACTGGGCTGGAGACCTGAGTGTCAAGGGCAGGGGCCATAGAGGGGATACCACGGAAGGGATCACTACCAGGGGAGGCAAGATCAGTTCCACCCCCCAGGATGGAGGCAGGCCTAAAGGCCCCGGCTTCCCGATCAAGAGGAGGCAATGGCCATAGCCTTGGGGCGAGGAGTGGAATGATGAGGAGGAGGAGAGAAGTGAGGGTGGAGTTGCCCTATTGCGACTTCCATCAGGAGGAGGGGCACGCAACAGCCACGTGCCCGAAATTTCTTGAGATGAGAGGGAATAGGGAGCAGCAGCAGCAGCAGGGGCGACAAGAAGTGAGGATTGAGGAGGTCCTTCCTCGGGCAGAGGAGGATCGTTGCGAAGACCGGGTGGATGTTGGAACCCGAGGAGGGATCGGAGTGATCCACGGGGGAGTGGGGGTCGAGGCTTCTCGCAAGGCAGTCTCCACAACATGTACCGCCGGAGCGTTGCCTCCACTTCCCAGACCCGCCTCTAGAGGAGAGGATCACCTTCTCCAGGAGCGACATGCCAGATCATGAGGATCCATTCTGTGATGCATTGGTCATCAAGGCAGCCATAGAGAATTTTACCGTCTCTCGGATCCTCGTGGACAACGGGAGTTCCGTCAACGTCGTCGTCAAAAAGCGTTTGACGCGATGAAGGGGGAGGCAAAGAGGGTGCTGGCCTCGGATGGACCCTTGTTCGGGTTTTCAGGAGAGAGGAAGGAAGTGGAGGGAGGAGAAGGCCTCCATGTTACCTTGGGGGCAGTCCAGGAACTACAGGTTCGTCATTGTGGACGCCGACAGCAGCTACAACGCCATCTTCGGGAGGCCCCTTATCAGTGCCTTCCGCGCATCCCCTCATCTTTCCATCAGTGCTTGAAGTTCAACTCTGAGTGGGTCCAGGTCAGGGTCAGGGGGGACCCAAAGGTGGCGCAGGAGTGTTATGTCACTGAGGTGAACACCATCTCCTGGCAGGAGGGATCCGAGGAGATGGGGCGAAGGATGGAGGAGGCTGATCAGGAAGCAGGAGGGGAGGAGCTGGAGATGAAGAGCTGTGCAGAGAAGGAGGCGGCAGGAGGAGACCTGGAGGAGGTGGCCGAGGCGATGGCCGTAGGGGGAGAGATGGATGTAGAGGTCCCCGTCCCGGAGGAAGGGGATGCTGAAGAATGGGGGAAGCAGTCCAGGCTAGAGGCTGCGGAAGAAGTGGTGGAGCTGGAGGTGCTCACCCGTGGAGGCAGGGTGGAGAAGATCCGCGTCAGCGGGGGGCTGACCACGGAGGACCAAGGGAGGATGCTGGAGTGCATCCAGAAGAACGTGGACATCTTCGCTTGGAATGCCGCGGAGATGCTGTGGGTTGACGCGGATGTGGCCTGCCACCGCCTCAACCTGGACTCGGGAACACGCCCCGTTCAACAGAAGAAGTCCACTGTGGACAAACTAGCAGAGCCTATCTGGGAGGAGGTGGCGAAACTCCTCAAGGCCGGCTTCGTGTCTGAAATCCAATACCTCGGCTGGGTCTCCAACGTGGTCATGGTCAAGAAAGGAGACGGCCGGTGGAGGATGTGTATCGATTTTTCTTTACTTAATAAAGCTTGTCCTAAGGACTGTTATCCTTTGCCTCGGATCGACGCGCTGGTTGACTCAGCCGTCGGTTTTTATGTAATGAGTTTTTTAGATCCTTTTTCAGGTTATCAACAAATCAGAATGCACCCCCCGGACATCAAGGATGTCTCGTTCATCACATGGGATGGATGCTACTGTTACATGATGATGCACTTCGGGCTGAAGAACGCAGGGGAAACCTACAAAAAGATGATGGATAGGGTCTTCAAGGAGCAAAGGGGGAGGAATTTGGAGGTATATGTAGATGACCTCATGATTAAGAGTCGGGATGTGGACTCCTACCTCCGGGACCTGGAGGAGACCTTCGCCACCCTGTGCAAATACAAGATGCGGTTGAATCCACTAAAATGTGTCTTCGGGGTAAGCAGGGGAAAGTTCTTGGGGCACCTCCTCCCCCCCGCGGGGGTCGAGCCGAATCCCGATAAGGTCAAGGCTATCTTGGAGCTGGGGGCACCACGGAATGCTAAGGAGGTACAACGGTTGACGGGGAAGCTAGCAGGGCTGAGTAGGTTCCTCTCCCGGGCAGGAGAAAAGTGCTCCCCCTTCTTCAAAATGCTGAGGGGTGGTCAGAAGTTCGAATGGACCAAGGAGTGCGAGGAGGCGTTCCAGGCCCTCAAGAGGCAGTCGACTCAGGCTCCGCTACTCCAAGGGCCGAAGGAGGGGAAGACCTATTCTTGTACCTCAGGGTCGGGGCAGAGGCCTTGAGCTCAGTCCTAGTTCGTGAAGAGGGGAAGAAGCAGCTCCCTATCTAGTACGTGAGTCGGGTCCTGAGGAAGGCCGAGCTCCGGTACCCGATTTTGGAAAAGCTGGCTTTCGCCCTGATTGTCTCAGCCTAGAGGCTGCGAGCCTACTTCCAGGCACACTCAATCCGAGTGGTGACTGACCATCCCCTCCACAACATCTTTGAGGGGTGGAGCATTCAGGCAGGCTGGCCAAGTGGTCGGTGGAGTTGAGTGAGTTCGACGTCTCATTCGTTCCACGGCTCTCGATTAAGCTCAAGCGATGGCCGACTTCTTTGCTGACAATGTGATTGAAGTGGCGGAGGAAGAGCTCACCCGTCCGGCTCCTTGTAAGGTGAAGGTAGACGGCGCCTCGGCGAGGCATTCCCTAGGAGTGGGGGTGATCCTGGAAAGCCCTCAGGGGACTCGAATTGAGCAGACGGTGGTGGTGCACTTCCCCATTACGAACAACCAGGCCGAGTACGAGGCCGTGATAGCTGGGCTATGCCTGGCCAGGGAGCTGGGGGTGTTATACGTGGAGGTCCTCACCGACTCCATGGTGGTAGCTTCCCAAATCAACGGGGAGTTCGAGGCAAGGGAGCCCACCCTGCGATTATACTTAGCCAAAGTGAAGGGGGTCATAGGCACTTTCCAAACCTTCTCCATCCGACACGTGTCCAGGGAAGAGAATGAACAAGTCGACCAACTAGCCAAGCATGGTCCCCAAGTGGGGGGCACCATCACCGACTTGTTCCGCCCCTCCATCGAAGAGGGGGAGCTCATGGAAATTGATCAACAAACTTCGTGGATGGACCCAGTTGTGACTTTCCTCTCCACGGGAGAGTATCCGGAGGGGGTAGATAAGAAGAAGCTAAGGCACAAGTCAGCGTATTACCTCCTCCAGGACGGGCAGCTGTACAGGAAGACACTCTCGGGGATGTTGGCCCGTTGAGTGGCCGAGGGGGAGGTACAGAGGATCTTGGAGGAAGTCCACTCCTGAGAGTGTGGGAGCCACTCCGGGAGTCGGACCCTGGAAGGGATAATAGTCCGGAAGGGGTACTTCTGGCCCGCCCTAAGCCAAGACGCCGCGGAGTTCACAAGGAGATGCCATAAGTGCCAGCTGTTTGCCCCCTCCAGCTGCAGCCGGCCCAGTGACTCAAGAGTATCACGGCCCCCTGGCCCTTCGCCATTTGGGGAATGGATTTGGTTGGGTCGTTCCCCCAGGCCAGCGGGCAGAGGAGGTTCCTCCTGGTAATGATCGACTACTTCTCCAAATGGTTGGAGGTGAAGGCGCTGGCCAAGGTGACTTCCCAGGTTATCAGGAACTTTGTTTGGTGGGAGATCATCTGTCGTCATGGGCTGCCCCAGGCCATTGTCACGGACAACGGGCCCTAGTTCGCCAGCGCCGAATTCAACAGCTTCTGCAGGCAGCTTGGAATTGACCTCAGGTTCGCCTCAGTCCATCACCCCAGGAGCAACGGGCAGGTGGAGGCTGCAAATAAGGTCATCGTCAACCTCCTAAAGAAGAAAGTGGAGAATTTGAAGGGGAGCTGGGTGGAGCAGCTTCTCGCGGTTCTTTGGGCCCTAGAACCACCCCCAACACGGCTACTGGAGAGACCCCCTTCAAGCTCTCCCATGGGTGCGAGGCGGTGCTTGCCGTGGAATTCGACGTCCAAACACCTCGAATCGTCGCGCCCAAGGAAGGCAGAGAGGAATGTCGGGCAGAGAACGAGGAGGAGCTGAGGCTCTCCCTTGACATGGTGGAAGAGCTGAGGGACCTTTCCGCTATCCGACAGGAGGAGGTAAAAAGAAGAATGGACAAATACTTTGACAAGCATGTCAGGGTCAAGCAGTTCGTGGAAGGGCACTTGGTGCTGAAGAAGGTGGATGCAGCAGGGAGGTCGGCATCCGTAGGAAGCTCAACCCCAGCTGGGAGGGACCGTTCATTGTAAAGGAAGATTTGAAGTTAGGAGTCTATCGACTCCAAAATGTAGAGGGCGAGACCCTGAGTCTCACCTGGAGTGGTGACGACTTAAAGCATTTTTTCCCCTGAAACATGTAAGCGATACTTTGATTATAATAAATTTCTTCAACACTCCAGTACTGTCATAGCTAGCCTACATAGAGAAATAGAATGTGTTTGGACCTCGAGCAGATCTCGCTGCCAGGCTCTCACCTAGCTGGCAGGGCCGGAAGTCACTCGGTGTCATCCTTGGCCTCGAGCAGATCCCGATGTCAGGCTCTCACCTAGCTGACAGGGCGGAAGTCACTCGATGGAATGTGTTTGGACCCCGAGCAGATCCCGCTGCCAGGCTCTCACCTAGCTGTCAGGGCCGGAAGTCACTCGGTGTCATCCTTGGCCCCGAGCAGATCCCGCTGTCAGGCCCTCACCTAGCTGATAGGGTCGGAAGTCACTCGATGGAATGTGTTTGGACCCCGAGCAGATCCCGCTGTCAGGCCCTCACCTAGCTGGCAGGGCCGGAAGTCACTCGGTGTCATCCTTGGCCTCGAGCAGATCCCGCTGTCAGGCTCTCACCTAGCTGATAGGGTCGGAAGTCACTCGATGGAATGCATTTGGATCCCGAGCAGATCCCGCTGCCAGGCTCTCACCTAGCTGGCAGGGCTGGAAGTCACTCGGTGTCATCCTTAGCCTCGAGCAGATCCCATTGTCAGGCTCTCACCTAGCTGACAGGGCCGGAAGTCACTCGATGGAATGCGTTTGGACCCCGAGCAGATCCCGCTGTCAGGCTCTCACCTAGCTGACAGGTCCGGAAGTCACTCGATGGAATGCGTTTGGACCCCGAGCAGATCCCGTTGCCAGGCTCTCACGTAGCTGGCATGGCCGGAAGTCACTCGGTGTCATCCTTGGCCTCAAGCAGATCCCACTGTCAGGCTCTCACCTAGCTGACAGGGCCGGAAGTCACTCGATGGAATGCGTTTGGACCCCAAGCAGATCCCGCTTCCAGGCTCTCACCTAGCTGGCAGGGCCGGAAGTCACTCGGTGTCATCCATGTCTTCGAGCAGATCCCGCTGTCAGGCTCTCACCTAGCTGACAGGGCTGGAAGTCACTCGATGGAATGCATTGGGACCCCAAGCAGATCCCGCTGCCAGGCTCTCACCTAGCTGGCAGGGCCGGAAGTCACTCGGTGTCATCCTTGGCTTCGAGCAGATCCCGCTGTCAGGCTCTCACCTAGCTGACAGGGTCGGAAGTCACTCGATGGAATGCATTTGGACCCCGAGCAGATCCCGCTGCCAGGCTCTCACCTAGCTGGCAGGGCCGGAAGTCACTCGGTGTCATCCTTGGCTTCGAGCAGATCCCGCTGTCAGGCTCTCACCTAGCTGACAAGGTCAGAAGTCACTCGATGGAATGCGTTTGGATCCCGAGCAGATCCCGCTCCCAGGCTCTCACCTAGCTGGTACGGCCGGAAGTCACTCGGTGTCATCCTTAGCTTCGAGCAGATCCCGCTGTCAGGCTCTCACCTAGCTGACAGGGTCGGAAGTCACTCGATGGAATGTGTTTGTACCCCGAGCAGATCCCGCTGTCAGGCTCTCACCTAGCTGACAGGGCAGGAAGCACTCGACTAGATTGATAGTGGACTGGAGTCGCGAAGTTAATCGAAAAGGGGGTCTAACGTAACCACCCAGCCCCCAAAATGATCGCCGAAAGGAGGCGAGAACCCAGGCCGCATTGCAGGAGGGTCAACCCGCAAGAAATCCGATGACTTAGGCGGGCGACGAGCCGGCTCGCCTCTCCTGGTGAGCGAGTGGTCACCACAGCGGGGTCGGGCTGCAGAGGCAGGTCGCCACTAGCGGGACGACCGATCGGGTCTCCTATGACTCCTAAGCCAAATCCGTAGGCATGCGACCTCGTCGACATGACGCGAGATGAACGACCGCGAGCACGGAAAGGGAGAATTCACATCGCGCAATAATAGAAAATATGCATATGAGGCGGGCGAGCAAGCATTTATAAGAACATAAATAGATGAAAAACGCAAAGTCCAGGCGCGGCTCGCGCTCACATCTCAAACAACCAAAAAGTGCATGAGGTATACATATAACAAGCTAATTTCAAAGGCACGAGGGCGATGCGAGATCCTGGGCGGGGAGTCCTAGATGGGCTGGTAGGACTTATCCCTGGGGTCCGGCACGGGAAGGAACAGCGCCGGCACCACCTCGCCTGCCGAGAGTTCCGCGGCCTCGCTCTTGAGGAGGTCCGCACGTCGCAGCATCTGCATTGTGTACTTCGCGGCACTGGCGGCGTTCTTTTGCATCAACACCTCCAACTTGTAGTCGGAATGATGTTCGAGCGGGCAGCCTCCATTGGCTGGCGGAGGGGCAGCGACGACAGCCTCCAGCTCGCGCACCCGCGCCTCCAGCGCCGACTTGTCCTGACCGAGGGTGGCGATCTCAGCACCCATCCGGCTGGCCGTCGCCGCATCCTGAGAAAAGAAAAGGTCGTAAGGTGGGTTCGCGGAAGGAAGCGGTAATTGGGAGTAAGCACGTACCACCCCTCCCAAGTACTGCGCGAGGGTCTCCTCGGCCGCGTCGGACCGCTTCCTGTGGAGATCTGCGTCCTCCTGAGCAAGTTTCCGGGCCTCCTCCTTTTCATCCGCCAGCTTCTTGAGAGAAGTGGCATTCCTCTCCAGCTGGGTGCAGCGCCGCCCAACCATATGGGCCAACTCCAGACCGCGTAGTTGGGCCCGCGCTCTTTCATGAACCAGTACTCGTGTCACCTCCTTGTCATAGATAGCGGCGTCCTCCCGCGAGTAAAGGCCGAACGAGAAGTTGTAGGCCTCCCCGCCGATGGTGTCCTGTTCCAACCAACTCGGCAACAGAGTCGAGACCACTGCGCGATTTGATTCCTTGTCCCATAACAGAAGCGGGACGCCGAGCTCGTCCAGGTATTTCTCGCCGTAGCCGAAATTGCGGTGCCCTCTCGGCACCGGCTTCGCGGCAGTATGCGCCCCATCGGGCGGCCCAGAAGTGCCCTCCGCCCCACCGGGAGTGTCGCTGGTTGAAGCGACCAAGGGTGGGGGACCCTCGGCCGATTGCTCCGCCGGGCCTTGCCTTTTCTCTGGCCCACGACGAGTTGCTGCCCCGCAGTCTTCGCCATCTTGGGCGGGGTAGCAGGTTGTTCGCGGCCCGGCCGCTTCTTAGCAGGGACCGACGAGATGTCGCGCTGGGCGGCGTCAGCGGCCTGAGCTCGGGCGAGGACCCCGGAGGCGACCCTAGCGCTCTCGTAGGGGGGTGAAGGGGAACGTCTCGCTCACCTGCCAAGAAGAGAGAGGGTGAAACTACGGAAGAAAACAGAGAGGTAGAGCAATGGCGAGTGACTAACCTCCCCCAGGCGGGACGGCAGCTAGGCCATCGAGGTTGCGGCGCAAGTACGCGGCCTCGAAGTTCTTCCCGGCAAAGAATCCCCACAGGTCGGCTTCATGGCCCCCCAGGCTGGGCGGGCGGTAACTCGCCTCGCTGAGCTGCACCGGCGAGAAGGGGACGTTGCCGAAATCCCCTTTGACGAACAAGAACTTCTTGAGCCAGTTGTGACTCTTATTAACGGTCTCCCGCACCTTGAGGTGGGTGCTGGAGAAATAGGCAGTCCCGTCCTGGTTCGCGCGGAAGGAGAATAATTTGCGGAAAACCGCGAGACTGAATTCAATCCGCTCCTCCCGCAAAAACAGGCGAACCCTACCATGACGGCCACGGAGTTCGGGTCATCTGGTCGATGACGACCAAGTACTTCAATACTTGACACACTTCCGGCCACAGGGGAAGCCGAAGACCTACCTCAAAGTGAGCCAGAGGAATGGCGAGCTCATCCCTGGACATATCATTGATCTTCTCCCCTTCCCCGGGCCGTCTCGCCGAAAATCCAGGCAGGACGTGATCGCCAAGGGCATCTAAGTACCCGCGCTCGGAGATGACGGCGTGGGGGAAGTCATGCTCCGAGAAGGTCCAGGCGCATTTACTCCGCCCGTCCGCATCGCCGCCTCCGCCAACCATTTCACGAAATGACCGCCGATCGAGTGAGATAGACCCAGAAGGCGAACGCGAGCCGTGCTTCGCAAAAAGCCAGAGAGGGGAAAGTACTTTGAAGCGGTGGGAGGACAAGAACCGGCAAGGCCTATTTATAGGAAGAGGGAAAGAGCGGGAAAATTTCCCGCCGACGGGAAAGGTGCGTGTAGCAAAAATCGGGCCTGACGGTTCAACTTCCCGACCCGAAACCGCACCGCCAAGACACCATTCAGGAGCGGGTCTCGCCCGTCCGCATCCGCGTGAGGCATAAGCGGGCGAGCCACGGCCCGCGCCCGCCCGGGATTCTGAGCGAGTCGGGGAGACTCTCAGCCGGCAAGCTCCTCGGCCCTCTCCCGCTACAATCAGGATGGCCGGTTGAGCGAGTCCATCCACTGACCAGCACTAGCCCGAGGATGGTGGCGAGCGGAGGACGCGGGTACACTCGAGCCCGCCCCGCAGAGAATAAAAGCAGCAACATGGTAAGAACGACATGCATCAGAAATCAAAAACCAGACCCATAGGCGGGCGGGGAGAGTCGCAAATAGTTACAGATACAGAATGAGTCTTTGAAATAATAGTACCCCCACCCCCCTCCGCGAACGGGGAGAATAAAGGGCGGATCAGTACTGGATCCACTTCCATCTGCCCCGCCGTTGCATTCCGGTTCGCGGTGGCACGCGAGGATAATGATAATCGCGCACCGCCACCAACTCCTGCTGGGTCAGGCCAACTTGTTCCGAGACGCTCTTCAGACGCTCCTCGGCCCACGTAATGTGCACGTCGGGTGAAGTGACCTCGCCACCTTCTGCCGCACGCGGAGCCCCCTCCAAAGCCGCGAGCCGAGCCTCGGTCTCGGCCTTGTCTCGGTCGACCCTCTTGACGAGCTCCTGAAGCAGCAGAGTATGCTTCTGAAACAGCCGTGTCACCTGCCTCTTCATCCCCACCGCATCAGCCGGATCGCCCAGGTAATCTGAAACGCCCTCCACGTCAGGTGGAGGCGAGTACCCTTCGCTCATCTCAGTTTCGGAGGAGATCGCGTTGTAACCTGCAAAAAGGAGATTTAGAAGGGACGGGCGAGAACAAGGCAAACGCTGAGTAAGAGCTTACCAGGGGTTGGCACGTCGTCCATATCGATGGAAGGATGAGAGGAGCCCGACCGACCCTGAAAGGGTTCTCCCTCGAAGGCCGCAAGAGATTTCCTAGTCCGGGGGAACCGGCGAACAGGGGGTATTCGGGGGTGGACAGTCCAGACCTGAGGGGCTAGCAACCCTCTCAGACGACAAGGGAGGGGAGCGATCCTCCCCCCCCCCCCCCCCCCTCGTCCCCCTCATCTTCACGAGGCAGTACCTGCAAGACAAAGGATCAGAAATGTAGCAACAAGCCAAGAAGGAAGGTCACGTACCTCAGAAGCGACCTCAACACCAGCCGCCGAGCTGGAACCCGGGAAGTTATTCGTCGGGGACCGCCTCACAATCTTTCCCTTTACCGGTTTAAAGAGAGGGTCGGGGGACCCATGCGCTAACCAGGGGGCGGCCTCGAGGGCCTCCTCCCGAGTCTTCTGGCCCGCGGCCGCCAGGCGGGCTCGCACCTCTTCGCTGACCGCATCAAGAAACTGCAGTCTGCTTGAAAAAACGAGATGGCCTAGGGAGACCCCCCTGGGCTCAGTGGTATATTTATAGCCGAATAGTGGGGCCCCACCAGAAGATTCCATGCCAGCTCAGCACAGTACTCACCAAACACGAGCGTTGGATGGTTCTTTCGAGCTTTATCAAGCTCAAAACGAGCGGGGATTGTGTACAACCCCGTGTTCGTCGAACGAGCCCCGCCAGGAAGATCGAGCGAACCCAGTTCCGCGACCCGCACCCAAGCAACAAGCAGGCATGCGTCAAGAGGCTGGTCTGCTCCCGCTCAGTTCAAGCGAGCGAGCCAGGAGAGACGATTCCCCCACCCCTCCCGCTCGCTCAGAGAATCGTCGATCGGAGCGGGGGGCGCCATTCGTCGAACCGGTATTCGCAGATGGGTTCGACGACCCGCGATCTGCGAGCCGTTCTGATGGTCACAATGGCCGCCAGCCCATCCCCTATTCGCGACCTGGCCGCCTATCCGCCTCGGCAGAGGACTGGCGGGTCGCGGCGGCCCGGCTCCCACTCGCCCAAGAAGAATAGGCGAGCCGCTGGAGCCAGGTCGCGCCCGCCTCTCGCGGAGAGGGATTGGTGGCGAGCTGACCTCCCCATGGGTGCGAATAGCTTCTCAGAACAGCGGAGCCACGCTGTTGGCAGACCAGGTTGGAATGCACATAGTTGTTCATAACAGTGGAGTTTGGCTGTTGTCAGACCCAACCAAGGGCTTTTTGGTAATTTCATGTCAGTTCTTTTGGTTATTGGCAGTTCAGATTCTAAAAATTATAAATAGAACCCAAGGGGGGCACCTCAGGGCACGCTCTCATATTCTCTTGCTCCCCGGATTTAGTAGTGCTTCCTGAGGTTGCCTTACCTCGGCCTGTGTCTAAGGAGGGGAAGTATTCTCTAGTCTTCCGGGTGTGTGGTGGGTCCTCCCCGCTGAGTCCCTTGGGTCGGTTTCTCCTTGTTTTCTCTGTTGTTTTGCTTGCAGTAGTGAAGTAGGTGCGAGACCACCCCTTCCCCAAGGGTCGAACTCCACAGGAGACCGATTTTGGTTTCAACAAGTTCCGTACTTGCAGATTCGTCATCATGGATGCTCCCAGCAGCTACAACGCCATCTTCGGGCGGCCCCACATCAATGCCTTCCGCTGTGTCCCCTCATCCTTCCACCAATGCCTGAAGTTCAGCGCTGAGGGGATCCAGGTCCGAGTTCGGGGTGACCCTAAGGTGGCAAGGGAGTGCTACATCACCGCCGTAAACTCTATCTCCTGGCAGTAGGGGGCCGAGGAGATGGAGCAGAGGATGGAGGAGGCAGAGCAGGAGGCGGGTGAAGAGGAGATGGAGGTGGTGGGGAGCTACGCCCGGGTGGAGGTGGCAGGAGTCCAGGAGGGGTTGGCCAAGGCAATAGTTGTGGAGGAAGCCATGAAAGCTGAGGAGGTACTTATCTCGGAGGAGAGGGACGCTGAAGGATGGGGAGAGCAATCGACTTTGAAAGTGATAGATCTTAACAAAACACTAGAGTTGAATCATAGCACAAAATAAAATAAGAAATTCAGAAAGAAATCAAGCAACACAGAAGAAACAAAGAAGTTTATAGTGGTTCCCCTAAACTTGGGTACATCCACTCTTCTACCACCCTGGTAGGAATCCACTGCAGGATGAGTTGATCAGGTGTCCTGGGCACCAATGAGCTTTTGATCAGGTGTCTTGCCACCAATGAGCTTTGACAAGGTGCTCAAAAACCAAGCTCAAACCTTTGAAGGGAGTTTGAGAAACCCTTTACAGAGAGGGGGTGAGAGAGTGATGGCAGTCTTCTCTTTCTCAAACAACTGAGAAGACTATGTGGATTGATGGTGTCAAAGCTCCCCCTGAGAATATGATTAGTTCATGAATGCTGGGAAGCTTTGCTTCAGGGTGTAGGCCTTCAACTAGATGAAAATCTCCAGCAAGCTCTGTAGACAAATCTGAATATGTTGTCTCTTGAAAGCCTGGATCAGAAAGAAGAAGATGAAGTTGATTTCCTCTGTTTGAAAACTTGTTGCAGAGTTCTTCTTTTGTAGAGAGAAAAAGTCTTCCTGCTTTTTCTCTCTCTATCTCTTGTTGTTATTTCTGAGCCTCTCTGCTATATATCTTTTCTATCTTGCTATGTCTTTTATCTTCTGTATAAAATATATATATATATCCACTGGGCTGAGGAAAGTCATTTGAATTCTTGTCTGATGCGGCAGAGACATTTTCAAGAAAGGAAACTGTCTTGGAAAGGTAACTGACAATAAACCTCTGAATTGATTCATATTTAATGCAGCCTTCCAACGGCTATATTCATAAGAATATTTAGCATTAAATATATTAGCTGTAAATTCCTTTACTTAAGCCTTGAATAACTCTAGCCAGCTGTCTCCAATAACTGCACAGGAAATCACCAAAATTTAATCTAAAAAGCTTCTCCAATCTGCGTTCGACTATAGTTGAACTTCGTTCGACTATAGTTGACCTGCATCTGAGTTATCTGTTCTCTTAGAGCTGAACACAGAAATAGTTGAACTCCGTTCGACTATTTCTGGACTGCAATAGTTGAACTCCGTTCGACTATTTCTGGACTGCAATAGTTGAACTCTGTTCGACTATTTCTGGACTGCAATAGTTGAACTCCGTTCGACTATTTCTGGACTGCAAAAGTTGAACTCCGTTCGACTATTTCTGGACTGCAATAGTTGAACTCCGTTCGACTATTTCTGTGAGCAAAAATTTCTGAACTTCAAAACTGATTTTCTCTGGAATTCTTCTGCACTTCTTCTGGGAATCTTTCTGAGGAATACTTGGAAAGCCCTATGACCCTTAGACTATACATTTTGGGTCAAACTAATCATCCTAATAGTGATCCTAACCCAAATCAGAACCTAAGGTTCCAACAATCTCCCCCTATTTGGGTGAGGATACTATTTACATAAAAACAAAATACAAAGCAAAAAGATCTGCCTGAATTATAATATAATAGCAGATGTACATGGGTGCTTTGTTAAAAAGGGATTCAAAATAAAAGAAATACAAACAGAAACTAAGGGGTAGCTGCATAGATTCTAATAAAGTGACAGCTGCACTTTTGTTCATTTTCATTCTGAGATTCTGATAATCTCCCCCTATAGTTGTAGCCTTCTGAACAATTTTCCTGAAAGGAGATGTTAGGAATTCTGGACCTAGATTTGCCTTGGGTCTTATTTTTCTTTCACAATAATAATTTGAAGTAATGTAATATCCAGGGAAATCTTTATAGCCAAGTGGATGAAGTTTCCTAGAAGGGATGAACCACTTGGTATAAGGATTTTTAAATTTTTGATTATGAAATGATTTAAAATCTTTGCTATGAAAATCTGAGCTCAACGAAGAATATTTTCGTCGACCTGAGCTCGACGATTTATAGTGAGATCGTCGATCTCGGTTCAGAGAATAATATAGGTTGTTTTCTCTGTCCCAATTTCGTTGACCTCTATTCAGAGTTCGTCGACCTGAGTTCGACAAATTATGTTGAACACAGATTTTCTGAAAATCTTTAACTGATTTTAATGAGGCTATATGATTTAAAGTAATTTCTAAATCTTCATTGAATTTTATGTTTTTAGAAGAAAGTTTATTTACTTTCTCTCTAAGAAGTTTTATTTCCTTCTTAGATTGAATCAGATCTTTACATAATAATTTAAAATCTGTTTTAAGTTCTTCTGATGAAAAGTCAAGGGTAGAGATAACCTGATCTTCATCATCATCTGATTCAGATTCTTTATCTTCATCATACCTTTTGCAAGATGCATCTATTGCCATTAGACAAAATTCTCTTACTCTTGCTTCTTCTTCATCCTCAGTTGTGCAAGATGAAGCTTCAGAGTTACTCCAGGAATCAGGATTTGATGTTCTTTCTTTTGCTGATCCAGCAGCCATTACTGTGAGAGAGTCCCAAATTTTCTTTGCAGATGAACATTCAGCAATCTCTTGAAAAATGTCATCAGACATTGATTCTACAAGAATGTTCATTGCTTGTGCATCAACCATCTTAAGCTATTTTTGAGCTTCTGTAGCTGCAGATGGTGTAAAGGGACCTGACAAAATAGAATTATAAATGGCTTCATCAATAGAGTTCATAAAAAGCCTAATCCTTTCCTTCCATAGTGCAAGCTTGTCCATATTGCACTTAGGAGGTCCAGTGCTTGACCATTCTTCATTTTGTGCCATGAAAAACTCTTAAGAACAATAAGATCTATCAAGGATCTTTTGATTCAGGTGTTAGCCTGTACAACCACCAAGGTGTGGTATGTTTAACCAACCTGGGAGATGTGGTATTTTTAACCAACCTGGCTCTGATACCAATTGAAAGTGATAGATCTTAACAAAACACTAGAGTTGAATCACAGCACAAAATAAAATAAGAAATTCAGAAAGAAATCAAGCAACACAGAAGAAACAAAGAAGTTTATAGTGGTTCCCCTAAACTTGGGTACATCCACTCTTCTACCACCCTGGTAGGAATCCACTGCAGGATGAGTTGATCAGGTGTCCTGGGCACCAATGAGCTTTTGATAAGGTGCTCAAAAACCAAACAGATTTTTGATCAGGTGTCGTGCCACCAATGAGCTTTTGACAAGGTGCTCAAAAACCAAGCTCAAACTTTTGAAGGGAGTTTGAGAAACCCTTTACAGAGAGGGGGTGAGTGTAACACCCCTGTCCGTCGCATAGTATATAGCAGTAGGTCCGGCCGGGGCCCGACGCCATATACCACAGACAGACCGGGCGGTTACATATGGAAACCATCCAACCAATCTCAACGTCCTACACAGAGCATTCTAGCGGAAGCAGTTTATATAAGTTGTAAACAAGAACCCAGCATCAAAGCACGAATGTCCACTAGTACATAATTAGGAATGTTATACAAAATACCCAAAACTGGCCTTAAGGCCTTACAAAATGTTTCACTTGAATATTACATGATTTACAAACCACGGCACGCAGGCCGGTCATACATGAATAAAACAGAAAACATTTCCACTTGGGCCTTCGAGGGCCAGCTTCGCAAAAAGGGCTTTAGCCCGCTATTGACCGCTTGGTTCAGCTGCACCTGCAAGCAACAAACCACCGCACGGTGGCAAAATAAGGCAACGGTCAGCAATGCTGACCAAATTATAACGATCCCGCCCCCAACTCGGGGCGGCGATGCTCCTTCCCTGCATTTCATTAGCATAAGCGAGCAATGTATATAACCATAGCCATTTCAACACAGACGTTGGCTCGCACGGCCACACGCCCCGTGCACTCAGGGCACATTCTCGGCGAACCGGTCGATGTCACGTCAATTAAAGCCATTAACATTTCGGACTCACCACCGCCACTTAGACGGCCATACCTATGAGCAATTTGTCTTCCTGGCATGGGTCACGTCAATTTAAGCATTGACCGCCGAAGACTCACATCTATGCCAACGGCGAGTGCCACGTAACCTTAGGTCTCTCTAACCGAACGACATAAAGCGGGTACGATTCCATCTAACCCGTGCTCACATCGCAACGACAATTTAAGCCATTTGCGCGGGTCAAACTTCCTCCGAGTCTCATTCTACCGCAAATCACATAACTCAGTTATGTTCGAGTTGGCTCTCAGGCCACCAAGTTGGCAAGATCTCGTATCCGCCCAGTTTTTCGGGTGCACCTTTGGGTTAATCCCCAAGGCTCCCTGCTGCAATCTACCGCGTAGAAAACCCGAAAAACAACCAATAGCACGGAGTCTTCCCCGGCCTTATGCAATGCAACATCACCGATCCAGACTAACATGTCCGGGTAGGCTTCACACAAAATGCCTATGTCCGTTCTCGCATACGGACTCTAAACAACGGGGACTTTACATATCTACCCGAAGGAACGCCTCCAACTCTCCGCAAACTCGCGAGAGCGGGCTTCCTATGCTAAGAAAGAGAGCTATTCGTGCTCAAGATGAGGATCGTTACCCTTGAGTTCCTCTTTGGCGCCATTGAAAAGTAATCGGATGGAAATCACCGCACTTGCGTTGCCTCCGTGGATCCGGAGTCGGCTCGCGATTCGGAGCTCCGAAGCTCCTCCAATGGCGGGATCTAGTTCTTCTTTCCTCCAATGGCTCTCCTCTTTCTCCAAGGACTTGGAGAGATGATAAGGTGTGAAAAGTGAGGTTTTCCAAGTCAAATCACGGGTATATCCTCTCAGGAACAACCCCCAGCCGTTGGATCTCAACCTAAGAAAACGAACGGCTTTGATTCGGGGCTGAAATGCCCAATCTGGACCGAACACGGCCTGGCACACGCCCGTGTCCAGGGCCGTGTGCCGCATTCGCCGTCAAAATCGAATCTCCTGGACCCTCACACGGGTATCGGACACGCCCGTGTTCGAGCTGACACGCCCGTGTTCCAGCTGACACGGCCGTGTAGCCGGCCGTGTACCCCATGATTTTTCCCCATTTTCAACCCGAGCACTGCACGGGTTCTAGGACACGCCCGTGTCCTTGCCCGTGTCACCTTGACACGCCTGGGCCCCAGGCCGTGTACAAGGTCTCGACATTTCGTCGCGTGCAGTTCGACGACTTGGTGACACGGCCTTGGACACGCCCGTGTCCTAGGCCGTGTGCCTTGTCTCGACGATCGTCGAGCGAATCTCGACGACTTTCCCGGGACGATCGTCGACACGGGTCGACACGCCCGGCGACACGCCCGTGTCGCGGGCCGTGTGCCCATTCTCGACGATTCGTCGAGTATAACTCGACGACTTCGCGGCTAAGTGTCGACACGGGTCGACACGCCCTGCGACACGCCCGTGTCGCAGGCCGTGTGCCCATTCTCAGCGAATCGTCGAGAAAATCTCGACGACTTCGCGGCTAAGTGTCGGCACACGCTTGACACGCCCTGGGACACGCCCGTGTCCCAGGCCGTGTGCCTGCAGCCAGAATCCAAACTGGCCCAAAACGTCCCCCTTTGCTCCTTTGAGTTTCGGGGCGTTACAACTCTCCCCCTCTTAAAAGAATTTCGCCCACGAAATTACATAAAGGAAAGACATACAAAAACAACATTTGTACCTGAGCGGAACAACTCCGGATACTCGTCAAGCATAGTCTGCTCTCGCTCCCAAGAGAGCTCCTCACGACCGCAATTGTCCCACCAGACCTTGACCATCCTGATCTCTTTATTGCGTAGTCGCTTGACCTCCGAGTCCTCAATCCGCACGGGCTTGACCTTTGTCGTTAGCCCACTATCCACCGGCACTTGATCGACCGCGATCACTTGCGTAGGCTCTTGCACCGCCTTCCGAAGCACGAAAATATGGAATACATCATGTAAACCACTTAGCTCCACTGAAAGCTTCAACCTATAGGCCGCTTCTCCAACTCGCTCCAGAACCTCGAACGGTCCAAGGTACCTCGGGCTTAGCTTTTTCAATCACCGCACCCGCGAGACACCCTTGAATGGCTTTATCTTCAAGTATACATAATCGCCCACAGCGAACTCCACGTTCCTGTGCTTGGCATTATAGTACTTTGCTTGACGGTCCTGAGCGATAAGCAACCTCTTCCGAATGGTTCTCACCAAAGAAGTAGCACCCTCCACTTCCGATCGCTTATACAACTTTGACTCACCCGTTTCTAACCAAGACAACGGCGTGCGACATTTCTACCATATAGGGCCTCGAAAGGAGCCATCTGAATACTCGCTTGGTAGCTGTTGTTGTATGCGAACTCCACCAAATATAGGTGGTCTTCCCATTGCTTTCCGAAATCCAAGACACACATGCGAAGCATGTCTTCCATGGTTCTATTGACCCTCTCAGTCTGCCCATCCGTTTGCGGATGGAAGGCTGTGCTGAACTTCAACTTAGTTCCCAACATTTGCTGCACAAGCCTCCAATCATTGGATGTGAACCGCCCATCTCGGTCACTCACGATGTTGCGGGGCACACCATGAAGCCGCACTATGTTATCCACATAAAGCTTTGCCAACTTCTCCACCGGATCGTCCTTCCTATGCGGAATAAAATGCGACACCTTCGTTAATCGATCCACGACCACCCAAATGGCGTCGTTCCCCTTTTGCGACCTTGGCAAACCGTACACAAAGTCCATAGAGATGTCGTCAAATTTCCACTCCGGAATAGGCAAGGACTTAAGGAATCCTCCCGGCTTTTGGCACTCCGCCTTTACCAAGGCGCAGGTTTGGCACTTCGCTACGTATAGCGCCACATCCTTTTTCAAACCCGGCCACCAAAATAGTTTCTTTACATCACGGTACATCTTCGTGCTCCCCGGGTGAATCGAGTACTTGGTATGGTGCGCCTCGTACAACAACTCCACCCGTAAATTGCCCACACTTGGGACGCACAGACGACCGTCTTTCCAAAGCAATCCGTCCTCCACGACGAATTGGGAATTTGACCCATCCAGAGCCTCTATCATGAACTGCTTCATATGAGCATCCATATCCAAAGCCTGCCGAATCCGATCAGCCAGGTCATATTGGACTTCAGTCCAATTCAGAACTGCTTCAGCACTTGATTGTCTATCCACACAAACAATCTCCAACGCCTCCAACTCCCGCACCAACCGCTCATCATGCACCGATAGCCAATTGGCTTGAGCTGGGGCTCGGCGACTCAACGCGTCCGCAACCGCATTCCCTTTGCCAGGCACATAGTGGATCTTGAATGTATAGTCCCCCAGGAACTCCATCCATCTACGCTGCCGCATATTCAGATCCTTCTGATCTATCAGGTACTTTAGGCTCTTGTGATCGGTGTAGATATCAATCTTCACACCGTACAAATAGTGTCTCCACAGCTTCAAGGCAAAAATCACGGCCGCCAACTCCAAGTCATGGACCGGATAATTCCTCTCGTGCACTTTTAGCTGTCTCGAGCCATAAGCTATCACGCTTCTGTGCTGCAGTAGCACGCAACCCAAACCGCTGCCTGAAGCATCGCTATATATCTCATAGCCTTCGGTTCCACATGGCGAACTCAGCACAGGCGCCGTGGTCAACCGACACTTCAACTCCTCAAAAGCTCGCGCGCACCCCGGCGTCCAAACGAACTTATGATCCTTCCTCGTCAAAGTAGTGAGAGGTAACGCTATCCGCGAGAAGTTCTCTACGAAGCGCCTATAATAGCCGGCAAGCCCCAAAAAGCTCCGGACTTCTGCTACCGTAGCAAGCTCAGGCCACTCCCGTATCGCAACAATCTTCGCCGGATCCACAGCAATACCCTCTCCACTCACTATATGCCCGAGGAACGCTACTGAGGATAGCCAAAACTCGCATTTCGAGAACTTGGCATACAACTGATTTCTCCTTAGCGTCTCCAACACCAAATGAAGATGCTTGAAGTGATCTTCCTCACTTTGCGAGTACACCAAAATATCGTCGATGAAGACGATCACGAAATGGTCCAAGTACTCCCTGAACGTCCTGTTCATCAAATCCATGAATACTGACGGCGCATTAGTCAGCCCAAACGGCATGACCGTAAACTCATAATGCCCGTATCTCGTACTAAACGCTGTCTTCGGGATATCACTCTCCCTTATCCGCAGCTGATAGTACCCAGACTTGAGATCTAACTTCGAGTACACCGTCGACCCGACTAACTGATCAAAGAGATCATCAATCCGGGGGATCGGGTACTTATTCTTCTCAGTCAGCTTGTTTAGCTCCCGATAATCAATACATAACCTCAAGCTTCCGTCCTTCTTCTTAACAAAGAGGACCGGCGCGCTCCAAGGCGAAGAACTCGGGCGCACATACCCTTGCTCCAACAACTCTTGCAGTTGAACTTTCAGCTCCGCCATTTCCTTAGGCGCTAGCCGATACGGAGATCGTGACACAGGCTTTGCACCTGGCACTAGCTCGATCGTAAAATCTATCTCCCGCTGAGGCGGGGCTCCAGGAAGATCTGCGGGGAACACATCAGGGTATTCCGATACCACTGAAATACAATCCAAAGCGGGCTTCGGCTTTGCAACCTCCACTAGTGTAAAGAACAGTTCTGCTCTGGCACGAACCGCCTTCACCACCTGAAGAGCAGACATCAACGTCTTGCTCGACCCCTTTAAGCCCGTAAAAGTCGTCTCACGACTTGCCCCCAGCTTGACTTCCTTGCTACCGCAATCTATATGGGCCTGCTGCTCCGAGAGCCAGTCCATGCCAAATATGACGTCGAACTCCACTAACGGAAGTAAAGACGCCCGCAGGTCGAACTCCTGCTCCCCAATACGAATCTTAACATCGCAGATCCTAACCGCTCGCATCGAACACCCATTGGGCAACAACACATCCAACTTATCCTTCGCCATCGAAGAAGGGACTCCGATGCGTAATATAAATCCTTCGGACAAGAAGGAGTGTGAAGCTCCCGTATCGAAGAGTGCTCGTGCTGGATTTTCGCAAATCAATACAAATCCTAAACAAGTAGTGGTAAGGTAACATGTGCATAACAAGCATATAAAGAAATTGACTTGCTATAAATTAAACCGTACCTGTCACCACATCAGCTTGTTTAATGGCCTCCTGTTGGCCAAGATTGTAGACCCTTGGTTGGGCCGGAGCATAATGGGATGCGGTCGATTCCACCGCCTTTCCTTTCTCTTCATAGGTAGCTCCCGGCCTCCTCTCGGACTTAGGACGTCCGCTCCAACAATCACGGGCGAAATGCCCCATCTTTCCACACGTAAAGCACACGCCTGGGGTCCGACTCGTAGTCGCCCCAGAAGCACCAGAAGGAGCTAGACCCGAAGTCCTATGCTTCTTGAAAGACCTCCGATAGCCGGACTTTGAAGTAGTCGGCACTCTGAACTCAGATTTTCTATCAACCAAGCTTTTCTTCGCTTGCACATTCTTCATGTCCTTCTCCAAGGACCGGGCAGTATTGACCAAGGTTAAGAAACCCTGCGTCATCGGCCCTGAAAGTAATAATCTCAGCTCATCCCTCAAGCCTTCATAGAAGCGATTTGTCTTGCGCTCCTCATCCATGATGGTGGAGCTAGCATAACGACTCAAACGCGTAAACTCGTGGAGATATTCATCCACGCTCCTCTCACCCTGCACCAACTTCAGGAACTCATTCTCCATTGAAATCCTCTAAGTAGAAGGGAGGTATCTTGCTAAGAACAATCCCGAGAACTCTTCCATCGGAACGTCTATCAGTTGTCTACCTCTCAAATGATGCAGCTCCAATCCTTCCCACCACATCCTCGCTTCCCCGTCCAGAAGGAACGTAGCGATGGTGGTCATTTGCCACTCCTCCGTCTCCGTCGCTGTCATGACTCTCTTCACCCTGGAGAGCCAGTCTTCAGCCTGAGATGGGGTTCCCAACCCCGAGAATAACGGAGGGTTAAAGCTCATTACATGCTTCAACTGCATCTCAGTTGCCCTCCTTGGCACTATTGGTTCCGCAACCACTTGCTCCACCCTCCTCGGCTCAGCCTCTTGAAGAGGTACTTGCTCCATCACAGGAGCGGGCTGCTGCGTTTGCCTTCCAGGCTGCGCATTAATCACGGCCAACACCGCTTCAGCCACCAATCGAATATTCTCAGCCGACAGAGGTGTTGCGGGAGCAAAATCCGGTGCACTACTAGCCTCAAAAACTCGGCGTTCTGACGGCCCAACACCACTTCTGGTCACCTATAGTGGTACAAAACACCGTTAAGCGACCACATAAAATTGCAAACAGCAATTATAGGAACACGCAGGTTCCTCAAACACGAGTATTTTCATTCCTAAGTGAACATTCATGGGTTCTTTTACCATTATAACGATGACGCACACAATGTGCTCACCACCCCTTAAAAAGAATTCGCCCACGAATTCACTTTAAGCCCGACCAAAACCAGTAGTCTGATACCAAATTGTAACACCCCCTATCCGTCGCATAGTATATAGCAGTAGGTCCGGCCGGGGCCCGACGCCATATACCACAGACAGACCGGGTGGTTACGTATGGAAACCATCCAACCAATCTCAACGTCCTACACAGAGCATTCTAGCGGAAGCAGTTTATATAAGTTGTAAACAAGAACCCAGCATCAAAGCACGAATGTCCACTAGTACATAATTAGGAATGTTATACAAAATACCCAAAACTGGCCTTAAGGCCTTACAAAATGTTTCACTTGAATATTACATGATTTACAAACCACGGCACGCAGGCCGGTCATACATGAATAAAACAGAAAACATTTCCACTTGGGCCTTCGAGGGCCAGCTTCGCAAAAAGGGCTTTAGCCCGCTATTGACCGCTTGGTCCAGCTGCACCTGCAAGCAACAAACCACCGCACGGTGGCAAAACAAGGCAACGGCCAGCAATGCTGACCAAATTATAACGATCCCGCCCCCAACTCGGGGCGGCGATGCTCCTTCCCTGCATTTCATTAACATAAGCGAGCAATGTATATAACCATAGCCATTTCAACACAGACGTTGGCTCGCACGGCCACACGCCCCGTGCACTCAGGGCACATTCTCGGCGAACCGGTCGATGTCACGTCAATTAAAGCCATTAACATTCCGGACTCACCACCGCCACTTAGACGGCCATACCTATGAGCAATTTGTCTTCCTGGCATGGGTCACGTCAATTTAAGCCATTGACCGTCCGAAGACTCACATCTATGCCAACGGCGAGTGCCACGTAACCTTAGGTCTCTCTAACCGAACGACATAAAGCGGGTACGGTTCCATCTAACCCGTTCTCACATCGCAACGACAATTTAAGCCATTTGCGCGGGTCAAACTTCCTCCGAGTCCCATTCTACCGCAAATCACATAACTCAGTTATGTTCGAGTTGGCTCTCAGGCCACCAAGTTGGCAAGATCTCGTATCCGCCCAGTTTTCCGGGTGCACCTTTGGGTTAATCCCCAAGGCTCCCTGCTGCAATCTACCGCGTAGAAAACCCGAAAAACAACCAATAGCACGGAGTCTTCCCCGGCCTTATGCAATGCAACATCACCGATCCAGACTAACATGTCCGGGTAGGCTTCACACAAAATTCCTATGTCCGTTCTCGCATACGGACTCTAAACAACGGGGACTTTACATATCTACCCGAAGGAACGCCTCCAACTCTCCGCAAACTCGCGAGAGCGGGCTTCCTATGCTAAGAAAGAGAGCTATTCGTGCTCAAGATGAGGATCGTTACCCTTGAGTTCCTCTTTGGCGCCATTGAAAAGTAATCGGATGGAAATCACCGCACTTGCGTTGCCTCCGTGGATCCGGAGTCGGCTCGCGATTCGGAGCTCCGAAGCTCCTCCAATGGCGGGATCTAGTTCTTCTTTCTCCAATGGCTCTCCTCTTTCTCCAAGGACTTGGAGAGATGATAAGGTGTGAAAAGTGAGGTTTTCCAAGTCAAATCACGGGTATATCCTCTCAGGAACAACCCCCAGCCGTTGGATCTCAACCTAAGAAAACGAACGGCTTTGATTCGGGGCTGAAATGCCCAATCTGGACCGAACACGGCCTGGCACACGCCCGTGTCCAGGGCCGTGTACCGCATTCGCCGTCAAAATCGAATCTCCCTGACCCTCACACGGGTATCGGACACGCCCGTGTTCGAGCTGACATGCCCGTGTTCCAGCTGACACGGCCGTGTAGCCGGCCGTGTACCCCATGATTTTTCCCCATTTTCAACCCGAGCACTGCACGGGTTCTAGGACACGCCCGTGTCCTTGCCCGTGTCACCTTGACACGCCTGGGCCCCAGGCCGTGTACAAGGTCTCGACATTTCGTCGCGTGCAGTTCGACGACTTGGTGACACGACCTTGGACATGCCCGTGTCCTAGGCCGTGTGCCTTGTCTCGACGATCGTCGAGCGAATCTCGACGACTTTCCCGAGACGATCGTCGACACGGGTCGACACGCCCGGCGACACGCCCGTGTCGCGGGCCGTGTGCCCATTCTCGACGATTCGTCGAGTATAACTCGACGACTCCGCGGCTAAGTGTCGACACGGGTCGACACGCCCTGCGACACGCCCGTGTCGCAGGCCGTGTGCCCATTCTCAGCGAATCGTCGAGAAAATCTCGACGACTTCGCGGCTAAGTGTCGGCACACGCTTGACACGCCCTGGGACACGCCCGTGTCCCAGGCCGTGTGCCTGCAGCCAGAATCCAAACTGGCCCAAAACGTCCCCCTTTGCTCCTTTGAGTTTCGGGGCGTTACAGTTAGAGAGTGATGGCAGTCTTCTCTTTCTCAAACAACTGAGAAGACTATGTGGATTGATGGTGTCAAAGCTCCCCCTGAGAATATGTATTAGTTCATGAATGCTGGGAAGCTTTGCTTCAGGGTGTAGGCCTTCAACTAGATGAAAATCTCCAGCAAGCTCTGTAGACAAATCTGAATATGTTGTCTCTTGAAAGCCTGGATCAGAAAGAAGAAGATGAAGTTGATTTCCTCTGTTTGAAAACTTGTTGCAGAGTTCTTCTTTTGTAGAGAGAAAAAGTCTTCCTGCTTTTTCTCTCTCTATCTCTTGTTGTTATTTCTGAGCCTCTCTACTATATATCTTTTCTATCTTGCTATGTCTTTTATCTTCTGTATAAAATATATATATGTATCCACTGGGCTGAGGAAAATCATTTGAATTCTTGTCTGATGCGGCAGAGACATTTTCAAGAAAGGAAACTGTCTTGGAAAGGTAACTGACAATAAACCTCTGAATTGATTCATATTTAATGCAGCCTTCCAAAGGCTATATTCATAAGAATATTTAGCATTAAATAAATTAGCTGTAAATTCCTTTACTTAAGCCTTGAATAACTCTAGCCAGCTGTCTCCAATAACTGCACAGGAAATCACCAAAATTTAATCTAAAAAGCTTCTCCAATCTGCGTTCGACTATAGTTAAACTCCGTTCGACTATCGTTGAACTCTGTTCGACTATAGTTGACCTGCATCTGAGTTATCTGTTCTCTTAGAGTTGAACACAGAAATAGTTGAACTCCGTTCGACTATTTCTGGACTGCAATAGTTGAACTCCGTTCGACTATTTCTGGACTGCAATAGTTGAACTCCGTTCGACTATTTCTGGACTGCAATAGTTGAACTCCGTTCGACTATTTCTGGACTGCAATAGTTGAACTCCGTTCGACTATTTCTGGACTGCAATAGTTGAACTTCGTTCGACTATTTCTGTGAGCAAAAATTTCTGAACTTCAAAACTGATTTTCTCTGGAATTCTTTTGCACTTCTTCTGGGATTCTTTCTGAGGAATACTTGGAAAGCCCTATGACCCTTAGACTATACATTTTGGGTCAAACTAATCATCCTAATAGTGATCATAACCCAAATCAGAACCTAAGGTTCCAACAGACTTGATTTGGACTTGTAATTGGATCAAGTAAGAAGGCGTGCGGGAGTGCTCTCGCCGTAAGTAGCCGGGATGGTTCTCGCCTCGGGGTTGAGTAGTGTCATTTCGTCGAACAACAGTACGTCGAGCTCAATCTTTCAAGCTGGAGGAGTGGTTCGTCGAATACCAATTCGTCGAGCTGGGCCTCCGACTTAAGTTTATGATCGTCGAACGCGGATCTAAGGCTCAGGACACGGCGGAATCAGGGCGGGCAGGAAGGCTCCCGCCCCAGGCAGGCGCTGGGGCTCGTGCCTCAGGATGGTGGAAGCCTATTGGCCTTTGGCGTTGAGTGATGCTTCTCCACTCAACACTCCCGCCAGCCTTTGGCGTTGAGTGATGCTTCCCCACTCAACGCTCCCGCTAGCCTTCAGTGTTAAGTGATGCTTCTCCACTCAACGCTCCCGCCAGTCTTTGGCGTTGAGTGATGCTTCTCCACTCAACGCTCCCGCCAGCCTTTGGCGTTGAGTGATGCTTCTCCACTCAACGCTCCCAGCAGCCTTTGGCGTTGAGTGATGCTTCTCCACTCAACGCTCCCAGCAGCATTTGACGTTGAGTGATGCTTCTCCACTCAATGCTCCAGCAGCCTTTGGCGATGCGTGATGCTTCTCCACTCAACGCCTCCCGTCAGCCTTTGGCGTTGAGTGATGCTTCTCCACTCAATGCTCTCGTCAGCCTTTGGCTCCCGCCCAGGGTAGGCGTGAGGGCTTGCGCTTGGGGCAAGCTGGGTTCCCACGGTGCTCAGCGGGAAGAGCTTCCGCCAGGTGGGACCCAGACCTGAAATTACCTAAATACCCCTAGTCTGCATTTAACTACTTAGAATAACGGAGTTTGGCTATTGACAGACCAGTGTAGGAGCATTTTAGTAATTTTATTGCAGCAGAAGTGTATTTTTTGCAGACCAGATATTGAAAATCTATAAATAGACCCGCATGATACCTCAGAAGGCAGACTCTCTGATACTCTCATTTTACCTTCTAGAGCTTTCTAAGGTACTCCTAACACAGCAATTGGCTTTGGAGGGGAAACACTCAGAGAACTTCCAGGTTAGTGGAGGGACCTCCCAGCTGAGGCTTAGGGTCAGTTTCCAGTTTTTTGTGGCCAGTCTTGGGTCGAGGTTTGGGAGAAGTAGGTGTCGGTCACATCCCAAGGTCCGAACTCTCGTTGAGGCCAGTTTTTGGCTTCAAAACTTGAGCCTTCTCTTGTACTTGGGATAGAAGTACACCTCAATAGAAAGATTACACGTGAGTCAACACCTTGGCCTACACAATGAGGAATTACATTGTATAGTCCTGTGTTTACTGACCCACTGTAACCTGACATTGGTGTGTACTTGGCATTGTAGACCTGCAAGTACATAACTAAAAAGAAACATCAAATACAGTCACAATTCATCTTAGCTTAATTGGGCCCTTCTTAAAATCCAGGTTATTGTGGATACAATTCCCAACAATCTGGGCAGGGACTATCCTGATGTACGGTAGGATCTGACAGTACTTTGTCCATAAGGAAAGTCGTAGGCCGACTTCGAAGTGGCATAGTGGTAGAATGAGCTCGCCTTCGAGAAAGGAGTTTAGTCGCTCAGTCCGGGCGGGGAGCTTGGCCGAGTACCCTTCAGGAAAGAGCCTTTTTCTAAAATCCTCTAAGTCCCGCTTAGTGGCGACGAACTTCTTAAATGATGCAGGTCTAAGCGTCGTCGCCAGGAGACCTATGGATTATTACGTTCGCCTCTCGAGGATTTAAAATCAACACTAGCACAGAAGTTCCCGCAGCGCACACTCCAAGCAATTTTATCACGATTATGCTAACGCACGGGTAGCCAAACCGTTTAGGACCGAATAGAGGCTATAGGCCAATATCCGTTCCGACTAAAAGGATCAGTATTATATCTGACCGAGCGGGTTGTACCAAAAGAGATCTACTAAAATTACGATACAGAAAATGGTAGATCTCTCCCAACAAATAAAGCTACGAGGTTCGCCAAACCTTTCGAAAAATAAATCAATTAAGATGAACACAATTCAATTGAAATAAACCACGATTTATTTTCAAGCTTTGAAATCCAATGCAACAATTGGCCGCCATAAAAATATCAAAGAGGGAAACACACGGGAGTAGAAGTTTCGTTACCCAAGTCGGAATGGATGATTCCGACTATCTCACTTGGAACGTTCGTCCACGGCTCCGTCGGAGTTACGCCGGATGGAGAAAAGTTCTTCCGTCGTCGTCGCGACACGCTCGTGGTGGTCGGATGTAGACTTGAAAGGGGAGGGGAGGGGGGTCGATTTTGTGGTTGGAGGTAGAATAAGGGACGTGGGTTACTATTTATGAGGGAGAAAAGGTGGGGGAAGGGGAGTTGGCGGCGGCTAGGGTTGGGAGGAGGTGGTGGCTGAGAGAGGGGCTTGTGATTGGCGGCGGCTTGGAGTGGTGGAGGGTTGGTGGCCGAGTGGTGAGGGGGGAGATGGGGAGATGTTGGCGACTTGATGAAGGAGGAGGGGCTTGGTCGGTCGAGCCCTAGAGAAAGAGAGAGGAGGAGGAGTCAAGGGGGAAGCTTTTAGGGTTTCAATATCTCATTCCAAATTACCTTCATAATGAAAAATCCTAGGCCTTATATAGGCTTAGAACAATGGCTAGGCTATATGCAGCCCATTTAAATAAACATGCACTCTAAAGTTTAAACCATAAGGAAATAATTAAGCAAGCTTAAGCAAATAACGAAATAAATTCATCCAAATAAAATTGATAGTAATCAACTAATTATTATGAAGCGGTCTTGCGCCGAGGGCGGAGGTTGTAGCGTCGCTCCACACGATCACCATGACGACGCAAGTCTTTTGAAGGAGACGAAGGAGGATCTTCCGCTAGCATGTCGTCATCATTAGCAAGTTGGGGGACGACGTCTCCATCAATCCTCTCCCGCTCGAAAGGACTCATCACCGATGAGTTATCTTGAAGGTACCGTGGAAGAAGAGCGTCATCCAATAGAGCCACCTCCGATTCCGGGAGCCAAGAGTCATCGGAGGCGGGACGACCGCGCCATCGAATCAAGTAGCGGTGCACATCGCCATCTGGAGAGGGAAGCACTTCATCTTGTAGAATCCTGTCTGGCAAAAAGTGTGTCCGGGGAAACCTGGGAAAAGCATAAGGCAACAAGGGAGGAAAATCTTTTTCTTCAACATTCAACGTACCTCCGTTGGAGACCGATGGAGGGAGTGATCCAGTAACACCCTCAACCCCAAACCCATTAGAACCTGTAGTGGAGGTAAACGGACAGGAAGATAGTTCTTGCGGCGGAGAAACATACGGCGTTAAATCCAAAACATTAAAAATAGGGGAAATACCCCAATTAGTTGGTAATTCCAAAAGAAATGCATTGTCTCCTAATTTCTTTAAAATCCGAAAAGGTCCCGCTCGCCGATCCGCTAACTTTTTTAAGGTGCCCGTAGGCAACCGTTCAGGGATGAGATGCACCATGACTAGATCGCCAACTTTTAAGTGAGATGCTCTCTTATGTACGTTAGCATGAACTTGATAAGAAGCGTATTGTGTGGTTAGTGTTTCCTTTATGTGCTTATGCAGATTATGAATATGAGAGGCAAAATCTAGTGCAAATTGACTTGATTTAAAAGATGGCGGTAAAGGAATCAAGTCGAGTGGCACCGGTGCTTTATATCCGTGCACGGTCTCATTCGGAGACAAGCTAGTGGACCTATTTTTGGAATTATTATATGCTAACTGGGCATGAGGAAGGAGAAGGTCTCATGTACCCTTGTGGTCTCCCACAAGGCATTGTAGTAAACTACCTAAACTTATGTTTACCACTTCCATTTGCTCATCCGTCTGCGGATGGTAGGCTGAAGAGAACAGAAGTTTGGTGCCCATAATCCTCCACAAGGTCTTCCAAAAATAACTAGTAATCTTTACATCTCTATCGGAAACTATAGATTTTGGAACGCCTCGATGGCCAACTACTTCCTTAAAATATAATTGTGCAATGTGTGACGCATCGTTGGTTTTATTACACGCGATGAAGTAGGCCATTTTGGAGAAGCGATCTACGACGACCAAGATAGAGTCATGACGTCTAAACGTGACAGGTAGGCCTAGAATAAATCCATACTAACATCTTACCAAGGTATGGATGAAATCGGAAGAGGGGTATAAAGTCCCGCATTGGTTTTGTTACTCTGGGCCAATTGGCACGCTCGACAACTTCCCACGATCTTGTTAACCATTGTCTTAAGACCGGGCCAATAAAACTTGTCTTCTACTAATGTGATCGTTTTGTCACGGCCAAAATGTCCACCTAACCCACCACCATGCAACTCTCAAACAATGAAGTGACGTAGGGAGGAACGTGGAATACATAACTTCGAATGGTTGAATAAATAGCCGTCACGAATATAATAAGACGTAATGGTCGTAGGCGAGTTGTCTTGAGTGGCTAAATAAATATCCTTAAAATCCGGACAGTGGACATATTCATCTTTAATTCTATCGAAGCCGATCACCTTAACTTCTAGCGTAGACAATAATAAAGAAACACGACTAAGAGCGTCGGCTACGCGGTTGAGAGTACCCTTAAGGTGTTTGATGATGAATGTGTACTCCTGAAGATAGGAGACTCATTTTGCATGTCTAGGGCTAACCTTAGTTTGAGAGTTAATAAATCTCAACGCTTCATGATCGGATAAAATGACAAATTCCTTAGGGAGTAAGTAGTGCCGCCAATATTGGAGGCACCTAATGACTGTGTAAAACTCTCGATCGTAATTAGAATAATTCAATTTAGGCCCTGCGCATTTCTCACTGAAATACCCAATAGGGTGGCCTTCCTGACTCAATACACCACCAATTCCCACACCAGACGCATCACATGATAACTCGAAGACTTTATTAAAATCCGTCAATCGCAGTAGGGGAGCTTCCGACATACATGATTTAATGTTGTTAAACGCTTTAGCGGCTGAAGCCGTCCAAGAAAATTCACCCTTTTTCATGCACTCAGTAATGGTGGCCATGATGCTGCTAAAATCTCTAATGAATCGGCGATAAAACGTAGCTAGGCCATGGAAACTCCTAACATCTCGAATACTGGCGGGCTCTGGCCACTCCTTAATAGCTTGGACCATCTTGGGGTCAACATGTATGCCCTCCGAACTCACTATATATATTCAAGAAACTCAACAGACGACACATGAAAAGTACACTTCTTAATATTGACGAATAATTTCTCTGACCTCAAAGTGGTAAGGATAATCTTCAGATGGGCCTCGTGATCGAGCGTAGATGTGCTAAAAACTAAAATATTATCAAAATACACTACTATGAATTTTCCCATATACGGTTGGAAGACGTGAGTCATCATCCTAGAAAATGTGCTCGGGGCATTGGAAAGCCCAAACGGCATAACTAACCACTCGTAGAGACCTTCCTTTGACTTAAAAGTCATCTTACACTCATCACCTTCCCTAATTCGGATCTGATGGTAGCCACTACTAAGATCCAATTTCGAGAAAATCGTGGCACCCACTAACATGTCCAATAAATCGTCCAAGTGAGGGATGGGAAAGCGATATTTAACAGTAATTTTATTAATGGCTCTACTATCCACACACATCCTCCAAGAGCCGCCTTTCTTGGGAGCAAGCAAGGCGGGTACGGCACATGGACTCTTGCTATGACGAATGAATCCCCTTTGCAATAAATCAGAAATTTGGGTTTTTAATTCTAAGTGTGCGGAGGGATTTAACCTATAGTGAGGAAGGTTGGGCAAAGAGGAACCCGGGATGAAATCTATCGCGTGTTGGATGTCCCGCATGGGGGGTAACTTGGACGGTAGCTCGTCCGGGTACACATCCTTAAAGTCATTTAGGAGCTTTCACAACGCCGGTGGTAAATTCTCAAAAGACGTCGCATCTTCCTTAGCCTGCAAACAAACTAAAGCATATATGACGCCATCCATAAAGGTGTTACGAGTCAATTCCTTCTTGCCTATCAAACTTAATGCCTTCTTTTTGACCGGGACAATCGTATCCTTAGAGGGGATCAAAGGGTCCTTAGGCGGAGTGGGTTTTAGAGTTATAGTCTTGCCATTAAATTTAAATTCGTAAGTGTTAGCTCGACCAAAGTGGGAAACATCATGATCATAAAGCCATGAGCGACCTAATAAAACGTGACAAGCATCCATCGGGATGACGTCGCACCAAATCTTTTCAAAATAAGCTTTGATGGTAAGGAGTACCAAACAACGCTTTGACACTGGGAGGGATGACTTATCTACCCATACCACCTTATAAGGGTGAGGGTGCGGCTCAGTAACCAAAGACATTTGGGTCACCGCAGCTTCAGAAATGACGTTCATACAACTTCCACTATCTATGATCAACCTACACCACTTTTCCCCACTCTTAAAATGCAACAAAAATATATTTGTCCTATTCTAGTCATCTAACACCCGCGGAGTCGCCAGAATACACCTCATGACTATCATATGAGAGTCATCCTCCAAGTCACTAGGCACTCCTTCCGACTCACTATCCTCTCCTGCCTCATAAATAAGATTGCCTGACTCACATGTGGAATCTAACAGGGCTAAAGGCTTGGGCTTAATAGGACACTCACTAGCGTAGTGACCTTGAATCCCGCAAGAGAAACATGTAGCGTTTGTTTTGTTGACCCGTCCTACTGGGACTCTCTCACCCGTCGGGTTTCTACTATTCCTGGCAGTCATGACTATGGAGGTCAAGTCGGTGGACCGGATCTTCCCTGTGTCCTTATAGGTGGAAGTGGGAGGTGGTCCTAAGATGGACTTTCCCTTCTGAAATGGGCGAGACTTATTTTTATGCACGTTGTGTTTCTCAATATCTAATGCAGCGTTAAACATGACTTGCAAGTCGGTGTGGCCATATCGCAGCAATTTTCCCTGGATGTCGGGGTTTAACCCCTTACGAAACCTAAAGAGGGTGATCTCGGGCATCTCTTTCACTCCACACCTAACCATCATGTCCTTAAGCGGACGCATGTACTCCGAAACCGACCTATTCCCTTGCTTAAGGGTAGCCAAATCATCAAACATTTGTGTTCGATGATATGTGTGGACGTACTGCTCTGTCAGCAAAGCCTTCATGTCTGCCCAAACAATGGGTAACTCTCCATTCTCGACTCTCAGACTCCGCTCTTCATTCAACCAAAAAATCTTCGCTCTACCCAACAATTTCATCCTCGCCACGCGCACCTTATCCGCGTCGTTCAGATTGTACCACTCGAAGTAGCACTCTATCTCCATAACCCAGTCTTGGAAAACTTGGGGTTCTCCCAACCCATCGTATGATGGGGGTTTGACGCAGACGGCCCTAGTAAGATCAAACTCGTATGGTGCCCGCGGAGCGTGTTCATTATTATGGTTATTATTAGGGTTATTATTTCCTTCCGCCCGTTGGTTTGCAGGTTGATTACGGGGATTCCCAAGTTGTAATCTCATCTCGTGCAGTGTCTCCCTAATAACCGTCACTTGTTCCGTGAAATCCTGGCGGAGTTCCTCAAGTGTTGTGAGACCGTGACCCGCATCCCGTTCGTCCTTCATATTGGAAGAAGACGGGGAATACTCCGTGTCTAATCTAGTGCGCAGGCAAAAAAAAGAAGTTTTATCCAGCGAAAATGACACACAGAAGGAATTGTTCCCGCTAAAATAACTAAGGTCAAAAATATTTTTTTTATTTTCTGGATGAAAATAATGCGTAGATTATTAAAAAAAATTTGAATTTTTTTTGTAGAAATACAAAAATTAGGCTGCTATTGGCAGACCAGGGAAAAATTTTTTCCTTTGTAATTTTGGTAACTAAACATGCAAGATAAGTGCGTGCAAATAAAAGGGGGAGGGTGTCAATTAGGAAATTGACTTGAACCTCCCTCTGATACCAAATTGATGCAGGCCTAAGCGTCGTCGCCGGGAGACCTACGGATTATTACGTTCGCCTCTCGAGGATTTAAAATCGACACTCGCACAGAAGTTCTCGCAGCGCACACTCCAAGCAATTTTATCACGATTATGCTAACGCACGGGTAGCCAAACCGTTTGGGACCGAATAGAGGCTATAGGCCAATATCCGTTCCGGCTAAAAGGATCAATATTAGATCCGATCGAGCGGGTTGTACCAAAAGAGATCTACTAAAATTACGATCCAGAAAACGGTAGATCTCTCCCAACAAAAAAAGCTACGAGGTTCGTCAAACCTTTCGAAAAATAAATCAATTAAGATGAACACAATTCAATTGAAATAAACCACGATTTATTTTCAAGCTTCGAAATCCAACGCAACAATTGGCAGCCACAAAAATATCAAAGAGGGAAACACACGGGAGTAGAAGTTTCGTTACCCAAGTCGGAATGGATGATTCCGACTATCTTACTTGGAACGCTTGTCCACGGCTCCGTCGGAGTTATGCCGGATGGAGAAAAGTTCTTCCGTCGTCGTCGCGTCACGCTCGTGGTGGTCGGATGTAGACTTGAAAGGGGAGGGGAGGGGGTCGGTTTTGTGGTTGGAGGTAGAAGAAGGGACGTGGGTTATTATTTATGAGGGAGAAAAGGTGGGGGAAGGGGAGTTGGCGGCCGCTAGGGTTGGGAGGAGGTGGTGGCTAAGAGAGGGGCTTGTGATTGGCGGCGGCTTGGAGTGGTGGAGGGTTGGTGGCCGAGTGGTGAGGGGGAGATGGGGAGATGTTGGCAGCTTGATGAAGGAGGAGGGGTTTGGTCGGCCGAGCCCTAGAGAAAGAGAGAGGAGGAGGAGTCAAGGGGGAAAGCTTTTAGGGTTTCAATATCTCATTTCAAATTACTTTCATAATGAAATATCCTAGGTCTTATATAGACTTACAACAATGGCTAGGCTACAAGTAGCCCATTTAAATAAACATGCACTCTAAAGTTTAAACCATAAGGAAATAATTAAGCAAGCTTAAGCAAATAACGAAATAAATTCATCCAAATAAAATTGATAGTAATCAACTAATTATTATGAAGCGGTCTTGCGCCGAGGGCGGAGGTTGTAGCGTCACTCCACAAGATCACCATGACGACGCAAGTCTTTTGAAGGCGACGAAGGAGGATCTTCCGCTAGCATGTCGTCATCATTAGCAAGTTGGGGGACGACGTCTCCATCATTAAAGATGGCCTCTGAAAAGTTGATCACATGGGTCAGTCTGCGAACGTTGGTGTCGTCGCTAACCATCTTCAGAAGCAAGTAGCGAGCAAGCGAGCAGTGGAAGAGCGAGAAAGGAAGTGCGAGTAAAGTTAGCGAGAAAGGGACAAGTTCGAAATATTCGCGAGCAAGACTTCAGAATCTCGTAAAAGAGATAGGTTGCGAGCTAACGATTTTCCCTCTTAGTCGCCGTCTTGACTTAGTCGTCAGCTAGAGTTTACCTTATACCCTGCTAGGCCATTTTTTGTTGTCGAGGGGAAGCTTCTTCAAAGCATCCGGGTACTTGGTGAGATCTCTCTGCCGCAGCGCCTGAGGTCTTTTTTGTTGTCCCTCTGTTTCTGTGTTCTCGCTCGTTTAGCCGTCGAGCCTGACTGCTGGACCAGTAACCTTGGACTGTCTTGATTCGAATTTTGTAGTATGGATTTTTCCGGCTTTAACACCTAATATACACTCCATGACCATGTCTTTTTTGTCCAAACTGTTCAATGCAAAAAATTCGTACCAAATAGAGCCTTACTCTCCGTTTGGCACGGTGGTGACGGTCATAAACACATGGGTTAAGCCGTCATTCATTAAAGATCATTTAACAGAAATCGTTCGTTTGAACATAAAAGTGGATGAAGTTCTTTAGCTGGGCGTTAACTAATTACAATTTAACAAACATCATTGTTAAGGCTCCGTTTGGCATGGTGGTGGCGGTCATGAACACGGGGTTAAATTGTCATTTGTTAACGCCCACCACAAGAACTTCATCCACTTTTATGTTCAAACGGATAATGCTTGTTAAATGATCCTTAATGATGATGGTTTAACCCATGCAGTTATGACCGCCACCACCATGCCAAACGGAGTCTTAGGCTCCGTTTGAGAGGATTTATTTTTACCGGTCAAGCGGTTACCACCGCATAAATCGAACCATAATTAAGTTTCGTTTCATGCGGTCGTAACCGCTTGACCGGTAAAAATAAGTCCCCCCAAAACGGAGCCTTAGTATCCGTTTCGCACTGTGATGGTCGTCAACATGTGGGTTAAATTGTCATTTGTTCACCCATCTAAGAAACTTCATCCGTTTAAACATAAAAGTGGATAAAGTTCCTTAAAAGGGTGTTAACGTATGACAATTTAGCCCCCATATTCACGATCAACACCATCATGTCAAACGGAGCCTAATTAATCAACATAAATTTATTCTTTTTTACAACTGTTAAAAATATACGTTTTTAAAAAATTCAATTTATGCCCAATTTAAACCCAATTTCGGCGGCAAGAAATAAGCCACAATTGATAAGAAATTCGGTTCCACTATGCTCGCAAGCGGGCTAATGGTTTTATTTTTAATTCCAATTATTGATCATAACGGTTCATCTCTATTTCTAGTCTCACTGAATTATTTAACATATTTATTTATCACGTGTTATTATTTATTACATGTGCCTATTCTGCAAGTTTTAAAAGTTTGAATAAAACCCAACAAAATGTTAAAAAACAAAAAAATTAAATTAGATCTCAAAAGTTTTTTAGGAAAGAAATTAATCCCTAAATTTAATAAATTGCCCAAATTAGTAATATTTTTTTTAAAATATGTAAAAAATAAGCAAAAAATAATTAGAACGCTAACTTGGATCCACATGCGTGATTGGGAGTCTTCTTTCATGCTGGTCGAAGGGTCGGGGTGAAGGAAATTTACGGCGGGTGTTATTTTTCCGGCTCATGAAACCTCAATGTCAAAAAAGAATTTTTGGTATTTTACACCTTCGAATTATCCTCTCTTGATATTTTGCATTCTGAAATTTTAAAATTGGCACTTTGCACCTCATGATTACAGATTTTTTCGCACTTTACATCTCAATGCTGAAATTTAAATGATATTTAGGCTCAGACATCACCCAAAATATTAATTTCGACACTTTGTAAATAGTCAAAATAAGATAATCCGGGGAGCAAATTGCCAAAATGAGCATTTGAGTGGTGCCCAGACCCTAATACCCCTTATATTTCAACCTTGGGATGCAAATTGCAAAAAAAATATGTAATTAGGGGGGTGCAAAGTGCCAATTTTAAAATTTGAGGTGCGAAGTGCAAAAATATGATAATTTGGGGGTGCAAAGTTACCAAAAACCCTTCAATAAGCTTTCAAAACTGTTTATTTTTCATTTCATCTAAGCTTCGTTTGATTGAGTGGTGCGGGAGGAGACCGCGGGTCCAAACGGGGTTGTCGAACCGGAGGGGGAGGCGGGCTTGAAAAAGCTCCGATTTGATGGCTTCTTCTCTATTCGAGAGGTGCAAACAGAGCAAACGTCGCCAACGCCTATTTATTTACCCACCGACCAGCAGCATTTATTCTAGAACAAAACAAAAAAAGCGAAACGTCAAACCAAACTAAGGCTTTGCGACAATACTCTAGTCAGTTTTTTTTTTGTTTTTAAAAGAACTGATTTTAACGTTCTATTAAAGTTAGGGACTTATTTCCTTCTAAAAAAAGTTTTTTTTGCCCTATGTAATATTACCGGTTATTAATTACAGGAGTGATTTAAGGGTTTTTATTAAAATCTTAATCTAGAATGCATCTCATTAAATAATAAATTTTTAAAAAAGGGCTGTCAGAAAAAAAATGGCACAAAAACGAACAAAGTCTATCGCCTTCCTCGCTCCGAATTTTATTTTGGCATCTCTGTCTCTCTCCTTCTCGCCATAGCCGATAGCTCCCTAGATCCCCCCCAGCTCTCTTTTCTCACAAATTATTGCCGCTGCTCGTAATCTGATTAATGGCTTTCGCTTAAACCAGTGATGAAGAGAAGCCGATAGAAGAGATACAATAGAGAGAGAGAGAGAGAGAGAGAGAGAGAGAGAGGGAGTGAGACAGAGCAGTGGTACCCTTGCTCTGTTTTTACTTTCCCCATTTGGCTGCGTCTCGTTTCCCATAAACATTCCTTTCTTATAACCCTTTCCATCTCTGTTCCAGCCAACTCACCGGTCATCTGAGCCCCCTTCGAAAGCCGACTGCCATTAGTCCGCCTTTATCTTTCACGCGCTGCCCTGCTTCTCTATTTGGGAAACTCAGTTTCATGCCGTCGTCTCTGGGTTGAATTCCACGAGCTTTTTGAGGATTTCTCCGGCTTTCCCTCTTTTGATCGAAGGTCCTCCTGTTAGAAAATGGCGGTCGACGAGAAGTGGGGAGGCATGGCGAGAGACGATGTTCACGGGGATCAGTTCCCCATTGGGATGCGCGTTCTCGCCGTCGACGATGACCCAATCTGCCTCAGGGTTCTGGAGACTCTTCTGCTTCGCTGCCAATACCATGGTTCGGTTCCGTCATCAGATTCCCTCTTCTTTTCTTCCTCTCTTTTGAAATTAGGTCAAGGGTTTTGCGTGTTAGTCAAGGATTTTGATTCGTGGAAGTTGATTTGAAATGGGCTTACTGTTGGATCTTGTGTTGTTTCGAGTTATTTCCAGTTACGACGACTAACCAGGCGATGAAGGCTCTGAATATGTTGAGGGAGAACAAAGACAAGTTTGATCTGGTTATCAGCGATGTTCATATGCCGGACATGGATGGATATAAGCTTTTGGAACTTGTAGGGCTCGAAATGGACCTCCCTGTCATTAGTAAGTTTGACCCTTTTAATCCCTTTTTCTTCATTTTTCTTCAACTCGGCCATGGGTGCTCCTAAATTGTCATTAAACGCTGCATAATAATGTCCCTGCCACTTCAGTTGACGTGATTTAGTAACTTTAGAATTGAGTTAATGAAAATCTTGCAAATTCAGTGTTATCTGCAAATGGAGAAACCAAAGCTGTAATGAAGGGGATAACACACGGGGCATGTGACTATCTACTCAAGCCGCTTCGAATTGAAGAGCTCAAAAATATTTGGCAGCATGTTGTGAGGAGGAGAAGATTCGATCAGAAAGACCGCCACAGTGTTGACAATGGAGAGGATTATGACAAGTCCCAAGCTGGAAATTCTGAAGGCCTGCAGGGCGCCGGTGTTAATGGAACGTCGGATCACAATGGCAAAGTTAATAGGAAAAGGAAGGACCAGAATGATGAGGATGATGACTACTATGAAGAGAATACTCATGAAAGTGAAGACCCGTCGAGCCAGAAGAAGGCGAGGGTTGTTTGGTCGGTTGACCTCCACCGCAAGTTTGTCGCTGCGGTCAATCAATTGGGAGTTGATAGTAAGATTTTCTTGTCATTGACTATCTATTGTAGAAGATTATTGGGCTTTTATGATGCAAAAATCTTTTCTTTTAGTAGGGGTCAAGTGTTGACAAAGTTTCTTGTTTTGTGACTGATTTTTAACATATTTGATGCAGAGGCCGTCCCTAAGAGGATATTGGATCTCATGAATGTTGATAAGCTTACAAGAGAGAATGTTGCAAGCCATTTGCAGGCATGTTCTTACTGACTTCTGAAGTTTTTCACTTTATAATATCTCGTTCTAGTAGTAGTATGTATCGATCTAGTAGTTTTCTAGAAGTGAAAATATTCTCCTTTGATAAAGATTAACACGTTAAACTGAAGAACCTTTAAGGTCTTGTTTGGGAGAGTGGCGGCGGTTGTGAACACTGTTATGAAAAACGCAAGTAGTGTAAGGTGTGGACATGAACATTATTTTTTTGAAAATGACATTTTAGGCCCAAACGCTGCCACATTCATGTAGGTGTGGTCATGCTTTAGCAGCTGTGAACTCTCAAACGCTCTAAAGTAAAATTTTGGCTAAAATGACATAATTGAAGTTCCAAACATAGGTAATTCCACCATTTTGTTTATTATTGCAGTTTCACACCATCAATGCTCAAACAACTTAACTACCCCAACGATAACCTAACTATAGCATCAGCACGAGATATTTGCATTGCAATGATTTTGTAACCGGGTATTAGTCATCATTATCAACATTATTAACATCAATAACATTACACTCACCAATGGGTCTGTCTACATGAAAACTTATACTTTTGTCTACATGAAAATTTCTGCTTTTATCACTCTGATCTATGTAATTGCTACCAACTTCTTCCGATGATATTTTTTGGTCTAACAGTTCTCCTTAGTTTTAAAATATATTTTGTTTATAATTGGTACATCCTTTGCCCCTCTTAGCACATTTCAAATCACCTACAAATAATTATACAATCCATCAGGTTTACCGCATACATCTTATCTCATTATTTCTCTAACTTGATTGCTAGTGAATTCCTGTTCCCCATTGTGGCGTTCCCTCATTGCATTGGACGACTATATGGTGGCTCTTATTCATACGCAATTTTGATCTTCTTACCAATATCTCCTCAATGCGTTCCCTTTATCTGTCTTAAAAATAAAAATAGCTTAAATTGTTGCATATACGCTACACTTATTACATTCATCCATTAAGTATGCATATTGTATTATCATTTTCTATTTCTACACATCCTTTATGTTTATTCTTTTTAGGTTGCTTCTTTGTTCCCAATCATTTATTTTTCTCCTCTCTCAATCAGTATTCTTCTCATTGATGTTTCTTCTTGCAGAAGTATAGACTCTACCTTAAAAGACTAAGCGCAGTGGCAAGCCAGCAAGCTAACATAGCAGCTGCTCTAGGAGGACGAGATAACTCTTATTTACATATGGCCTCATTTAATGGTTTTGGGAATTTTCAAAGTCTGTCATCTTCAGGGCAGCTTCAAGGCTTCACACAATTTCAACCAAGTGGAATATCAAGTAGAACTAACCCAAATTTGTTAGGGCTGCCCGGACTCGCTCATGGGACTCTCCAAATCAGTCATACTCAAAACAACGCAAACAATCCCATGAACAATCTTCACAAGTTTCAGCACATAAATTTTCCCGCGAACCAGCACGAAAGTTTGCTTCAAGGAATCCCAACATCCTTAGAACTCGACCAACTTCAAAATAAACATAAAAGGGTGCACGAACAGAATAACCGCTTGCCGGGGGTTTTCTCCGGCACATCAAACAATAGCTTCCTCATCACGGCGAACCATTCTCTGGCATTGCCAGGGCAACAGCTGCAGACGCATATGAGGGGATTAGGAAATCAGTCCTCGATTCCCATACCACCATCCATTGGAGTGGATCATCCTGATCTCAGTAGATGCAATGAAGCATGGGAACATGCCCCTTCACTGAGTGGATTCAACACCAGCACTTTGTCTATGGATTCAAGCAATATCGTTGGCAATCTTTCTTCGACGGCCCCACAGTTAAACAGAAGCGCTTTGAATATTTCAGCAAACAACTTGTTAGGAACAGCCCAAGATACTTTGATGCGAAGGGATATGCAAGGTCAAACCAGCTCAGTTAGCGGGAATCCATCAATTATGCCATCAGGAATCGATGCAGACCCGAAGTTCTTGAATTTCAGAAGTTTTTCTAACCTTAAGCAGAAATTAGATGATCCAAAACAGCAGAGCACGGTTGAACCAAACTTTATATTGAGTTCTTCATTGAACTCTAGTTTGCCGAATCAGTCTCTTCTTGATTCTGTTACTGATAGTCAGAGGCACAATCGAGTTTTCCATAATAAGTTGGAGATAAGTACGCTGAGCCAGCCTAGTTTTGATACTTCTTTCCTGTCACATCATACCAGAATGGATAAATCGGTTGTTGATAACCGCACTTCGTTTAATGATGAGAATATGTTGGGGACATCAAGAATGCAGGATGGATTTGTCTCTGGTAATTGCAATTTTGACGAGCTAATGAACGCAATAATCAAACCAGTGAGTTTCCATTTTGCACGCTTCTCCAATTTTTATATAGACCCTATTACTCTGTTCATATATATTGGCTGATTATATTTTATGAAACAAACCTAAGGAAAGAAATAATAACTAGTCTTCATTATGTAACTAGTAGATCTTTTAACCTAATTTAATCAAAAATTTGATTCACCATCTGATGCAGTGATAGGCCGGTTAAATTGAAAGGACACCGGGATTGCTAACTAATGAGAATGAGACCTATATGTTGTGCACGTGTCAATATGAGAACAATACAAGTAAGATCGACTAGCAAATAATCAAATGGTTGCAAAGATTACGAGCGCGACAAACACACTTGCAAGCATCAGTTAACGCGAGGAACAATTATAATTTAGCTAGTAAGGTGAGGTGCGAATTACTTAAGCTGCACCTGATGTGTCCCACAAATCACCAGACAAGTAAACGCAATAGCATATAACATCAACAAGCCCACGCAATAGTTCAACAACAAATAATTCAATCAAAGAATTTCAAACCTCTTATACCTTGATTTGCTTATGCAAGGGGGCTGCTCAACTTGGATCGAAGGGAGGCACTGGTGGAGGCGACCTTGGCCACGGGTGGTTCCAGGAGAGGGTAGGATGGGGGCGTAGGATGTAGATCGGGAAGGTTTGGGGCTGGTGGGAGCTTTCCGGTAGATAGGAGGGGGAGAGGGGAGGTTGTAGTGGACTTGGATGGTTAGACTTGGGTGGAGGAGGCCATGGATGGAATCGGGTAGGGGATTATTGCTGGAGAAGCGGGAGGGGGGCTGGAGCCCGACTGGAAGGAGGGAAGGTCGGGAAGGAGCTGTAGATGCGGGTGCAGAGGGGCTTACCGAGAAGAAGGGAGGGGAGGGGGTGGCCGGGCGGGCTTGGCGGCGGGAGGGGGGAAGCGGCGATAGCGGCGATAGCGGCGGACGGGGAGGATGATCTTCGGAATCCACCGAAGGAGAGACCGACGGCTACACTCAGCAAACCTTTGATCCCCTAGCCGGCCCCCAAGCAAGCCTATATATAAGAGGGAAACCAAAATAGAGTTAGGGTTCCCCCGATCGGACGACTATAAAGGTTCGGGTCGATCGGGGGCTAAATACATCAAAAAAGAAACTAATATATGAAATCGACTGGGAACGACCCTCCGGGCGCATCTGCGGGCTTGGATCGCCCAAACGGGTCGTCGTTCACCGCCTCCTGCGGGAATAGACGCGTGCATGTCGTCGATCGCCATCAACTCTCCCCAACTTGAAAGCACTCATCTTCGGTGAGTGAAGATGATCGTATTCATGGCGTAAGTCGGGGGCAAGTGTCTCGAGCTCCTCGGCGGAAATCCAAGTGTCATCCGAAGTCGGGCGGGTATGCCAATGGACCAAGTATCGCAGAACCGCCGAACCGCCCGTCGTCGTGAAGTCGTGTCCAACAACCTGTAGTGTATCTCTGGTAGGTGTATGCGACCGTCGTAGTGATGTATCTCCGTCTGAGCGCTGAGTCACAGGTACCGCCGGTTGGGGAGTGGACTCCTCTGAGCTGTGCTCCACCGCCCGCAGCTGCCTGGGAGAGGTGAGTGAGGGTTCACTAGAGGGGTGAGGGTGAAGCTGTGGCTCAGAAGCGGGTGGGGATAAAGGATCCCCGTACACTCGCTCCTCATAGTATGGGGTCAAGTCCTCCACATTGAACACTCGGTGAATCCCCATTGCCGGAGGTATGTCAACTTCATACGCATTCACACCCATCCGTCGAGTGACTGTATAGGGGCCCATCCGTCGAGTGACTGTATAGGGGCCCATCCGACGAGCGCTTACCTTTTTCACTGCCTCCCTGGGGGAGCCTCTCAGGTCGCAAGCGGATCATAACTCGTTCCCCCACGTCAAATATCTGCTATCTACTGTGCTGATCAGCCTGAGCTTTGTAGATTTCATTACTGGCCGCGATCTTTCTTCGGACTGTCTCGTATAGTGCGTGTATGTGATGAATGAATGACTCGGCGGACGCACTAGGTCGGGCGCCTAATGAAACATCAACTAAGTCCACGGGTTTCCTAGGCTCGTAACCTAATATGACATGAAATGGACTCAGACCCGTGGTCCTATTGACCGAACTATTGTATGCAAACTCCGCAACTGGTAGTACCGAATCCCAAGATGCCGGACTATCCCGAACGAGACAACGCAACAGGGTCCCCAAGCTACGGTTGACCACTTCAGTCTGTCCATCCGTCTGTGGGTGGTAGGCGGTGGAGAACTTCAGTGTCGTACCGGTCTTCTTCCACAATGTTTTCCAAAAGTAGCTCATAAAACGGACGTCACGATCAGAGACAATCGAAGTGGGCAACCCGTGATACTTAAATACCTCCCTGAAGAATAGGGCCGCTACGTGGGGGGCATCGTACGTCCTATGGCAGGGAATGAAGTGGGCCATCTTCGAGAAGCGGTCCACGACGACGAAGATCGAGTCGAACTTCTGCAGTGTGCGGGGGAGTCCAAGTACAAAATCTATACTGATGTCTGCCCAGGGCCTGTGGGGAATAGGCAACGGGGTGTACAGGCCCATGGGCTGTCGGGTCCCTTTTGTCATTTGGCAGATACGGCAATGTCGAACGACCCGTGTGACGTCCCTCTTCAGGCCAGGCCAGAAGAAGCAGTCCTCAACTAACGCAATCGTCTTGTCCCGCCCAAAGTGCCCTGCGGCCCCGCCCGCGTGAAGCTCCCAGATGAGAAAATCCTGAAGGGAGGTCTGCAATATACAGAGGCGAGACCCAAAGAACAGATAGTCCTCAGAAATGATAAAACCCTCGCGGGACTCAGGTGGGTCCTTAGCTAAGGCCGAGAAGATATCGCCAAAATCAGGACACTCGGGGTAGCCCTGGCGGACACGCTCAAATCCCTCAACTCGTGCGCTCATGTTGTGGAGGATGGTGACCCGACGACTCAACGCATCGGCCGGCTTGTTCTCAACACCAGCGCGGTGTTTGAGAACGTAGTGATACTCCTGCATAAACTCCACCCACTTCGCGTGTCGGTGTCCTAACTTTTTCTGCGAATCCAGGTATTGCAGGGCCTGATGATCCGAGTACAGGACGAACTCCTTGTGTTGGAGATAGTGACGCCAATATCGAAGCGCCTGTACAACAGCGTAGAATTCCCGGTCATAATTAGAGTACTTCTGTCTGGCGTCATTCAGTTTCTCACTAAAGTAAGCAACTGGATGACCCTCCTGGCTCAGTACCCCTCCAATCCCTACCCCAGACGCGTCACATGCCACCCCGAACGCCTTGGAAAAATCAGGAAGACGCAATACCGGGGCGGTCAATAGCCTGTCCTTGATTTCCTCAAACTCCTTGGTGGCTGCTGCCGTCCAGGCGAAAGCCCCCTTGCGGATGCAGCTCGTAATAGGGGTCATGATCGAACTAAACCCGCGAACAAACCTCCAGTAACAGGTGGCAAGACCGTGGAAGCTCCGAGGTACGAGAATATTGGTCGGGACAGGTCACTCGCGAATGGATTTGACCTTTTCAGGGTCAACGGAGATGTCGGACTGCGATACGATATACCCCAGAAATTGCACCGAAGATGTCAAGAATGAACACTTCTTCAAATTGATGTACATACGCTCCTTTCAAAGGAGATCGAATACCAATCGAATGTGGCCCAAGTGCTCCGTGCGGTCCTGGCTAAAGATCAGTATATCGTCAAAATAGACTACAAGGAACTTGCCTATGTAAGGCCGTATTATCTGCGTCATCACCCTCATGAACGTGCTCGGTGCGTTTGATAGTCCGAACGGCATAACCAACCACCCATACAAGTCATCCTTCGTCTTGAAGGCCGTCTTCCACTCGTCACCCTCTCGCACCCTAATCTGGTGGTACCCACTCCGCACGTCAATCTTAAAAAATATTTAGGCATCAGCCATCACATCCAAAAGGTCGTCGAGATGGGGGATCAAAAAACGGTATTTCACTGTGATCTCTGCCGCAACGCATAGAGTTGGTCGAGGAGTTGATCGCGATATGACGCGGGGAGATACTTGTCCCTCAATCGTTGCTTCATCTCATCATATCGGGTGACGGGATAGTACCCATCTCTCTCGAGCGACCTCTCCACGCTAATCCAGAACATGTTTGCTTGACCCAACAGTTTTATCTTAGCGAATCGAACTCGTCGTTGTTGGTGGGGCGTGAGAGTTGCATTCATCTCATACCAGTCAAAAAAGTGATCAATGTCCAATAGCCAGTCACAAATCTCTCTGCGTCGCTCTCCCAACCCTCCTCGCCTTCTCTTCCACTACAACGGTCAACCTCAGTCCAGGTCCTCTATCAGACCGTCGAAGGCCCCCTGCCCGAAGATAACACTGCTCATCAATTCGGAGGCGCTGGATGAGGTCGTAGGTAGTTCCCTCCACCTTGCGGAGTCTAAGCGCTCTCGGAGGCGGTGAGGTCACTCCTCACTACCAACTCATCAAATCGCCACATCCCTGCCGCAAACCCATAGTCAGGAGTTGATCCGTATGGGTCGTCAGATCCATCCCATCGTCATACTCGTGTCGTATATCTTTGCGGCCCAACAGTTTCATCTTAGGAATCGAACTTGTCGTTCGTCATTCATCTCATACCAGTCAAAAAAGTGCCATGGCCTTGTCGCATCAATTCGGCGGATGAGGTCGTCCTCCACCGCGGGCGCTCTCGGTATGTCACAGTCATCGTATGGGTCTCGTAACTCGGTGGCGGGCAGACCACGGCCTTGTCGGGCCAGGATGCGTGGCTCGTCATGGTCGAGGAATACCCCTCGGGGAGGGGTCGCGACGATAATCATGTGCGGGTTCGGGGGCCCATCTCCGTGGAGCGGAGTCCCGACGTGGTGGCTCTCTACCCCGCTGATCAGGCAGAAGGGGAGCATCCCGTGGATCCTCCAGGGTGTTCCTCATAACGGGGTGCTAGGGTTGGACCTCTAATGGCTCCTATCTGATCGACGGTAGTGTTGACCCTAGCGATCTCGTTCTTAAGGGTGGCGAATTGTTCGAGGACTAAGCGTTGGAACTCGGTGGCGGCGCCATGTCCGAATTTGAACTGGCAGCCCGATCGTCAGTGACGTTTTGGTCGGACATCGGGGCTCGAAACAACCTACCACTACGGAACATGCAAATGAGACTCGAACCTGCCCTCTGATACCAAATTTATGATGCGGCACAGGCGTCACACATGCCCGCCACCTTGGAGTCCCACCAGTGGGCCCACCTGGACTCAGCACCAGGCGGCTTTCATCAGGGTCGCGGCCCGTACACCCCAACCAGCTCTCCGCCATGGAATCATCACCATGCGGCAGGTTGTTGAGGCCGGGGCTCGATCCCCTAACCTCCAAGATAAGAGGCATTCACCAGCGCTCTCATCACCAACTGAACCGCGGACTCGCAATTGGTGATGAGAGCGTTGGTGAAGGCCTCATATCTAGGAGGTCAGGGGATCGAGCCCGGCCTCAACAACCTGCCGCATGGTGGTGATTCCATGGCGGAGAGCTGGTTGGGGTGTACGGGCCGCGGCCCTGATGAAAGCCGCCTGGTGCTGACTCCAGGTGTGCCCCCTAGTGGGACTCCAGGGTGGCGGGCAGGTGTGACGTCTGTCCCGCATCACCATCTTTATTCCTTTTTCCATTTAGAACATCCTTGATTATATAAGCAATTGATTTTTAACATAATTTAAAATCTAAATTTCAATTCATCTACTTGTTATCTTCCTCTCTTTTTTCATGAGAGGTTACAAATTCAATGTCCAGCCATTCTGCAGTCACCATCTTTTCTTCTAGCTTGCATTCTCAGAGGGATTTTTTTTCTGAAATTTATCTGTAAGCTTGATGTAGAGCAAGTTGCGTGTGTGTGAATATTAGAATGCAATCCCAATATGTGCGCAGGAGAATAACTCAATTCCTTTAACCGCTAAATGCGAAACACTTGCAATGATCGATGACAACTTCACGAAATAAAGGAATAAATCACACCTATATTTTAAATCAAAACAAAACAATTTCTTTTAAGCAAACAAACTTTAGCTTTCCTTCGCGCAGATGGTCAAATCGAGAGCGAGCAGCCTCAGACATGTCTAAGGCTCGAGGCTCATCAGGGGTTTGTGCCTTCGTGCGTTTTTTTGCGCCTTTGGAGCATAAAAGGCGCACCTAAGTGAGATTTCTGTTGTATTTATTTTTTCAAAGTAAAAAAAGAAATAGTGCAAGAACTCAATAATTTTACATGATTAAGTGTTTGTGAAACATAATCAAGCACTGAAAAATATATGATGCAACCGACTAGATTGATTCTATTTTAAAGAGATATAAATGATAATAATGAACGATTAATGAATAGAATAAATGAAGAATCTGATCAAGAAGATGAACTGATGTTCGATGCTGATTATTTAAAATGAATGTGGTTGCACCTATCCTCAAAGATCCTTTTGCTCTTTGGCACTCCTTAAGCCTTTAATAACTCACTTCATGCAAATCACAAGATTTTCCATAACAAAATTTCACAATATAGTAGATCAAAATGAGTAAAAATTCACAATACCACATTTTAATCTTGAAAACAATACTTCATAAAGCAGCAATACACTTACAAAGTAAAGGGAGGTTGTCATGCGGTGAAGATTCGGTGATTCATGGTGAATTGGCGGCTGTACGGAGGGGAGGAAGGGGGAATCGGGGTTGATATAGGAGTTGGGCGTACTTCCCGGAGGATGTTTGGGAACGTGAGGAGGGCTGGATCAAGGCATCTTGGAAGGGGTTTTGGGTGTTTGGGGGAGTGATTGAGGCGTGGGGTGTAAGGAGGAGATGACGGGTTTTGAGGGAGGCTGGACGAGTTGCAGTTGGGTGGAAGAAAGAAGGCGGACGGGGGAGGGGGATTTCCGGGTTGATAGGGCGCCGGTGGTATAAGCGTTGTGAGGGGAGTTGGAAGTAGCTTAGGGTGTGGGTCTTCAACAACCGTGGAAAAGTCGAGATCTTTGGTGGAGTTTGATCGGATCAGCATTGGAGTTACTCGGGATCTTTAGTCGAGTTCGAACATTTCAGTGAGGAGTTTTAGGAAAGGAATGGGCTACAATTAAGTGGAAATACAAAGGGATACAAGAGATTATACAGGAGTCATCACCTAAGCTAAGCCTCACACAGTCATCACCGTGAGGAGATCACCAAATTCTGGGAAGAACATTCTCTCCAAAATATGCAATGAGAACCGTTAACCCACCTTTACACATATTTATAACAAAGCTATTGTAGGGAACCACCTCATCAATTACATGTAATAATATCCAATTATAATAATATAATATATGAAAACATAGGTAAACAAAAATCCGGACGTATCCGTAAAGTTGGATTGTCTATCTGATCCAGTCCTTCTGCGTGAATACATGAACATGGGCCCCGCTTTGCGGCGAGCCATCTCCGGTGGGTGATCCCCATCAATTCCCACCTCCCCCCCCTATCGACTGAAAAGTCTTCATCTTCGATGAATTGAGATGATGATACCGTAGTTGAAGTCTAGGGGTGAGTCGACCAAGCTTTGCGGGCGCTATCCAAGTGTCGTCGTCGAAGGGTCGTGCTCGCAAGTGTACTCAGAATTGACATGCAGGGCTGAAGAGGGGACATTCTCATGCAACACTGTCTATGTGATGCTCTCTGCACTCAACTCACATGATGGTGGTCTTGGTGCGATTGATGGTGCCAACGGTGAAACCATAGAAGATGACCCAAGGTAGGTGGAGATTGGGAGTGGGTTGGATATAGGACTGAAGATGTGTAGCCTCAGGAGGGTCCCCACCATATGGGTCCACATACTCATGAGGCTCGTAGTGTGGCGTCAGGTCCTCAATATTAAATACAGGATAAATACCTATGCTCCTAAGAATATCAAGCTCGCAGGCATTCGCCCAGATCCGTCTCATGATTGTGTACCAATCCATTCCCTTGAGGCTCAATTTTTTTAGTGGACACCTGAGGGATACTCTCAGCACGGATTCACACCATTAATTGTTGCCTTGATGAAATATCTGCTTTTGCCTGTGAACGGCTGAGGACAAATTGAGAGTCTTAGTGTGGTCATCGGAACCCTAAAACCGTCGGAAAGTTGAGTTGCCTAGGCTAAGAGTACGTTGAGAAACAACTTTCGACTTCCTAGGCTCGTAACCTAGTACTACATGAATTGAACTCAACCCAGTAGACCTATTGATTATATTATTTAGGCGATTTCCACAATAGGGAGGACCAAATCCAAACTCGATGCATGCTCATCCACAAGACACCTAATCAAGTTCCTTAGACTCCTTTTAACCACCACAGTCTGTCCATCAGTCTGAGGGTGATTAGCCGATGAAAATTTCAGGGATGTGCCCGTTTTGTACTACGTCTCCCAAAATAACACATGAAGCTCACATCTCTGTCAAACGCTATGGACTTCGGTAGACCGTGCAACCTAAAGACGTCCCTTACAAACTGTGATGTGACATGAGACGTGTCTGTAGTCTTCGAGGATCGACCGACAACGACATAAATCGTGCTTCCTCAGGGTGCGAGGTAGCCCAAGCACAAAATCCATACTAATATCTACCGAGGACTGATGTGGGACAGATAGAGGAGTATACAAGTCAGTGTTTTGTTTAGTCCCCATAGTTGTTTGACAGGTACGATAATGTCAGATGACGAGGGCCACATCCTTATTCATGCTCTGCAATCGAAGCGATCCTCTACGATGGATATCGACTTATCCCTACCAAAATGTTCGGCGGCGCCACTCACATATATCTTCATGATTAGATAATCACGATAGGAGGTCCAGGGTATGAATTGGTATGAGCTCAATATAAATAATCCTTAATAAACTAGAACCTATTAGTAGATTTCCGGGGATCTCCCGAAAATGTGTTGTACATCTCACCAAAATCATGACAATTTAGATAGTCCGTGATCATTCTCTCAAATCCATCCACTTGTGCACTCAGTGTCTGCAACAATATGGCCCGGTGACTCTGAGCCTCCTCAGGTTTATTGTCAACACTCGCGCATTGTTTGAGAATATACTGAAAATCCTGCAGGTATTCGACTCACTTGGCGTGTTGATATCCTAACTTCCTTTGTGAATTTAAGTAACACAATGTCTGGTGATCAGAGTAAAAGACCTCCCGGGGTAGAAGATACTACCTCCAGTAGCGTAAGAACTGGATCATGGAACTCTCGACCGTAGTTCGAGTACTGCATGGATTCTTTCAATTTCTCACTAAGTAAGAAACTGGATGCCCTCCGGACTCAACACATCACCTACACCAACGCCAGATGCGTCGTTCGTGACTTCAAATGCCTCACTAAAACCAGGGAGTCTCAAAACAGAGGTGGACATCAATTTCTACTTAATCTCTTTAAATGCTCGAGTGGTCGCTGCAATCCACTGAAAGTTGCCATTGCGGAGGCAACTCGTGAAAGGGGTCATAATCCGTGCTAAGCCCTTGACGAACCTCCTATAAAAGTTATCAAGTCCATGAAAACTGTGGGTCTCATGAATAGTCAAGGATATGGGTCAATTACTTATGGATTTGACCTTATCAGGATCAACAGATACTTCAGTGGTGGAGACGATAAATCTTAAAAAATGGACCGTCTCAGATTGGAATGAACACTTCTTCAAATTCACAAATAGTTTTTCCTTGTAGAGGGTATCAAACAAAAATCTCAAGAGCATACGGTGGTCAATGTGAGGCTGACTGTAGATTAGAATGTCGTCAAAATATACAACTAAGAACTTGTTTATGTAGGGCCACAACACTTGTGTCCTAACTCTCATGAAGGTACTCAAGGTGTTCGATAACCCAAATGATATGACCAGCCACTCATACTGACCTTCCTTGGTCTTGAAAACAGTCTTCCACACTTGTCCCCTTCAACTCAAATTTGTTAGTACCCGCTACAAAGGTATATCTTCAAAAAGATCTGGGGCGCCCGCCATTGTGTCAAATAAGTTGCCAAGAGGAGTGATAGGGAGGCGGCACTTCACTGTAATCTTGTTTATAGCCCGATGTCTATGACACCACCTCATCAACAACTATGATTGACCATTGATGTTGCAACTCCGATTACATGAATTAATAACTAAACATAACAATATAATATATGAAAAGATAGATAATCAAAATTTTGTACACATTGGTAGAGTTAGATCGTCAACCCAGTCAAGTTCTGCTACACAAATACACGAGCATGGTTCCGCCTTGCAGCGAGCCATCTTCGGTGGGTGTTTCCCATCAAATACCCCACTGATAAATCATCAAAGATTATTTCTTGGAGAATGTTATCACTTCCTTCTAAGAAAACATTAGAATTTAATTTTGGATCCAACATTGTTTTTTACGTGAAACATTTCCTCAATCATTGCTTTTGTTGCAATTAAGAAGGCTAAGTGGCAAAAATAACATTTTCTGTATATATATATGTAACGACTCCGCTGGTGGGCTCTGGGCAGGTTGGCGACAACGGAGTCAAACAGTGAGTTTGCGTGGTTTTTTTCTTTTTTTTTTTTTTTAAAAGAATTAAAACAACTGTTTAAAAATTCACAAAAATAATATTTTTTTAATTTAAAAATTAACCAGGTGCATGCCGGGAGCGGGCGAAGCCCGCCGCTGATGGCCAGGTACTGTCGCACGGGGGCTTCCCGTGCATTGTCACTCATGTATATATATATATATATATATATATATATATATATATATATATATATATATATATATATATATATATATATATATATATATATATATATACATACATATACATGTGTACACATACATGTATGATTGTATACATATATTTTGCACTCAGTAAAAATATTTTTAAAGAGGCATATTTAGTGGTGGCAGCATTAAGAAGACTCTTATTTTGTTTTATTGTATTTTAATTCTATTTTTAAGTCCTTGAAATTTATGACTCGTGGTTGCTTGATTGATCTCGGAACGATGTATCTGGAGTTAAACAGCCTCTAGTAACATAAACCCTTTATTAAATATTTCGTATCATTATTGTTTGCAAATTGATCGTCTTTTGCCGATCATGTCTAGGTAAACTCTAGTGGTACCCAAGAGTACATCATTCATGCCAGTAAATTTTGAATTTATTGCACCATTAAGAAGACTCTTATTTTGTTTTATTGTATTTTAATTCTATTTTTAAGTCCTTGAAATTTATGACTCATGGTTGCTTGATTGATCTGGGTACGATGGACATTCTCATGCTTTCATATAGTCTTAGCAGACAGCTAATATTGGTAAAAACTAGGTGCAACGAGAGCAAATACATACAAGAATGAGAAGTTAAAAGGTGCAAGATAGAAACAAATTTACGTTTTTCGGCGAGTACCTATGCCCATTTCTGCATGAAGATCATTAATGTTATATAGTACAAGTTCATAATATAAATTTTCCCCTTAATCTCTCATCATTTCTGTTAATGTAGAAATGACCCAGACATAAGTGTTAAAATTTCACAAGAGGTCAAGTTGATAGCTCTGATATCAAGTAAAACTCACAAAGCTATCAAGATGACACTCTTGATCAAGCGTGAAACAGGCACAGAAACACTTCAATCCAAGTTTAGTAAATCAGATGCAAGAACAGTAACAAACAGGTCATGTATTAACAATCTCATTTACAACAAGAGGTATACATGACGAGACATGATTTCGCCAAGTACAAACAGAAAAGCAGAAAACAACAGAAAACAGAAGCCGGGCGGACAGAGACTGAGACCGCCGCCCTGCCGAACTGAACAGCGAAGTCCGCCGAGACCGCGAGGTCGCGCGGACTACCTGTTATTCAAGCTGAAAGAGAGCAGTTCGCCAACTGCAAGCCGCCTGACCGCTGAGGTCGCCTAGCCGCCAGTTACTGCGAACACACCGCTGCCAAACTGATGAACAGACCGCCCAGGCCGGCGGATAGGTTATTGAACAAGAATTGCTGGAGAGAAGACCGGGTGGCCGCATCTGCGAACTGCTGCAAACCGCTGATTGTAAACCGCAAGCTTCACTGATCCCTGACCGCAGTCAGCACCAAAGTCCTGGCTTCTCAGTGCTAGCTGCACAACCTGCAAACAGCAAACTGGTTAACCTTCTCAACTTACTGTTCATACAGTTACTGTTGATGTGACGGGGGGGTCCTATTCAATGTTCTCAGGATCGCGATCCGGATCGTAGAATCGCACGATCCTACGATCCGGATTTTGCAATTCGATCTGGATCGTGTTCAGGATCGAATTTAGGCTGCGTCCAGGTAGGATCGCGAGCCGGATCGTGGAATCGATAGGATCGCGATTCCTACTCGATTCCGCGATCTCGTGGCCCTATTAAAAGAACACGGAATAACCCTAACCCATTCCTCCCGACTGATCTTCCTCCCGACTCCCGGCTGTTCTTCCTCCCCTCCCGACGATTCATCTCCTCCTCCCGACGGCATACAGTCGGCTGTTCTTCTTCTTCTTCTTAATTATATAATTTTTTTGTATAGATTATTTGTGTAATTGTATGATTTCAAATTCATTTTCATCATATAAGTCTGGCTTTATGAATGTAGTAGGATTTGACGATCCTCGATCCGATCCTACGATTCGATCCGATCCAACTCCTGAAACGATCCCACATAGGATCTCGATCCTGACAACCTTGACCTATTTATAGGCGCAAAAAGGAGTGTGGTCACCGTCCTAGTGGATAGAGTCACCACCCCAGCCCGCAGCTAGCACCAAGCAGTCCACCTAGTCCGCATGAACAAGGGTCGGACATCAGCCAATCCGCCTAGCATCAAGGCTAGAAGCCAGTCCCGCAAACCCGTCGGACACCTCACCAGCCTGCACGCTGCAGCGGACACAACAACAGCCCGCACACCTTGCGGACACCGTACCAGCCCGCAACAACAAAGTCCACGACCAACAGGCATAAACCGTCTGGCCAACAGCGGACTCTGCGGACTCTGCGATCAATACTGGACTTGTCACAGAACATGACCAAGTCCAGCAATCAGTGCACCTCTGGCGCGAGCTTCGCGGACACAAACGTCAGTCCACTTAGTCCGCCAGAACTAATCTAGTTCGCCTAACCACGAACTCCGCGGTTACCTCCAAACCGCACCAACGGAGATCAAGGGCACAGGCCAATGCCGATCTCGCGAGCACCAAAATAGTCCGCATATAGCGAAATCCGCAGACTCCAAACCAGTCCGCCCAAACCTTGCATAGTCAGCCTATCCGCACAACTACCTCCAAGAACACCACCAGGCCGCAATATTCAGACCGCTCGGGCCGCACTACCAGTCCAGCAGACTGTCCGTCCAGGCCGCGCAGTCTGCTCGATCACCCCCCCCACTTTCACTTCAATAATTTCAACACTCCCCCTTGAAGTGATAAGTGGTGACCAAACCCAAAAGTCCTCGTAGCCATTCAAATGACCCCTTCGACAGCGGTTTAGTGAAGATGTCTGCAAAGTTGTCCTCGCTCCACACATGCCCAACCACAAGAGACCCCTCCAACACCTTCTCCTGAATGAAGTGGTGTTCAATCTCTATATGTTTGGTACGCGCGTGACAAACTGGATTGTTAACCAGTTTCAGGGCACTCTCGTTGTCACCGCGAAGCAGAGTCGGACCTTGCACTTCTTCATGGACGTCCTCTACTAGTCTACTCAGCCAGATGGCTTCCCGAGCTGCCAAGGTCGAAGTCCTTGTACTCCGTTTCCGTAGTAGAGACGGACACTGAGTCCTGCTTCTTCCTGCACCATGACATTTCCGCTGAGCCGCATGTGAAAACATAACCAGACGTCGACTTCCGATCATCTGAGTCTCTCCCATAATCAACATCAGTATAACCATGCAGAGTAAAAGTTGTGTCCCTCCTATACAGAGTCCCATATTAGAAGTTCCCTTCATATATTTCAGAATATTTTTTGCCGCTATCAGATGAGGCTTACTTGGTTCCGCCATATAACGACTAACTCGGCCTACAACATAAGCAATATCTGGACTCGTAATCGTCAAATATATCAAACTCCCAACCAGAGCTCGGAATACCAAGGGATCAGGAAGAATCCTCCCCTCATCTCGTCGAAGTTTCAGGCCACGATCCAGACGAGTAGAGCTACTCTTTCCCTCCTTCAAGACGAATAGTTGAACGATCCGCTCAGGATAGCCCCTTTGAGAAACGAGTATCCCGCTCTGCTTCCTCTCAACCTTTAGTTCAAGGAAATGATGGAGCTCACTCAAATCCTTCATCTCGAATCGTATAGCTAGCTCGGCCCTGAGCCTAGCTGCCTCCTCCTCAGAGTTCCCCGTGACGATCATGTCGTGCACGTACAATAGCACCAAGACATGAAGCTCCCCCTGCTTCTTTATGAACAGGCTTGAATCTGAATCCGAAGAATTGTATCCGCAGTAACTGGAGGTATTCTGCGACCTTTCCATACCAAGCACGCGGAGCCTACTTTAACCCATAAAGAGCCTTCTGAAGCTTGCAGACGGTGTCCGGATGATCTTCAGATACGTACACTGGTGGCTGAACCATGAAGATGTCTTTATCTATCTCCCTGTAAATAAAAGCATTCTTTATATCTAGTTGCCGCATCTTCCATCATTGGCAAGCAGCCAATGTGATCACCACCCGTACCGAAGTCATTTTTGCAACTGGACTAAACGTCTCTTCATAGTCTTCATCATACTGTTGGGAGAACCCTCGAGCAACTAGACGAGTTTTGTATCTTTTGATACTCGCCATCAGCCTTCTTCTTTAGTTTGTACACTCATTTGCACGTCACAGGAGTAACGCCAACGACCTTGGGTACAAGATCCCAAGTTTCGTTCCTTCTGAGGGCTGTCATCTCCTCATCCATAGCGTCATCCCACTCCTTGACCCCAATGGCGGCTTCAAACCTTGAAGGCTCCCGCTCATCCAGGGGGCCTGCGAAGAAACCTGAGACAAAACTCGCCAGGTTTCCATCGTTGTATCGAGCTGGTGGTTTAATGGTCCTCTTCAATATGCGAAGGGCCTGACCATTACTAACCACCTCCGCTGCATCTTCTTCTCCAGCTCCATTCTCAGGCATAATAGGAGCAACGCTTTCCTTGCTTCCAGAACCAGAAGCCTCTGCTCCAGAGCTTGAAGTACCTGGAGCTCCGGGTGACACCAACAGCTCCACCAGAAGATCCTTAGCAGCTTACTCCTGCCCACCATCAGACCTGCTCTCCTGCAGCTCAACAGAGCTACCTTCATACGACGTCAGTTCATCAAAGACAATGTCTCTTGATACCACAAACTTCTTCGTCGCAGGAATCCATACACTTTCATCCATTCTTCCTCTCATCATAGCCTGCAAAGACAAGCTTCCTCGCCTTTGCATCAAGCTTGGTCCTCTGAGCATCCAGGATGTGTACATAGCAGGTTGATCCAAACACCCGAAGGTGTTCAACACTGGGCTTCTCCTTGAACATCAGCTTATGAGGAGACTTCATGTTGATCGGACTCAGAGGCATCTGATTGATGACGTAGGATTGCGCAGGTCATTCCTTCCGCCCAGAAGGACCTCAGAATGCCTTTTACATGAAGCCAGCATTTGCAAGTTTCTGTCAAGTGACGGATCTTCTCCGCTACTCCATTTTTTTGTGGAGTATGTGCACAAGTAAGCTCCCTCCGGATACCTTGCTTCCTGCAGAAATTAGATAACTCAGTTGAGACGAACTCACCTCCGTTGTCTGTTCTCAACTTCTTGATCCGCAGACCAAGCCGACCCTCCACCAGCTCCTTGAACTCCACGAACAACCGGAAAGCATCTGACTTCTCCTTAATGAAGTACACCCAAGTGTACCTCAAATAGTCATCAATCAGCATGAGCATATACCTATTCCTCCAAGGCTAGTCTTGACCGTTGGTCTCATCAGATCACCATGGATGCACTCCAATGGTGTTTTACTTCTGGTTTGTGATTTGTCAAATGGAAGGCGATGTGCCTTTCCATATTGACATTCCGCACAAACGTGATCATCACCGTAGGATGACAACTTAGGCAAGCCTTTTACAAGACTTCTCACCGTCATGGCTTTCAGCTTGTCCATCCGCACGTGCCCCAGCCTTTCATGTCAGATAGATGTGCTATCGTTGGCCCTCATCCGATCAACATAGGAGGTTGTTGATAAAACAAACGAATCTTTTACTCTCCTCCCAACGTGAGCAACATCAACATTTACCGCTGATACGTTCCGGAGAAACTTCACTTCTATTGGGCCAAACAGAACGTGATAGCCCGCATCAACCGCATTGGTCACTGAGAAGAGGTTCTTCTTCATGCCCGGTACGTGATAAACACTCCTTAACGTAAGTGTCTCCTTATCACTACCCAAGGACACGACTTCCTCCTTCTCAACTGCATGCACAAAATCATCATCAGTAATAATGGCTTCATCACTTGAGTAGTCCCGCAGCAAAGAGAACTTCGACTTATTCTCGGTGAGGTGATGACCACACCCAGAGTCGATGATCCAGTCATCTTGGTAGTTGACGGAAGACAAAGCACGGACACACACGCCCGTCAAGAAAGCATTCCCCCATCCAGCTCCCTCAGCACTGGAGCAAGCCTCCTACTTGCCTGCAACATGACCAGGTTGAAGCTTCATCTTGCAGTCTCGCTTGAAGTGACCCGGCTGATTGCACTTGTAGTACCTTGGTCCTTCCTTCTTCTTCTCACCACGCTTAGAAGAGGAACTCTTCTCCTGCTGATATGAAGTTGATGAACCATCGCCAACATGTTTCTTCTTCTTGTCTCATCTCTTCTTCTTCCCTGAGAAGAGAGCCTCACTGTCTCCTCCAAAAACAGTCAAACAAGCCATCTGTTTTTCTAAGCTCTCCTGTGAAGCCAGTAAGTTCTCCAGCTCAAGCAACGATGGTTGTGTGGCCCAGCCTTGAACAGAGGTCACAAAGACCACATACTCCTTCCGCAAGCCACAGATGATGTGTCTCTTGAGCTTCGCCTCTGAGATAGGCTCATCAGGGTCCAACGCTGATATCTCAGCGCACAGGTTCTTCAGCTTCAAGAAGAAGGTTGAGATTGACAAGTCTCCTTGAGTTGCTCTCACCAACTCATTTTCTAATAACTGTAGTTGTGCTACATTCTTTTTATTGAACAACTCATCAAGGGAAGTCCAAATCTCAGCAGCTGATCGACATCCAAGGATGTAATCAAAGAGTTCCGGTGAGATAGCCCGCTTCAGAGTAAATTCAGCTTTTGCATTCGTTTTCCTCCAAGCTCTCACCTCTTCAGCAGACCCAGTTGCAGCAATAACCTCTGTTTTGTTGTCTCCACACGCCACTTCCCACAATTCCTCTCCAAGAAGATATCTTTTCATGCACGACCTCCACTTCTTGAAGTTGGTCGGCGTTAAAAGCTCAATACCCAGTCCTCTTGCAAAATCACTATCTATTGCATTATCACTGATCTACAACTTCCAGAGAAGAGCAAACTTGATGTTTGGTCACTGCTCAAGCCTCTGAACCTCCCTCTGATACCATGTTAAAATTTCACAAGAGGTCAAGTTGATAACTCTGATATCAAGTAAAACTCCCAAAACTATCAAGATGACACCTTGATCAAGAGGGAAACAGACGCAGGAACACTTCAGTCCAAGTTTAGTAAATCAAATGCAAGAACAGTAACACGTAGGTCATGTATTAACAATCTCCTTTACAACAAGAGGTATACATGGCGAGACATGATTTCGCCAAGTACAAACATGAAAGCAGAAAAAAAACAGAAAACAGAAGCCGGGCGGACAGAGACTGAGACCACCGAGACCGCCGCCATGCCGAACTGAACAGCGAAGTCCGCCGAGACTGCGAGGTCGCGCGGGCTACCTGTTATTAAAGCTGAAAGAGAGCAGTCTGCCAACTGCAAGCCGCCTGACCGCTGAGGTCGCCTAGCCGCCAGTTACTGCAAACACACCGCTGCCGAACTGATGAACAGACCGCCCAGACCGCCTAGACCGGCGGACAGGTTATTGAACAGGAATTGCTGAAGGAGAGAATACCGGGTGGTCGCAACTGCGACCTGCTGCAAACCGCTGATTGTAAACCGCAAGCTTCACCGATCCCTGACCGCAGACAGCACCAAAGTCCTGGCTTCTCAGTGCTAGCCGCACAACGTGCAAACAACAAACCGGTTAACCTTCTCAACCCGCGCGAACTGAAAAACTGAGGCCGCAGCAATTAACCACGCTCAACTTACTGTTCATACAGTTACTGTTGATGTGACGGGGGGTCCTATTTATGGGCGCGGAGAGGAGTGTGGTCACCGCCCTAGTGGATAGAGTCACCACCCCAGCCCGCAGCTAGCACAAAGCAGTCCGCCCAGTCCGCATGAACAAGGGCCGAACATCAGCCAATCCGCCTAGCATCAAGGCTAGAAGCCAGTCCGCAAACCCGGCAGGACACCTCACCAGCTGGCACGCTGCAGCGGACACAACAACAGCCCGCACACCTTGCGGACACCGTACCAGCCTGCAACAACAAAGTCCACGACCAACAGGCATTAACCGCCCGGTCAACAGCGGACTCTGCGATCAATCATGGACTTCTCACAGAACATAACCAAGTTCAGCAATCAGTGCACCTCTGGCGCGAGCTCCTCGAACACAAATATTAGTCCGCTTAGTCCTCCAGAACTAATCCAGTTCGCCTAACCACGAACTCCGCGGTTACCTCCAAACCGCACCAACGGAGATCAAGGGCACAGGCCAATGCCGATCTCGCGAGCACCAACCGCATATAGCGAACTCCGCGGACTCCAAACCAGTCCGCCCTAACCGCGGATAGTCAGCCTATCTGCACAACTACCTCCAAGGATACCACCAGGCCGCAATATTCAGACCGCTCATGCCGCAATATTCAGACCACTCAGGCCGCACTACCAGTCCGCCAGACTGTCCGCCCAGGCCGCGCGGTCTGCTCGATCAACCCCCCACTTTCACTGCAATAATTTCAACAATAAGTCCATCCAGATATAAATGTCATACCTGGCCTGATTGATACAGACATTTGGATTTATATTTGAGATTGTTGAAGTTGATTTTGAAAAACTGCCGAAGTTTGTGTTGTTTTGCTCAAACACAAAACATAACTGTTCTATGAAACTCACGATCAGATGTTATTAAGCAAACTTGGCAATATTCTCAACTCCATGCTGCAGAATTCGTGATAATGAATTTGCTAGGTAGGTGTGATGTATATCAGATTTTAATGAAATCTAAGCTAAGCACATAGATTTCTCATATAGACTTTAGAAATTAATGTGTAAACAAACAAGCCCAAATTTGTTGAATTACCTATTCAAATTCTGCTTATTATTTAATTCCAAATAACCCATTTAATTAAATCATGCTTAGCTGGTATAATTTAAATTCAAAATTGAATTATATTATCTTTCTTTAATCTTAATTGTTCAACAATCTTTCACTTTGATTTGAAATCATGTCATAGGGTTGTTCTCCACGCCACAACCTAATCTACTCGTCCTGCAGTTTTATCTGACGTTTTGTAGTACCTAAGTTTCCCAAGCACAAGTATTCTTGAGAACATGTTAGCTGGTTCTCAGATCTTTTAATTTTATTCAGCATTGCCCTTCTTCAATCTGTCATCTGATGAAATGATACTTCGGTTGAATGTACCTGGTTCTACGACAAAACATTTCATTTTTCGCAAAGTATATTTAACTTAGACGGTCACTTAACAAAATGATGTACGTCCAAATTGTCCAATGGATTTTTGCCCTTCTAATCCCATCTGAATTGGTGTAGTGCCTCTAATATTGATCTGCTCAACTTGCAGAATTTTCTTTTCCCATTTTGAATGTGTTCAACACCTTGCCAATGTGATTGCCCTGAACAATTGGCTTGAGTTTTGACTTCCCTTATTCTCATTTTCAATGTTGCCAACCTTGCCACAATGTCAATACAGATTGCTGCATCTTCGGACTGTCTGCTCTTGCAATTGCCATGATGATTTCTTGTGCAGGATTTAGACGTCTTATTATCGACCTTTCTTCCTAGATTAGCCCTTACTAAAGAATCAGGCAAAGGCATGATTGTTTTATTCTAATCTCCTCTCTGAAGCCCAGATCACGACTGCTATTCCACTTTAGCTCGGTTGAACCATGTGATCTGCTGACTACGGTCACACTTTGGCAACGAAAATGAGGGGTCAAGAATTCGACTTTATCATCAAACCCTAATAGTTTGTGATCAAATTTAATTGGTTTATATGCTCTCCCCTGCAAGTTCTATCTTTCATACTGAGATTGAAATTCCTTATCCTATCTATTTAAGGAGCTCATAGATGTAAGCAAAACAAGTTATTTGGGCTATAAATACCTAGTTATGTGTAATAAAACCATAACCTTGTTTAATAGATCTAAAGTCTAGTAATCTGGAGTTCCATATTCTTTGATAAAAGGTACCTGATATGCAATATTTTTTGTAAATATGTTCAGCCAGTTATATCTACGTCTCTCCTTTTGTCCATATGTATTGTCACAAGTGCATAGCGCTGTATCATAAGACTAGCTTTCATGAATTCTCTATGTAATCTCTCTTTTTTTTGTAAGAACTGTATAATTTCTTTGGTCAATGGAATTTTACATGGTGCTATATTTTCTTCTTACCATATGTTTCTATTATATTTAAAAATTGGTGTACAAAGCTGGATTTACTATTTATTCTTTTTTAATGATAAAAAGCTAACTGGGCCCTATTGTGTGATTGACCTGCTCATTTGTCCATTAGTTCTTTCCCTTTCATTGTCAAACTTCACCCTTTTAGATAATGTAACTTTTGAAATTGTTAAACTTTGCTCGTGTACTTTCATGCTCCCTAGCTTATACAGTTTTTTTCATCCTTTTGGTTTATCACTAGCATTTGATTGAGTGCAAACGAGTCGAGCTCGAGTCGATCTTGTCAAAATTCTCATTCTCGAGCTAATCATTTTGAGCTTGTGCTCGACAAGCTCATTTTATTCTAACTTGAGCTCGAGCTTCTCACAAACTTTTTGGCTCGCGAACCTTATTTTCTTTATATATTTTAATTTTTTTTTAAATGTAGAAATAAAAAAGCTGGCGAGCCGACTCACGAGCTCATGAACAATAATATGTTAGCTCGACTCGAAATCGAGCTCGAGCTCCATCGGCTCGAGCTCAAGTCAAGCTTTTTTCAAGCCGACTCATCGAGCTTGAAAAAATCTCCATCGGCTCGAGCTCAACTCAACTTGCACCCTTAATTGTGTGTGTGTAAACTGCCTGACTTAAACAGTTTTTCTATGTATGCCCTGCAGTTTGTTGATTGTTTACCTTCTTTGGAGCTGGGGCTATTTGGTTACCCACGGAGAATTTTTTTTGTTGGAAAAAACAAAGAAACTTGTGTTAGAAATGGATTTTGAACTTTACGTGGTTAGGAGATTATAAAATTAAATGGATTTTGAGTTTTACAGATCCCGCTGATGTTCTAATTTCACTTTGGCATACAAGAAGGAGAATGATAACAATATCTTGATTTGTAGTGTAGTGTCCTAAATAATGTGGAAAAAAACCTTTTTACATTCTTTCAGAATGTTTATTCAGGGAAGCTAGAGTTTTGGCAAGGGATCAGTGAGACTATAGTCTCAGCACATCCACTCACTTGTTGGTTCACTGGCCTCAAACACATGAAATGCATTTTTTTAAATTGGGTGACATGAGATTAGTTGAGCTTAGCTTACTGTGAGACTATAATTACATATGCATCCAACCCAAAACAAACGGCTGTAGAGGAAAGGGTCCAAGATCCATATTAAGTGTACTGTGCAACATGTGTTTTCTGTAGTGAGACGATATTTTATGCACACAATATATATAGTTGAACCACACGAGTGTTATTCCCTAATAAGTGTCATTAGAGGTGATGGTGGCAGTACGCTGTGGTGTAACTCCCATGGGTCTGGGCCTTAATCATGGTTGCGCAATGTTCAAGGCTGTAGAACCGGTGACTCCTACGATGACTCCGTGAGGTTGTTTGCACTTTTTATCCAAGATACTTGATGATATTAAAAGACCAAGAGTTCTACTTGAACAGAGCGATGAGAAATGTCGTGAACTTTCACGTGAGGGGAAGATCCCTCAAGCCATACGAGGTCTGGAAATATCAGTGATTACCCTTTACGTAATGGTTTAAGGTTGGCTTTTTGGCACTTTGCATCCCCGAAATATGGGTTTTTGGTACTTTGCATCCCAAATCTTTAAAATTGGCACTTTGCACCCCCCAGTTACTAATTTCTGCACTTTGCACCCATCCCCCCCCCCCCCCCCCCAATTATCAATTTCTGGCACTTTGCATCCCCAAGATTAAATTTCAATAGTGTTTAGGTCCGGGCAGCACCAAAAATGCTCATTTTGCACTTTGCACCCTGGATGATTGGTGTTGCCCGGACCTAAATATCCTTGAATGAATTTTTTTGGTGCTGTCCGGACCTAAATACTCTTGCAATTTCATCTAGGAGTGCAAAATGCCATAAATCGGTGGTGGGGGGGGGGGGGGGGGGGCAACGTGCAAATTTTAAAGATTCATGGTGCAAAGTGCCAAAAAACCTTTAAGATTTTTGGTTGAATACATGTTTGGTTGATGCTATTTATATATGTATACATACCGCCTAAAAGTGATTAAATATTTCTTATATAAAGTTGTTTTTGGTCTAAATTTTTATTTAAGGTCTTTGTTATATAACCGATGGTTTATATTTTTCTCTACAGGAGAGGGATGACCTGATATTTGGGGACGGAGAACTCGGCTCCGACCTCTTCCCTCTGAGCACCTGCATGTGAGAAATTGAGCCTTGTTTGCTCGGCTGTAGAACTGCAGGATCAGAAACGCTCTCAACTTGAGAGGTTTGCTTCACTAAACTTGCAATGATTACATCGTCTTATTTGTCATTTATGTTCCTCCTGTACAGCCTTTATTAGATAATGATAGCTGGAGAACTGTGTGCTCTTCCTTTTTAATGCTGTTTTTTTACTTAGTCTTAATTTTTTTTTAATCTTATTCTGATTATTCATGTCCAAGTTTCAGCTTTGCCATTGTTGTTGATGGTAGTTTCATAATGAAGAAGAGTTTATATCATTTTATGTAAGTTTTTTCTTCACAAGAAGATCTTCTATTTCATTCATTCCCATCTACAATATTTCCCCTTTTGGATGTCTCTCATGCCTAACTTAGAAAAAAGAAATTGCAATCGGGCACTTGCCCAAGTACTCGGTGAGGTCTTCGAATTCAATGCATTCTTCGACCTTTTCTCGACTTCCCATACTGTCATGTTTTGTTTGTGAAGCTGAATTGTTGGTGATATAAAAGATTGCATCTTTGGCATGATACATGTAGCTCTAATGGTTCCTTCGATTCACAATGAACTTCTCGGAGGAGAAAGCCGGCAATATTGTTTATAATTCTATATTCTTATTCGGCTTTCTCGTATGTGATTAACAATTTTCTTGTTTTTTTTTCATGAGAGCAAGGGGTTTGTTGGCATCTCATTTCACAACTCGGTGGATTTACGATACTGCATATTTATTGCACAAATATAAACACCGCAGGTGGGATGGAACATAGTTTGTTACCACATGGTCTGATGATTGTTTTCGATCAAATGAATGGCTCAATTTCACGATTCAGATTTAATCTTATTTATGTAATGGTGCAAAATGTCTCGGCTTTATGAACAATAATAAAGAATGGCATTGCTTAACATATCGGACGAAGGAAGAAACAAAATGAATAGTATCTATTATGTATACGCGGGGCAGGCAATGCACGGGGGCCTCCCGAGTGGCTGTGACATTTTTCTGGTTGCGGCAGAACACCAACCATGATAGTACACTCCGGTTGCAAATGAACTTCGTCCATTTGTAGGTTGCAAACGGGCTCAGGTCGTTCGTGGTTTGCAAACAGGCTCCGATTGTCTGTGACTTGTGAATGGGCTTCGACCGTTTGTCGTTGGCCCGAGTTATGAAAATACTCATAAGAGGGCTCTTAGAATAAGTACTTGGTGGTGGCGACCAGTTATGAACATACTCATAAAGAACTATTATCAGGAGCACTATAATTTCTCACAAAGAGCTGTTATTAGCATCTAAAATATTACAATACGTTGAAGTTCCTACAATAAAAAAAGGGCGTTTATATTGGCAGCTCCTATATGGCTATTGGCAGCTCAAAGATAATAGCAGCTCAAAAAATGGCTATTGACAGCCCGATGGATATTGACAACCCAAAAATTAAGTTTTTAAAAGACATTTTTAGGAAAAGTGTTCAACGTGAAAGTTTTAGATCTCAACGAGATTTACAATTTTTATGTTGAACATTTTTTTTTTAAATGTCATATAGCATGACTATTTTTAAAAGGCGCAGAATCCGGGCGAAACTCGCATAATTCCGTCCGGATTACACGCCTTTTGAAAATAGGTATGTTATATGACATTTTTAGAAAAAGTGTTCAACATAAAAGTTGTAGATCTCGGCTCGAGATCTACAACTTTCATGTTGAGCACTTTTTTTCTAAAAATGTCATATAATAGACTTTTTTTCAAAAGACGCGTGTTTCGTGTTTTGAGCTTCTATTAGCGGTCATTGTATGTGTGTATTTTATTATTTTGTAGGGATGCCAATAGTCAAAGCCGTGCTGCTAATATAAGTGCCCTAAAAAAATATGATACCCAAAGATAGAGAGATATTCTGAAGAGAAATAGCTAAAGGACAAATAATCACTTTACAATTCATAATTATAAATTCAAGTATATGGAGTTATTAGCCTGAACTTTGCTCTCCTCGCTCTCTCACACACAATGCATGGGCAGCTGCAACAGTATCACCCGCCGTATCGCGCCTCCCTTTGCATTGATTTTTGCTACTGTGACAACACTCACGTAGCAAAAATACCTGCACCTGCAAAAATATTTTGAAGCTCTAATGGAACGTGAAGTTAGTAAGTCAAATCTTATCAACAATTTTGCTAAATCCATACTTCCTTATGACACCACTCTCTTAATCAGGAACTCGAAGAAATCTTGAAGTATTGTCATTTACGAAAAATGAGTGGATGTGAGTAGAATGGAGGGACAACATTGCTTTGATGGTCATATATGAGTACCATATGTGAAGCCCAAAGAACTATTTATAATAGCATAGATATAAGTGAAATCATTGAAAGAACTATATGCCAGTAGAAAAAATATGCCTAAAAATACTAGCAAAGAATACAACAAGAAAAGCCTAAAATTGTAGGCTACACAATCTATTCTATCTACATTGTTAATGAATGACATTAAAGCTATAGATAGTAACAACATGAACCTCCACTAGACATGTAAACGGTTCATTTAGGTTATAGGTGAAATCGAAATCAAAGTGAATAATCTCTAATTTTTACACACTCAATTCGAAATTGAATCAAAACTGATCGGTTTGATTTAGTTTGATTTTTTTAACATTGGTACGGTTTTTTGACATGTTAAATTACAAATACAAGCAAAATTGAACCATTTGCATGCCTAAAATATTTCCATCGAGACATCCTTGTGTAAGTCTCATATAGCCAACTCACCATTCAATCTTCTAAGTTTTTGGCGCGACTTATCGCGACTTACTTGCTCCGGTGAGGTTGGACAACTCAAATGTCATTGTCATACCAAAATCTTATGCCTAAACTTAAGTTATCCATTATAATCAAAACATAATAATTTTGATCAATTAGGCTCTGTTTGGGGGATTATTTTCCAACCTCAGTGGAACAAATCAAGCGGTTATGATAAGTCGCGCATGAACAGGATTTTTTAAATGTCTGGTTCATGCCACTCATCGTAACTGCTTGATAAATAAGTCCCTCCAAATAGAGCCTTAATTGTGCACAACGTGTCCTTTAATATTTACTTTATATTTTCTTAATCACAACCAAAGTTACAATTATAGAAACATTGAATTAATGAGACATCAACAAAACTATCAATATAAGATATAAAACTCATTGAATCCTACTCATATTTTAGGTGGGCTAACACACTCAACACACCCCTTTCATTGATCACGGGATCGGCCTCGCACTCACGGGAAAAATACATACGAGTCAAGACATATGACGAATTGCACAAAACATTTGAAGTATGGTTCGTTAGTTCGATTTCATCGATTTATCGAAGGTGTAAATCGAAACCGAATTGGTTCGGTTTTCATCCCCTAAACCGAACTGGTTTGGTTTTCATCCACCCAAAACCGAATCGAACCAAATCGATTGGTTCGGTCCAAATTGGGTTTGGTTGTCTCGATTTGGGCCGGTTCGATCAGTTCCCGGCTTTTGTACAAACCCCTTGGCCCTAACCCACACTTGCTGTAAAATAGCATTGAGAATAAAGTAATCAAATATTGAACTATACCTTCACCATGAGATTCTTCAAGAAATCTAATCCGGGCAAATGCTAAAAAAGTGGATAATGTATGGAAACATCATTCACCAGCAATCATATATATATCTTATAAGAAATATATTTGTGATTCTATGTCATATATTTAGGGCAATGTTAATAGCATCTTTTTATTGGCTAATAGTACCTCAAAAAAGACCAAAATAACACATTGAAATGACTGCTAATAACTACTTCATGGGTGTTATTAACATTGCCCTATATTTATCGAGAACATATTGGTACTTTATATTCATGCAGCATGCTAGGAAATCAAATGCCCCTACATGATACTTTAAAACCCTACTGCAGAGTAACATAAATAGAGGATAATGACCATAACTTTTATTCCGTTATATTTATCGAATTTGCAATGTATTATTATTATAATTGAGGCTCTGTTTGGGAAGTCGTTTTGACTACGGCACGGCGGCAATGGAGGTGACCTAAACAGTCGCGCTGGTGCAACAGTGTTTGGCCCTGCCAGCCACCTCCAAAGTGCTCGGTTCGGACCATCATTTCCACCTCCAATGAGAGAAGACTCCCCAAACAGGGCATGAGTTAATGTTCATCTCCAAAAACTTTATTTACAGCCACTCGGTCTCCAAAAACTAAACTTTCCACTCAAATTTGGGAAGTATTGTCCCGAATCCAAGCAGTTAATGAATAATTTAGGCTCTGTTTGGCCTGGAGGTGGCAGTCATAAATGCGGTGGTTTTGAGCTGCGGTTCGTGAACGCTTGACCTCATCTAAGGAACTTTTTATTCACTTCTATGCTGCAAACTATTTCTCACTTCTTGAATGACGTGGCATTATTTTAAGCTCGTCAGAGCAAAAAAAACGTCGTACCAAATGGAACCTTAGAAAAATCTTGTTGATGCTTAGTACTGTAAGTATATCCTTTTTTGCAAATGTCACATGATAGGTTACACCATCATTTATAAGGAGGGTCCCTCCCATGATCTTCCCTCAAAATGGGAGATCATGGAGTTGACTGGTCAATCCCACCTCCCATGATGAGGAAAACATGGGGGTGGGGTCCCACTCCCTCTCTCCACTTGGGAAACCACCCACAATGGGCGGTAACCACCGGCCGGCCGCCATCGCCGGCCACCGTCGTCGATCACGAGCCGCCGCAGCCGGCAGGCCGCCGCCGCCGTCGGGCATTTTTCAGCGGCCAGGCCGCGGCCAGGGCACCGCCGGCCAGGCCGCGGCCGGCCAAGCCGCTCCCGCCGGCTAGCCCGTCGATGGCCAGGTCGCGGTCGGCCAGGTCGCGCCCGCCGGCCAGGCCGCCGCCAGCCTGACCGGAGTTGCCGGCCTCGCCGCGGTCCAGGCCGCCCCTTGGCCCGCCGCCGCTAACGCACGGTCGCCCCACCGCCGTCGGCGGCTTACACATCGTTCAATCGTGGTGGGCTTTCCTCACCATCCGATCTGGTGGGTAACCACCAACTAGCCTACTACATTGGTGTGGTGCCCGCCATGATCCTCTCCTGAAGGCTATAAAAGGAGCTTCAGGGCCTTCTCATTCTTCATCTTTTGGCTCTCAGTCATCTTCTTCCTCAGGTCAGAGCTCTGCCGGACTCCTCCCTCAGATCATCCTCCAGCCACCTCGAGCCACCGCGAGCCACCACGAGCCGAAAAATGCCTAAGTCCCAGAGCGAGCAGAAGGAAGAAGGCGATCCTTGCAAGTATGCGCGCGGCGGACCCGCACTCCAAGCTATAGAGCACCAATGTCACCACTCGAATTCTAGTACCCAAAGCGCTCCCGCGACGCAGCATGTTGCCTGTGGGGAGCTGTAGTCCACTTCTCTCACCTCAGGTTGTAACGGGAGCGGCATGTCGCCCCGATTCTCCAAACGCACTTTAATCGCAAGCAGCTAGTGGATTTTGACCGACACAGATCCGGTCACGTGATTTTTTACCCAATTGAGGGGTTTTTCCACATCATCTCATCTCGAGCCAACCCTTCATTTGCTCTGACTGTGTGCGCGCTCGACCCCCCCCCCCCCCCCCCGAAAGCTAAGGCGGTTCAATTGAATACGGTCCAACCGGGGCATCGAGTTAGCCCGCAACACCACCCTTTTTTCTTCTAATTTTAAAATTACAGGATACAAGAAGTTTCCTTGACCTTAATAATGAACTGATTGCGGGCAGGGTCTGAACCTGAAACCGCATAATGAAAGAAGTCAGAAGTAATTGCAGGCACTTGACCAATTCTAAAAAGCAAGACCAAGCAACGGAGCTTTTAAGGCTCCGTTTGGGGGACTTATTTTCAGCGGTCAAGTAGTTACGACCGCATATACCGAATTTAAATTAAGGTCCGGTACATGCGGCCGTAACTGCTTGACCGCTGAAAATAAGTCCCCCCAAATGGAGCCTACAAAGCGTTGTTTGGCGGGGCAGTGGGGCTTCCGTGGGAATCACCGTGTCGTTGGATCGCGTTGCAGTTCCTGCATGCTGTTGATTTCCGCAGAAATCCTGCGGTTTGGTGCGGCGGGGCGGAGCTCCACCGCCCGACCGCGGGATTTTCAAACCCCGCATTTCATGGTGGGGCGGTGATGTGCACGCGATCGGCACGTATCTGCCCCGCCAAACAAGCCTAAGTGAGAGATATGTCGTTCAAACACAGACCCGAGACTTTTGTGGCTTAATTTAGGAGTTGGAGGATAAGTAGTCAGCAATACAATTGTGGCTTACTTTAGTTGGCAAAAGATGAAAATGGCTACGATGGCTTGGATATTGGGAGAATTTGGGGTCAAAAAGATACTCTAATTTTTTCGCGGTAGTGATTTATTTGTCTCATCTGACGGGTTTAGTAATCTTATATTTTTTTATTTTTCATAGAGCCAAAATATTTCACATTTTTGGATAATTGAAAATCAATTTAGGCTCTGTTTGGGAGGGCTTTTCGGAAAGGAAAAGGAGTGGTAGCAAAAGGAAGGTGGGAAAATGAGCTTTTGGAAAATATATATTGCAAAAGGAGATCCGTTTGGGTGAATTTCTTTTGCAGAGATTTTCAGAAATGATCATTTTATAAACTGTTTGGCAAATCTCGTTTGCAGAGACTTTTTTATTAAAATTGCGCACATTTTCTGGCGAGCGTGAATTTTCCGGACAAACGAGAATTTTTCGCTCGGGACCGAATATTTCGCTCGGTCGCGCATTTTACGCTCGGACATGAATTATTCGCTCGAGTGCGAACTTTTCGCCTGAGCTTGAATTTTCTGTCAGGGTGCGGAAAAAACGCGTCAGGACAAAAAAAAACGCTCTCGGGCAAAAAATGCGCGCCCGAGCGAAATATTCGTGTCAGGGCGAAATATTCGCGCTCGGGCAAAATATTCGTGTCAGGGCGAAATATTCGCGCTCGGGCAAAATATTCGTGTTGGGGCGAAATATTCGGGATCTGGCGAAAAATTTGAGCCCGGACAAAAATTTTTCGATCGGGTGAAAAAATCACGCTCTGGCAAAAATTTCGCGTCAGTGCGAAAACATCGCACACAGGTGAAAAAATTGCGATCGAACGAAAAAACTGTGCTCGGGCGAAAAAACTGCGACCGGGCGAAAAAACTGCGCCCGGGGGAAAAACTGCTCCCGGGCGAAAAAACCGCGGGGGAAAAATTACTCGCAGGCGAAAAAATGCACCATCAGGCAAAAAACAGCGCCCGGGTGAAAAATTCACGCCTAGGTGAAAACATTCGCGCCCGGGCAAAAAATTCGCGCCCGGGCAAAAAATTCGCGCCCGGGCGCAAAACTCGCGCCCGGGCGAAAAATTCGCGTCCGGGCGAAAAATTCGCGCCCGGGCGAAAACATTCACGCCCGGGCGTAAAAAATCGCGCTCGGGCGTAAAAATTCGCGGAACATTCCGCCCCAGGGCGGAACATTCGCGCCCGGGCGGAAAATTCGCGCCAGGGCGGAAAATCCACGCCCGGGCGGAAAATCCGCGCCCGGGCGAAATTTTCGCGCCCGGGTGAAAATCCGCTACTGGGCGAAAAAATCAGCCCGGGGGAAAAAATCGCGCCCGAGCAAAATATTCGTCTAGAGAAAGGCTTGTGTTTTTGCAATGTTTTCGAACGGGATCTAGAGGAGTAAAATGTTTTTGTAACATCAATTGTTTATCTCGATGAGAAAATACTTTTTGAAAAGTTGAAAAGTAGGAGACTCGTGACTTTTCAAATAGAGGAGAAAAAGGAGTTTTTGGTGGTAGCTTTTCCCACCGGTAGACATTTCAAACGGTTTATTAGTTGTGGTGGCGTTTTCTAAAAAACGGAAAGGAGCTAGAAAGCCCTCCCAAACAGGCCCTTAGTTCATCCCTCAATTTGGTCCAAAAGTATAGAATCTCAATCCAAATTTGAAGTAGAAGCGAGGAAGGCCGGCGGGAACTGGCTCGGCAAGGACTTCGAGGATAGGGAGCTCACAACTATGGAGTGTTCTTGAAACCATGGCCGAGCAGATAGGAAGTTAAGGCGATATTGAATACTTGCAAGGGTTGCCAAGAATACAGTAGAAGAGGAAGAAGAATATAAGATAAAGAAAAAGATGGGATGCCGAATAATTAAAAGGAGCCCTAGAGAGAAATTTTGTGAGCGCAGTGTCACGAGCTTCTAGTTTGAGGCGCAATCATGACCTTGGTTTCATGCATGGATGGTGCAATAAGCCACATGTTGAAGTGATAAGGCGTCAAATGGGTGGAAGACTTGGTATGGGAGCCTTTGGCATAAATATGACTCCATACTCAAGATGATTATGCATAAGGGGAGCATGTCAAGAATAAGGCTTAAGCGTAGACATGATATCCTATGGAGTAAAAGGATGCAGAAGTTGTTGAATTTTCTCAAAGTGGTCAGCAGGATAGCCTAAAGCCAAATTAATATTCTCAGAACTACCCAGTTCACACTTTGATCATGCGGAAACACAAGGAGCAAGCTTAACACCAACCACAATTGGAAGAACAAGCAGGTCTTATATTCATTTACACTTCTTTACAAGGCGAGGTATACGTAGCGAGACATGATTTCGCTAGTACACAAGCTACAAACAGAAAGTACACAACAAGCCGGGCGGACAGTACTTGAGACCGCCGAGACCGCCTAGTCCGCCGAGACCGCCTAGTCTGCCAAGGTCGCCGAAGTTGCACGAGCTGCAACTGCTACAAGCTAAATAGCACACGGAGTCCGCCGAGACCGCGAGGTCAAGCGGACACACTGTTATTCGCTGTCTGCTGAAGAACTGAGGAACAGACCGCCTACCCGCCTGAGACCGGCGGACAGGTTATTGGAACTTGATCAAGCTGAAGCAGAAAGCTGACAAGCCACAAAAGCGACCAGTTGAGACCGCAGAGACTGCACACCTCAATGCCCAACTCCTGGCTCCTTGAAGCTAGCCGCGCGACCTGCACACAACAAACCGTCAGCACTACTCAACTCGCACGGACAGAAAACCGCAGACCGCAACACTTGCCCAAGCCCAACTTACTGTTCACTCTGTTACTGTAGACGTGTCGGGGGTTTCTATTTATAGGCGAGGTGAGGAGTGTGGTCACCACCCTAGTGCATATAATAACCACCCCAGCCCGCGCACTCGCAAAACATCCGTCCGCTGAGTCCGCAAAGACTTAGCCGGATTCCAAGAAAACTGCCAGGAGCAAGGCACCGATGTTCACTACCAGGCGGCCTAGTACCAGACCGCCCACACTATGCGGACAAGTTCCAGTCCGCACAGTCCGCACACATCATCACATGGACAGCCGCAACTCCTTCAGTGACAGTCCGCACATACAAGAGGCAGTCCGCATAGTACATGACCAAAGCCTCCATTCGACACAAGTCCACGACCAAAGGCAGTCCGCCCGGTCAACAGCGGACTTGGAGGATACTGCGGACACACTGGACTTGTCACAGAATGTGACCAAGTCCAGTGAAACACCAAAATGCCTAGCGTGAGCTCGGCGAACAAGGCCAGTCCGCCAACATCCAAAGCAGATCGCCAATACCACCAAGGTAAGCAGATCGCCAAAACTACTCACACAGCTTGCCAAAAAAATGGCCAACTGTCCGGACTCCGACGCCAGTCCGCACAGTCCTCCACAGCAGCTAACACCTGTTGTACCACCAGAGCTCGGCAAGGGCCACAACCAAACTCCAAGGCCAGTCCGCCACAGTGGACACTGCGGACATGCCAGTCCGCAAGCCTCCCGCGGATAGAACACCCAAACCGTCGGTTAACACAAGCTTGCAACACACAAAGCCGCTGAACAAGGAACTGCCTACAGCCCGCAAACCGCAGTCCGCTCAGTCTGCATCGCCAGAAGCCCGACTTCTCTGTCCATAGGCCAACCAAGCCGCACATCAGACCGCTCAAGCCGCATACCAGGCCACTCAGGCCGCACAACCTGCTCTTCAACAGCCAAGCCACCAAGACAGCCAAGGTCACCAGGCCGCACCAGCAGTCCGCCCAGGCTGCGGACTCAGACCGCACAGGCCGCACAGTCTGCCTGGCCTGCCCATCACCCACTTCCACTTCACAAATTTCAACAATCCCCCTGAAGTGAGAAGTGGTGATCAAGCCCAGCAAGCTTCGTAACCGCTGAAATGGCTCCTTCGACAGCGGTTTCGTGAAGATGTTAGCAAGATTATCTTCACTCCGAACATGCCCGACTAGAAGAGATCCCTCCAACACCTTCTCCATTATGAAGTGTTGCTCGATCTCAATATGTTTGGTCCTTGCGTGACACACTGGATTGTTTACCAGTTTGAGAGCACTCTAATTGTCACCCCGGAGTAAAGTAGGTCCTTGCACTTCTTCATGAACATCCTCTGCAAGCCTTCTTAACCAGATAGCTTCCCAAGCAGCCAAGGCCGAAGCCTTATACTCAGCTTCTGTAGTAGACACGGACATAGAATCCTGCTTCTTGCTACACCACAAAATACAAGCTGAACCACAAGTGAAAACATAACCCGAAGTTGATCTCCAATCATCCTAGTCACCACCATAGTCAGCATCCGTGTATCCAAGCAAAGCAAAGTCCGCATATCTACTATAGAGGAGTCTCATATCATAAGTTGATTTGACATACTTCAAAATGTTCTTCGTCGCTATCAGATGAGACTTCTTTGGTTCAGCCATAAACCGACTTACTCGGTCGACAGCATAAGCAATGTCTGGCCTTGTAATTGTCAGGTAGATCAAGCTCCCTATAAGAGCCCTGAACACCAAGGGATCAGAAAGAATACTTCTTTTATCTCGTCGAATCTTTAGCCCATGTTCCAGTAGAGTAGAGCAACTCTTCCCTTCGCCCATGCCAAATCGACTTACAATGCGATCTGCATATCCCTTCTGGCAAATGAGAATCCCGCACTCCTTCCTCTCCACTTCAAGACAGAGAAAGTGATGAAACTCTCTCAAGTCTTTCATCTCGAAGTGTATAGCAAGCTCAGCCCTGAGCATTGCTACTTCCTCCTCCGAATTCTCTGTGACGATCATATCATCCACATACAGTAGGACCAAGACTTGAAGCTCCCCCTTCTTCTTGACGAACAAGCTAGAATCCGAGTTGGAAGCAAGATAACCGCAGAATTGAAAATACTCTGTTATCTTCTCATACCAAGCTCTAGGAGCTTGCTTCAACCCGTAGAGAGCCTTCCCGAGCTTACAGACATAGTCTGGATGATCTTCAAAAACAAATCCAAGTGGTTGATCCATGAAGATGTCCTTGTCAATTTCTCCGTAAAGAAAAGCGTTCTTTACATCAAGCTGCCACATCCTTCATCCCTTGCAAGCAGCCAAGGCGATCACCACTCTAATTGAAGTCATCTTTGCAACTGGACTAAATATCTCCTCATAGTCTTCTCCATACTGCTATGAGAATCCTCGAGTGACCAGGCGAGATTTGTATCTATCAATTCTCTCGTCAGCCTTCTTCTTCAACTTATACACTCACTTGCAAGTCACTGGAGTAATGTCATCAACCTTGGGCACAAGATCTCAGGTTTCATTCTTCTTGAGAGCAGCAATCTCTTCTTTCATGGCATCATCCCACTCATTGACTCCAGTGGCCTCATTGAAGTTTACAGGCTCTCGTTCATCCAGAGGACCTGCAAAGAAACAGGAGACAAAGCTCACTTCATTCCCATCACAATACTGAGATGGTGGCTTCACAACCCTCTTCGATCTCTGAAGAGGTTGCTCCTTGTTCACTACCTCTGTTGCTTCTTCAGGCTCAACATCACCTTCAGGCAAGCTTTGAGCAATGCTCCCCCTACTTCCTGAGCTAGAAGTCTCAGCACCAGAACTTGAAGCAACAGGAGCTGCTGGTAAAACAGCAAGCCCCTCTTCCAGACCTTCAGCAGCCACCTTTTATTCTTCATCAACCTTGCTTCTGGTTAGCTCAACCGAGCCACCTCCATACGAAGTCAGTTTGTCAAAGACAACATCTCTTGACACAACAAACTTCTTCATCGCAGGATCCATGCATTTCCATCCCTTCTTCCGCTCATCGTAGCCAACAAAGACAAGCTTCCTTGCTTTTGCATCCAGCTTGGTCCTTGAAGCATCCGGGACATGCACAAAGCAAGTTGATCCAAATACCCAGAGGTGTTCCGCACTAGGCTTCTCCTTCAGCAACAGCTCAAAAGGAGTCTTCATGTTGATCGGGCTAAGCGGCATCCGATTGATGACGTAAGAAGCAAAAGACATCCCCTCCGCCCAGAAGGACCTTAGAATGTCTTTCGCATGAAACCAACATTTGCAAGTCTCCGTCAGATGACGGATCTTCCGCTCCGCTACTCTATTTAGTTGAGGAGTGTGAGCACAAGTAAGCTCTCTGTGGATCTCATGCATCCTGCAGAAGTTAGAAAACTCGGAGGAGACAAACTCGCCACCGTTATCTGTTCTAAGCTTCTTGATCCGCAAGCCAAGCCCGCCCTCCACCAACTTCTTGAACTCCACAAATAAACGGAAGGCTTCAGACTTCTCCTTCAAGAAATATACCCAAGTGTATCTTGAGTAGTCATCAATCAGCACAAGCATGTATCTGCTCCCGCCAAGGCTTGCAGTGACAGTTGGTCCCATCGAGTCTCCATGGATGCACTTCAATGGTCTCTTGCTCCTCGTTTGTGATTTATCAAACGGAAGGTGATGAGCCTTACCGTACTGACATCCCGCGCAAACGTGACCATCGCCAAATGAAGATAGCTTAGGCAAGCCTCTTACAAGGCTTCTGTTAGTCATAGCCTTCAGCTTATCCATTCCTACATGCCCCAGCCGTTCATGCCAAATAGCAGCGCTACCGTTTGCTCTCATCCGATCAACATAAGAGTTAGTTGCAAGAATAAACAAGTTCTTAACTCTCCTCACAACATGAGCAACATCAGCCTTCACCGCTAATACGTTGCGAAGGAACTTCACTTCTGTTGGCCTAAACAGAACGTGATAACCCGCGTCGACCGCATTGGTCATAGAGAAAAGGTTCTTTTTCATGCCCGGTACGTGATACACACTTCTTAACGTGAGTGGTCCCTTATCACTACCCAAAGAAACAACCCCCTCCTTATCTACTGCATAAACAGTATTATCAGTAGTTATAATAGCTTCATTACCTGAGTAGGCTTGCAAGAAAAATAACTTTGACTTGTCTCTGGTGAGGTGATGACCACAGCCGGAGTCCACGATCCAATCGTTGTTGAAGTCGACAGCGGACAAAGTACGGCCACAAGTGCCCGTCATGAAGGCTCCACCCCATCCAGCTTCCTCGCTCTTAGAGCAAGCTTCCTCCTTGTCTGCAGCATGCCCAGGCTACAGTTTGACCTTGCAGTCACGCTTGAAGTGTCCCAGCTGATGACACCTGTAGCACTTCAAGTTCTTCTTCCAATCCTTCTTAGGAGCAGCGCTCCTCTCTGACTAATGAGAAGTTGAAGGCTCATTTTCAGCAGCGGTCTTCTTCTTCTTCCCTTCCCATCCTTTCTTCTTCTTACCTGAGAAGAGAGTTTCACTGCCTTCCTCAGTGACTGTGACTCTAGCCATCTGCCTTGCTAAACTCTCCTGCGAAGCAAGCAGGTTCTCAAGCTCTAGCAGAGATGGATGTGTAGCTCAGCCTTGAACAGATGTCACAAAGGCAATATACTCCTTTCGCAAGCCGCGGATTATGTGCCTTTTTCATCTTAGCCTCGGAGATAGGCTCATCCGGATCAAGCACTGATAGCACCGCACACAAGCTCTTCATCTTCAGAAAGAACTTTGAGATGGTCAGGTCTCCTTGAGTTGCCCTTGCCAACTCATTCTCTAGAAACTTGTTGAAGTATTAGACCGGGCGGCTTAGCGGTCTGATCCAGCGGTTTGTTGACCGAGCGGTCTGGCGGTCTCACTCTGAAGCCTGGAGACCGGGCGGTCTATCGGTCTACCATTGCGGCCTGTTCTATCCTGCTGGGGTTGCCGAGCGGTTAACCCATCTGTCTAATCGCGCGGCCTGTGCGGTCACCTTTATTCTAGCCGCTCAGTACTGTAAATGTTTAGTCCCACATTGTTTGTATACTCTCTTTCTTATCTCCTCCATTCTATATAAGGGAGGTCATACCTTTGTAAATGATATCTTTTTTGGATAATAAAATTTCAATTATTCAAAAGTTTATCCGCTTGTTCTCTCTTTTTCGCTACTTTCTAACATGGTATCAGAGGACACGGTCATTTCATCCTGATTCTGTGCGCTCTCTGTTGTTCGCGGCTTGTTTTCCGCTTTCTGCGACCTGTCTCGCGGCTTGTCTTCTCTTCTGTCCGCTACCCTGTTCGCGCGGCTTGTTTCTGTCCGCTGCCCTGTTCGCGCGGCTTGCTTCTTCTTGGTTCTCTTCTCCTACTGCTATTCGTCGCAGCGACCTGTTTCCTTGTCGCCGCGCTCCTTGTTCTTTCTTGCCTCTCCGACTTCCTAGTCGTTGCGGCCTGTCTCTGTCCGCGTGACTTGTCTCTACCCGCTGAGGCCTTCTTCTCCCTGTCCGCTTCTGCTTTCCCCATATCCGCTTGTCTCTATACTCGCGGTTTGCTGTTGTGATCTGCCTGACCGTGCGGGTTGTTCCTTTCTCACCCGCATCTTGGTCGCGGTCACCTGCTCTTCTCCTCTCTTCTGTTCTCTCGGCATTTTCAGTCCGCGCGACCTCTTCCCCGCTGTGCCTTTGACCTCTTTCTAGCCGCTACTGTTCGCGCAGCTTCTTCTGTTTTCTAACCGCTACTGTTCGCGCGGCTTATTCTGCTTGCCGGGTTCTATGACTACCTCCGGTCTCACCACTACTCCTGCAGCTCCTTCTCCTCCTCCTCCTCCTTCGGGCAACCTTGGCACCCTTTCCAAGCTTGTTGGCTCCAACTATCCCGATTGGAGCGTTTCTTTCGCCTTTCTCCTTCGTTCTCAACGCAAGCGTCATCACCTCACCGATGACCCTCCTCCTCGCACCTCTCCTGAGTTTGATGACTGGGATGCGAGTGATGCTCTTGTCCGCACCTGGCTGGCCAACAGCCTTTCTGATGAGTGCCTTCCCGTCATTCGCCATGATGAGACGGTCAAGGCCGCCTAGCTTCACCTCGCTGCTCTCTATTCTAAGGGGGGCCAGACGTCCTGCATTTATACTCTCTATGCAGACCTCTTCGCCCTCCCTTCCATGTCACCGGCTGCGGCTTATCAGCAGGTTCAGGCTTTTGGTGCTGAAATCCTCCAGAATCGCTCCTTCTCCGCGGACTTGGCCGACCAGCACAAACACTTCCAGGAACTCCTGGTTGTTTGTTATCTTCTTCGTCTTCCCGACTCTTATGATATGATCTGCTAGCAGATCTTGGGTGAGGCGGAATCTCCTACTTTAGATGCAACTGTGGCTCGCATTGCCGTTGTTACTTCGCTACTCCAGCGGCCTCTGTTGGCCTCCCCCCCTTCCTAGGACTCCTTTGCTCACCAAGCTCAGAGGGGGGCCCTAGTAGCCGCAGCTCCTCTGGCGGACGGGGTTCATCCCGGTTCCTCTGCTCTCACTGTGGTCGTACTGGCCATACTGTTGACCGCTGCTGGCAGAAACATCCTCATCTTCGCCCTTCCGGTGATGCTCCTTTTTCGGCCTCCGCCTCTTCTCGGCCGTCTGCCTCTGTGGCCACGACGTCAGATAGTGCCCACGTCGTTACCCAAGGTAAATGGCTGATTGACTCCGGTGCCACAAATCATATGACGGGCAACCCTCATTGCTTCTCCCGTCTTGAGACCCATGACCGCTTACCCCCGGTTCGTGTGGCGGATGGTTCCCCGTCCCCGGTTCATGGGACGGGCATGGTTCAACTCACCCCATCGCTTTGCTTGGAGGATACCCTTTATGTCCTGAAGTTCCCGTGCAATTTGTTATCAGTTACTACTTTATGCCGGCAACTTCAGTGCTCCGTCTTATTCACTCCTACTACTTGTTCTTTTCAGGACCCGAGGACCCAGCGGACGATTGCTACTGGGACTGAGAGCGGCGGCCTCTACTTCCTCGACGATGTTTTTGCTCTATCTGCCTACTCCTCCTCCACTGATCTCCTTCAGTGGCATCTTCGTCTTGGACATCCTCCTCCTCGGCTTCTTCGCCAGCTTCTGCCCCACTTACCTCCTACCAGTTCTCCGCTCAACTGTGATGCGTGTCAGCTTGGCAAACATCATCGCTCCTCCTTCCACCAAAGCAAGGCCGTGGCTCCTCTCGCATATTTGATCTTATTCACTCTGATGTATGGGGTCCTGCTCCTACCCTCACAGTTGGTCGGGGCAGTTCCTATTTTGTCACTTTTATCGATGATTTTTCTCGATGTACCTGGGTGTATCTATTAAAAGATCGCTCTGAACTATTTTCTGTTTGCCAATCATTTTACTTTATGATTAAGACTCAATTTGCTATTTCTATTAAAGTCTTACGTTCTGATAATGCCAAGGAATATCTGACTCATGAGTTCTCCGCGTTCTTTCACCAACATGTCCTCCTTCATCAAACGACTTGTGTTTACACCTCCCAGCAGAATGGGGTGGCGGAGCGTAAAAACCGTCACCTGCTTGATGTTGCTCGTACTCTCATGAGGCAGATGCACGTCCCTCGCTCCTACTGGGGCTACGTTGTGCTCCTCGCCTGCTATCTCATCAATCGCCTTCCCTCCACGGTTCTCCACAGCCAGACTCCCTTCTCCCTTCTCTACCCCCACTAGGAACCCTTTTCCTCTTCCTCTCCATGTCTTTGGTTGTACGGCCTTTGTTCACGCTCCCTCCGCTACCCGCGACAAGCTCTCCCCTCGTTCCACCAAGTGTGTCTTTTTGGGGTACTCTACCACTCAAAAAGGCTATTGTTGCTTTGACCCCCTTCTCCGCAAGCAGTTTGTCTCCGCGGATGTGACTTTTTTCGAAAATGCTTCCTATTTCTCTTCTCCCTCTTCTCTTCCTTCTGATATCTCCGTTCCTTCCACACCTCTCGACGTTTTCCCACCTTCGTCTCCTCCTCCACCGACTCCTTCCCAGTCCGTCTCCCCACCCACCCCTCCACCCTCCTCTCCGCTGCCGTCTCTCTCTAGTCCCGGGCCAGCCTTCTCTGCCACGGACGCTCCGGTCGCTGACGCTCCCGTCGCTGACGCTCCCGTTGACCTGGATGTTCCCATTGCCCTTCGCAAAGGGGTGCGGGCGTGTACTCAACACCCGCTCACGGCTGTTGTTTCCTATGATCAGCTTTATCCTTCTCGCAGGTGTTTTGCCTTGGCTATCTCTGCTACTTCTACTCCCCGTACCTACCAGGAGGCTCTTGCTCTCCCTCATTGGAAGTCTGCCATGGATGAGGAGATGGCTACTCTTACTGAACGGGGTACCTGGACCCTGGTTCCTCCTCCCGTGGGCACTGATGTGGTTGGCTGTCGCTGGGTCTTCGTTGTGAAGTTTCGCCCCGACGGCACTGTGGATCGCTACAAAGCCCGGTTGGTGGCCAAGGGCTTCACTCAGACTTACGGCGTTGATTACTTTGATACCTTCTCTTTGGTTGCTCGCCTCAGCACCATCCGGGTTCTCTTTTCTGTGGCTATTAACCGGGCTTGGGCTATTTCCCAGCTTGATGTGAAGAATGTCTTTCTCTATGGCGATCTTCAGGAGGACGTCTATATGGAGCAACCTCCTGGGTATGTTGCTCAGGGGGAGACACGTGTATGTCATTTGAAGAAGGCCATTTATGGCCTAAAGCAGAGCTCTCGGGCATGGTTCGACAAATTCAGTGGTATTGTGGCTACCATCGGCTTTCAAAGGAGTTCGGCCGATCACTCCTTATTCAATTCGCAAAATGGCCTCGGGACTGGTGGTTTTGGCCGTATATGTGGATGATATTCTCCTTACTGGCGATGCCCGAGATGGGGTGGACTTGACGAAGAAGCACCTCCGTCAGCACTTGGTCACGAAGGATATGGGCTCCCCGAAATACTTTTTGGGGATAGAAATCTCTCGGAAACTTGACTCCTTGGTTCTCTCTCAACGGAAGTATGCCCTTGATCTTCTACGAGAAACAGGATTGACAGGTGCCAAACCAGCTCGTTTTCCCATGGCTGTTGGGGAAGACAAAACGTGGACGGATGACTCGCCTCTTCTATCTGATGTCACAAGGTACAGACGTTTGGTAGGAAAACTCATCTATCTCACGGTGACTAGACCTGACATCGCCTATGCTGTAGGCAAGGTCAGTCAGTTTATGCAAGCTCCCAGGGAGTGCCATCTTCAGTCCTCCCTGAAGATTTTAGAGTATATCAAAGCAGCACCAGGCAGAGGGTTACTCTTTCAGAAGAATGGTCATCTGAGGGTTGAGGCCTACTCAGATTCAAGTTACGCGGATGACAAAGGCGATCGTAAATCCACATCAGATTTTTGTACCTTTGTTGGAGGTAATCTCGTGAGTTGGAAGAGAAAGAAACAGTCTGTTGTCTCCAGATCCAGTGCCGAAGCTGAATACCGGAGTATGGCGTCAACCACGTGTGAGTTAAAGTGGTTGCGGGCTCTCATGCTTGACCTGGGCGAGGTATATGACTGTCCTCTCCCTATGTTCTGTGACAACAAGGCCGCTATACACATATCCAGAAATCCGGTCTTCCATGAGAGAACAAAGCATATAGAGGTTGACTGTCACTTCATTCGGGAAGAGATTTTGAAGAAACAGATTTGTACTCCTTTTGTCACCTCTGACAAGGAATTGGCAGATATCTTCACCAAGCCAGTTTCTACTTCCTTCTTCCGCATTTGTGACAAGCTGGGCATGATTGATATCTATGCTCCATCTTGAGGGGGAGTGTTGAAGTATTAGACCGGGCGGCTTAGCGGTTTGATCCAGCAGTTTGTTGACCGAGCGGTCTGGCGGTCTCACTCTGAAGCCTGGAGACCGGGCGGTCTATCGGTCTACCATTGCGGCCTGTTCTATCCTGCTGGGGTTGCCGAGCGGTTAACCCATCTGTCTAACCGCGCGGCCTGTGCGGTCACCTTTATTCTAGCCGCTCAGTACTGTAAATGTTTAGTCCCACATTGTTTGTATACTCTCTTTCTTATCTCCTCCATTCTATATAAGGGAGGTCATACCTTTGTAAATGATACCTTTGTAAATGTTTAGTCCCACATTTTTTGTATACTCTCTTTCTTATCTCCTCCATTCTATATAAGGGAGGTCATATCTTTGTAAATGATATCTTTCAATTATTCAAAAATTTATCCGCTTGTTCTCTCTTTTCGCTACTTTCTAACAAAACTAAAGTCTCGTCACATTCTTCCTATTGAAAAACTCATCAATGGTTGTCCAAATGTCAGCAGCAGACTAACATCCAATGATGTGATCAAACAGTTCTGGTGACACGGCCCTCTTGAGAACAAACTCCGTCTTGGCATTTGTCTTTCTCCAGAGCCTCACCTGCTCAGCAGTACCAAATGCAACAGTGACTTCCTGTTTGTCGTCACCACCGACGACCTCCCATAGCTCCTCACCCAGAAGGTAACTCTTCATGCACGACTTCCACTTCTTGAAGTTATTCGGCGTTAAGAGTTCAATACCAAGACCTCTTGCATAGCTTACTTTCATCGCAACACTTGTTGGTTAAGCGAACTTCCAGAAGCATAGAGCAACAACAACAGGTTGATCACCGCTCAAGGCACAGAGCAACAACACGAGTTGAACACCGCTCAATCAACTGAACCAGGCTCTGATACCATGTTGAATTTTCTCAAAGTGGTCAGCAGGATAGCCTAAAGCCAAATTAATATTCTCAGAACTACCCAGTTCACACTTTGATCATGCGGAAACCCAAGGAGCAAGCTTAACACCAATCACAATTAGAAGAACAAGCAAGTCTTATATTCATTAACACTTCTTTACAAGGTGAGGTATACGTAGCGAGACATGATTTCTCTAGTACACAAGCTACAAACAGAAAGTACACAACAAGCCGAGCGGACAGTACTGGAGACTGCCGAGACCGCCTAGTCCGCCCAGGTTGCCGAAGCCGCCCGAGCTGCAACTGCTACAAGCCGAATAGCACACGGAGTCCGCTGAGACCGCGAGGTCAAGAGGACACACCGTTATTCGCTGCCTGCTGAAGAACTGAGGAACAGACCGCCTACTCTCCTAAGACCGACGGACAGGTTATTGGAACTTGATCAAGCTGAAGCAGAAAGCTGACAAGCCGCAGAAGCGACCAGCTGAGACCGTAGAGACCGCACACTTCAATGCCCAAACTCCTGGCTCCTTGAAGCTAGTTGTGCGACCTGCACACAGCAAACCGTTAGCACTACTCAACCCGCGCGGACAGAAAACTGCAGACCGCAACACTTGCCCAAGCCCAACTTACTGTTCACTCCGTTATTGTAGACGTGCTGGGAGGTTTCTATTTATAGGCGATGTGAGGAGTGTGGTCACCACCCCAGTACATAGAATCACCACCCCGCCTGCATACTAGCAAAACATCCGTCCGCTGAGTCCGCAAAGACTTAGCCGGATTCCAAGAAATCCGCCAGGAGCAAGGCACCGATGTTCACTACCAGGCGGCCTAGTACCAGACCGCCCACACTACGCGGACAAGGTCCAGTCCGCACAGTCCGCACACATCATCACATAGACAGACACAACTCCTTCAGTGACAATCCGCACATACAAGAGGCAGTCCGCATAGTACAAGACCAAAGCCTTCATTCACCATAAGTCCACGACCAAAGGCAGTCCGCCCGGTCAACAGTGGACTTGGTGGTTACTGCGGACACACTGGACTTGTCATAGAATGTGACCAAATCTAGTGAAACACCAAAAGGCCTAGTGCGAGCTCGGCAGACAAGGCTCAGTCCGCCAACATCCAAAGCAAATCGCCAATACCACCAAGGTAAGCAGATCACCAAAACTACTCACACAGCTGCCCAAACAAACGGCCAACTGCCGGACTCCGACGCCAGTCCGCACAGTCGTCCACAGCAGCTAACACCTGTTGTACCACCAGAGCTCGGCAAGGACCACAGCCAAACTCCAAAGCCAGTCCGCCACAGCGGACACCGTGGACACGCCAGTCTGCAAGCCTCCCGCGGATAGAACACCCAAACCGCCGGTTAACACAAGCTTGCAACACATAAGGCCACTGAACAAGGCACTGCCTACAGTCCGCAAACCGCAGTCCGCTCAGTCCGCATCGCCAGAAGCCTGACTTCTCTGGCCATAGGCCAACCAAGCCGCACATCAGACCACTCAGGCCGCATACCAGGCCGCTCAGGCCGCACAGGCTGCTCTTCAACAGCCAAGCCACCAAGACAGCCAAGGTCACCAGGCCGCACCAGCAGTCCGCCCAGGCCGCGGAGTCAGACCGCTCAGGCCGCACAGTCCGCCCGGCCTGCCCATCACCCACTTCCACTTCACAAATTTCAACAGAAGTCTCCAAAAGATTGGAGAGGTCTTGAAGATGAGAAAAGATTCTATAATGATGCTTAGTCTTCCAGAAGATTCTAGAGTCATGTAGAAGACTCTAGAAAATTATGGAATAGTGTAGAGATTTTTAGAATATTTTAGAAAGAGGTAGAATAATCTAGAATATTATAGAAGCGTGTGAAATCGTCTAGATAACTTGATGAAGTTCCGCTAAGGAGGGGCACTCAGGTTCGGAAACCAAGTCGACGGTATATCTTTGGGGGCGTGTGAAGAGGCGGATCGGACTCGGGTGTGACCCAATTTTGTTTAGCTTTTGTTTTGGGTCAGCTAGTGTTGGTTTTTGTGTGGGCCGTGAGTTTGTTTTTTGTTGTGTTGGGGGTATATGTTTGATTTTTGTTTTGTGAGGTTTGTATGGGCTTTGGCCCAAGGGCATTTCGGGGAAATTAGTGAGGCAAATATGAGCGGGAGGTGGGGTGGGATGTTAGCAGTGATCGTGACCTTGTCTGATCTTGTTTTGCAATGGGCTGCGATGGGTAATCAAGAAGGAATTAAAGTTCTAATGTTAAATAAAGATATAAATGACTCCTCTTTTTCTTCTCTGTTGGGATCTTGAATTTGTAGTTGTGTTATTTGATCTGTTGATGTGTTATTCTTTACCATTAGATTTTTGAGATCTTAAAAGACATTTGTGTGAAAGCTCAGACCGAAAGACTTTCTTCATCTTCAATTTGTAGTTCTTGGCCAAGCCATGACTTGTCCGCCACACCAGCGGGCCCTGTGAAAAAACCACTAGTCCGCACACAAGCGGACACAACTCCAATCAGCATGCCCCTGTAGATACTGCTCCAGTCCGCACACACCGAACCCGCAACTAGAGCACACAAGACTGACAGCTGACGAACTCAGCGGACATAAAAACAGTCTGCGCTAACCATGCAATCTCCCAGACTGAGCACACCTGGACTTGGTATAGATCCAGACCAAGTCCACACCATCAGCCACCCCTAATGCGAACATAGCACCAGTGGATACAAGGACCACTCCGCACAAACTGGCGAACTGCGCGTTTACCAAACCACACTATAGCAAGATTAAGGAACAAGGCCATGCCGATCTCCCAAGCTCCAAACTAGTCTGCAACCTGGACTCAGCAAACTTCACGGATAACCATCATATTCGCCTGATTACCTCCATGGAACAAGCCAACTGTTGAACCACTGTCCGACCTGGCTAGTCACCAACCCCATCTTTATAGACCGCACGGTCAAATTGCCCAGACCGCCACAACTGTCCTCTCAGTCCACACGGACAGTCCGCCCAGGCTGTCACTTTCACTTCAAAAAATTCAACATTATGTTGGACTCGATCTACGAGTTCTAAACAATTTTGGTGCTCTTGTTGAGAGAAAATTCGTCTCGGTGGGGACTCGAGGGCATCAGGCCTATGGATCGAGAAGTCGCGTCGGGATCTAACTGGGCCATGTTGGAGCTACTTGAGGGGGGATATAAGGAGATCTTGACAACGATAGCGGAGCTACGGACGACGTTAACTCAGCTGACCACAAAAAACCAAAGGTGGAAAGAAGAGAGAAGGGATGACAAGCCCAAGAAGGCAACACAACGCCTCAAAATGGGAAACTCAAGGTGACTCAGATTCTGAGAGGTCAAGATTGGAGGAAGACCCCCACTGGGAAGGAAGGATGAGAGGATGAAGGATTGAAAGTGGAGAAGTAGCCATAGAAAGGTGATTCAATGAGACAGATTACTCTAGAGCTTCAATCTGAAGACTGGGCCACCATGGATGGGATTACCAAGGTGATGACAATGAAGGGTTTGAGGTGGAACGACTAGACCATTGAAAGGGACCACACATGGAAGAGTACCATGGTGGACCACGATAGGGACAAGGAGGGCATTGGCGTCGAGATGGTGATTACGGGAGAGGGAGGCATCACCATGATAAGAGATTGAGAAAGCCACATATTGACTTCCCCCGCTTCAATGAAGGTGACCCCCATGAGTGGCTAGACAAGGCCAAACATTATTTTCATGTGTACGAAGTACCAAAGGCAAAAAAGTGACTATGACATATTTTTTCCTTGATGGAAGGCGGCTTGGTTGGACCACTTTCGAATGAGAGTTTATGGAACAATGGGGACCTTCAGCAGTGGTGAACCACCATGGATAGTTGGCAAAGCTTAAACAAGAAGGCAAGGTACAAGATTATATTAAAGAGCTTCGACAACTCCAAACCATGGTGCATGGTTGGTCGAAGGAGGAATTAATGGGGACCTTTCTTGCTGGGCTCAAGCCATAGGCCGGTGTCTTGGGAGCTCAAGTTGAGGAATCCACGAAGGTTACAAGAAGCCATGAAAATGTTGGAGATTTTTGAGTAAAGATACCACGCGGACAAGCGCCCAAGCAAGGATCAATCCGGAGAAAAAGGGAGAAACCCACCATGGAAGGGAAAGGAGGTCGCAGGAGATGTGACTAAAAGCAAAAAAAAGAGGTAAAGAAGCTAACCGAAGAGGAAGTCCTGGAGCACATTTCAAAGGGGAAGTGGAGCAAGGAACACCGGTGTAATACGGGCCAAGTGTTTCAAATAGTAGAGACAAGTAGTGAAGAAGAAAATGAAGAAACTACCCAGGAGGAGTCCGAGAATTGGTAAGGCCACCATTTCATGACGAGGAGTGACATGGCGGAGTTATCCCTCAATGCCATGTCGGGGGCGAGGACACCGACCACGATGAGGCTTATGGCATGGATAGGAAAGCATGAGGTTGCACTATTGGTGGATAGCGGGTCCTCCCACAACTTCATCGATGCAGACATAAAAAAGAAAGTGGGTCTTAAAGGGGTGAACGTTGAACCCTTTGAAGTGAGGGTGGCAGATGGAGAAAAGCTCAAATATGAGGAGATCGTGCGAGATATGAAGCTTAATGTGTAAAGGGTACAGATTTGTGCGGATTTGCATGTTCTCACGATCATGTGGTTAGACGTGGTGCTTGGTAATGCTTGGTTGAGAAGCATTGGGAGGGTGTTGAATGATTATGAGGCCATGACCATGGACTTCAAATTAGGTGGGAATAAAAGGATGTGGAAAGCATTAACTCCCATCGAAATTCAGCCGTGTGCAGCCAATGTGATGGAGAGGCTTTGGAAGGGTGGTGTCAGTTGTTATGTTGTGGTCCTAGCAGGTGCAAACCAAGAGAAGGCGGATAGAAGACAAGGAGAGGAGTCCCTCGAAGAAAAATTGCACAAGTTTCCCCCATCTATTCTGTGTGTAGTGGAGGAACACACACATATGTTGGAGATGCCAAAGGGGTTGCCTCCCTCACGTCCGTTTGATCATCGAATTGTGCTCCATGACACGACAAGACCGTTAAATGTACCTCCCTACTGCTATGCTAATTTTCAAAAAGAGGAGATAGAACGACAGGTTAATGAGATGTTGTCCTAAGGGATGATACGAGCCATTACAAGCTCATTCTCTTCACCGGTGTTGTTGGTAAGAAATAAAGACAGTTCTTGGAGATTTTATACGGACTACCGAGCTTTGAATGAAGCTACTATCAAAGATTGTTTTCCCATTCCAACGGTTGATGAAATGTTGGATGAGCTGCATGGTGCGACAGTGTTCACCAAGCTTGACTTGAGGGCAGACTATCACCAAATCAGAACGAAGAAGGAAGACGTGCACAAGATTGTCTTTAGGACATATTTAGGGCATTACGAGTACTCAAAAGTAACCATGTTACCAAGTTTGAAAATCAGTTGATCTGTATATTCTATGTGGATGAAAAGATATGACAAAGCATTTTAGTTCCTAGAGCTCCTTAACAAAATGGAGTTGTTGAAAGAAAAAAAAATAAAACCCTAATTGAATTAAGACACTGTTGACTAAGTCAAATTTGCATATGCCCTCTTGGGCTGAAGCTGTAAACACTGCCAATTATATTTTGAATAGAAGTCTTATCCACAAGACTAAGTTAAACACTTCTTATGAGCTTTTGAAGAAAAAAACACTTATAGTTCCATACTTTAGGATTTTTGGCTGCACTTGTTTCATTTTAAATAACAAAAAGAGTCATCTTGCCAAATTTAACAAGAAGACTGATGATGGTATCTTCTTAGGATACTCATCAACAAGTAAAGCTTATAAATGCTTCAACAAGGGAACTCTTAAAATAGAAGAGTCTATGCATGTAGTGTTTCATGAGGCTAACATATTTTTCAAGGGGAAAGAAACTTTCACCAACACTATTTTGTAGGAAGAAGATCCTCTAGTTGCTGAGTTTGAGCAAGTCAGTTCTAAGAATAATTAAGGTGAATGCTCAAAGGAGAATAATAAGCTAGACATTGTTGAAACCTATTTAGATAATGAAGACTCTAGTGAAGATGTTAATAACACAATCTAAGACACTCTTCATAATCAAGTGCAAGCTACTGAACCAGTAATTGCTGAAGAAGAAGATATTGAAGAGGTCACTCTTATTGTTATATCACTAGAACTACTTCTAAGAGAATAAATCCTGGGGATCACCCCCTTCTCAAGTAATGGGAGATATTACTCTTGGAGTTCAAACAAGGAACCAACTATCTCTATATTGCAATGTTTCCTCTTTTAATATGAACCAAAAAAAGTTTTAGGAAGTAGATAATGATCCCCCTGGATTGTTATCATGAAAGAAGTACTTGCTTAATTTGAAATAAATGAGGTCGAGATTTTAGTTGAAAGACCTAGAAATTACTCAATCATTGGAATCAAATGGGTATTTAAAAACAAGTTAAATTTCAATGGAGTTATTGTCAGAAATAATGCAAGATTGGTTGCATAAGGGTATATGCAAGAAGATGGAATAGATTATAATCAGACATTTGCACCAGTAGCTAGATTAGAAACAATTAAACTATTCCTTGCTTATGATGCATATATAAAAATTAAGTATATCAGATGGATGTCAAGAGTATCTTCCTCAATAACACTTTATAAGAAGAGGTGTATGTAAAATAACTTTCATGTTTTGTCAATCCAACTCATCGATCCCTCTTATATTTATAGGTTGGATAAGACACTCTATGGTTTAAAGAAAGCTCCAAGAATTTGGTAAGAGACTCTATCCACTTTCCTTCTAAAACACTCATTTGAAAGAGGAAAAGTGGATAAAGTACTCTTAACAAGAATATATAAATGCTATTATTAATAGTATAAATTTATGTAGATGACATCATTTTTGGCTCAACAGATTCAAGACTTTGCAAAAGATTTGTTAACCTAATGTAGTCTAAATTTGAAATGAGTAGTATAAGAGAGTTATCCTTTTTCCTTAGTCTCCAAGCGAGTCAAAGTAATGAAGGCATCTTCATATCACAATCTAAGTACACTAAAGAACTTATCAAAAAGTTTGGGATGGAAAGTGCTTCCATTATGAAAATTCTCATGACTACAAATGTTATGATTGATAGAGATAAGTCAGGTCAATCTATTGACCAAAATACTTAAAGAGCAATTATTAGCTCTCTTCTCTATCTCACTGCCAGTAGGTCAGATATAAAATTTGTCACATGTTTATATGTAAGGTTCCAGGTAGATCCTAAAGAATCTCACTTTAGTTCTGTCAAAAAGAATTGTAAGATATCTAAAGGATACTCCTAAACTTGGCTTGCAGTATCCAACAAAATTTGAATTTGAGTTAGTTGGATACTCAAATGCAGATTATATTGGACGCAGACTGGATAAGACGAGCACCTCAGGAACAAGTCAATTCTTGAGTGCTATACTAATTTATTGGTTCAGTACGAAATAAACTTCAGTCTCTACTTCCACAGTTGAAGCTGAGTACATAGCAGGTGGACGTTATTGCGCACAAATATTGTGGATGCAAAATCAGCTACTTGACTACAAATTTTTAATTTAAAACTCCATAATATTTTATGACACCTCAAGTGCAATGTTTATTGAATCAAATCCAGTGCTCCACAGTAAAACTAAACACATAGAAATAAGACATCATTTTCTCAGGGACAATGTAGAGAAATGGAAGATATCCCTTCAATATGTGTCAATTGAAAATTAAATGACTAATATTTTCTCAAAGCCCCCTAATGAAGTCAAGCATAAGTACTTCATAAGTGCATCGGGATTGTTTAATGGTGCTCAATAAAATATATAATAATGCATGCAAAAATTACTTGTTATGAAAAATTATTGCTGGAAAAAACAACAACAAACATGAAAACTTTAAGTCTTTATTCGACGTAACATCAAATACAAATAGGCGCAACATTGATTTTTATTCAATGCAACGTCGAGAGCAAATGATCGTGAAGAGTATGAAATTATTCGACGCAATGTCGATTTATAATGGACACATGCATCGATATAATTGACACATGCATCGATAGGATGTCTGATAATCTTATTCGAAGCTGCGTCAAATACGATTCGACGCAACGTCAATTTCTCCAGCGCACACAGATTTTTTACTTAACTTATTTTGGCGCGCTTCATCGATTTCTTTCCTAAAAATGTCAACTTTCCCTAACTTTCGACGTATTGCCTTCTTATATTAGACATCTATTTTAATTTAATAAGCTTTCAAACTCTTAATTTTCTTCATTCTCTTCTTTCTTGTTCTTATTCTCTCATGTTTGTTAAGAAATTTGCAGGTACAACAATGGCTCCAATGTCATCTGAGTCTGAAGTTATTGATGCTTTCAATAAGTTTCTGGCAACATTAGTCTCAGAATTCTACTCTCGCTTTATCACCTTCTTAGATGGCTGCTTCAACAGGGTTTCCACACTTCAAGGTTGACTAGATGACCTGTCAAGCTCTCAGTATGACATTGAACAAAAGATGATTCAATCCCATATTACTGAAGAGAACTTTACATCCTTCTTTGAGGATCTAAAGAAGGGGGAGAATCGGGTCAGTCACAGGGATTGTCCTTAGGATGACGATGCTGCTGCTAATGAAATTTTCGAGACAAAGGGTGGTTATGTTGCTGACAATACTCTTTTAAAGGCAGATAATGTTGAAGTTGTTGATGATGAAATTTTAGAGGCGGAGAATGTTGAAGTTGTTAATGATGAACTTATAGAGGTAAAGAATGTCGATGTCATTGATGATCAAATTCTAGAGCTAACGCAACCTATGAAAACTATCCATGGTCACATTTATGAGTCAGAAAAACCTATGGACACTATCTTTGCTGCTCCTTGCTCTCCTTATGTATCTGAGGGGGCAGCTATTGAGTCTAAGCTGCTCTTATCTATGCCAGAGCTAAAAATTGGAAAGATGATTCCTACATCTCAGGGGGATTCTACCAATCATGGGGAGCTCATTTTAGATGATATAGAACTTCAAAATATGATGAAAAGACCTAGAATGTGGGATGACTCTCCAAGTCATGTGACTCCAGAGATGTTTTCTCCAGTAAAATCACTTAAAAAACTTTTGCCAATATGAAAAAGGTATACAAAAGCTCAAAGAAGACAATATAAAAAAGATAGATTGTACATGAAGAAATATCCAAAAAGTTGATGCTTCAAAAAATATAATAGAGTGTATAAGGACTACGACGTTGAAAAAGCTCCTAAGAAAATTAGAGAAATAGAGGCAGCTAAGTATAAAGCTGCTCAGAAGGAGATAGTTGGCAAAGTGAAGATTTTCCTTGATAAACTCCGGAAAGGGAAAACCGAGGATATTCTAAATGAACAATCAATCATAATATCAGACATTATCTTTGATAAGACTGGCTATATTGAGAAATACCCTCAAGTAAAGGTTATTGAGATTACAGGGCAACTTGACAAAGGAGGTCTTGGCTTAATTCATGATGATTATATACCTTATGTAGATGATAGTGAAAGACAAATTCTTTTTGTAAAACCTTCAACTCATATTGCCAAAGAACCTGATTTTAACCCATAGTTGAAGACCCTCAAAGGCATGAGTCTCCTGGAAACAAGCTTGAATTGATAAATGAGCAAGAATCTTGAGTCTTGGCCTTGAAATAAATGTTGCTTCTTATAATGCTGACAAAGAGATCAAGAAATTATTCAAAGTATATAATGACATTCAAGAACACCAGACAAAGCAAGATCAACAAACTTTAAATATATTTAAAAGATTTCTAAAAGGTTATATACTGTCTTTTTTGAATTTCTTAATGCTAGAAATTAGTCAGCTGCTCTTGAACATAGTTCCAATGCTACTTATAAAGGAATGGTTTTAAAGCATGACATTATATTGATGATTATCATGTTTCTGTAAAATTATTCATGTTTTCTTTTTTATTTTATGCTGAAAATCACATTAAAGTTTTTGTAAAATTTGTTAAACTAAGTAGGGGGATTATTCGGAAAATCCCATTCAAAATGATAATTACACATATTATATAGTGAGGGTAATTCTGTTATTAGAAGTCCTAGGAATTCGGTCCAAGTCAAAGTCAAATGAAGGCAAACTGAAATCTAGAAGAGATTCAGTAAAGTCAAAATTGCATTGATTAGAAACCGACGCAACATCGACTAGAAGTCAATGTATCTTCGATTGGATCTCGACGCATCCTCTGAAGTATAGTCGACATATCTCCAAAGCAAAAGCCGACGCATGCGTTGATAAGTAATTAACGTAATATCGAATTCTTAATTATGTTAACAGAGGTTTATACAAAGGCAGTAGTCGACACACCTCCAGTACATACTCGACGTAGATGTTGAAAGGATATTCCAGGAAAGAAATTTCTAATAGAATTTTTAAAGAATATTTTGGAAGAAATTTGAAGAGGTTGACCGGATTTCTGAAGATCTGTTTGGAAAGATTTTATTCTATTCCGCCTGAAGGCAATCACCTAGACGAAATCATTCAAAATTTTCTAAGGATTGGCATACTCAGTTTTAAAACAGAAAGATGCCAATCAACAAAAAAGAAATCATTATTCTCAGAGACGATTGCTCTTCTTCTTCCTCTTCTTTCTCTGTTATAGATAATCTGAGACAGTGGATCAAAAGCTTATATTCTTTGAATCTTCTTCTCACCAAGGATTTATCAATTTCAAATCGATTCTATCCACCTAAGTGTCAAAGAATTCTCAGAAATTGCTAAAAGAGGATTCATTCAAGAAGAAGACTTTCTACATCTTCTCTTTTCTTTCTTTCTTACTACTATTTTGTGAAAAGTGTTTTTAGAATCCCTTTCAAAATGATTCGGTTTGTGGTTCAAGATCTTCTTATCAAAAGATCTCATTGTTTGATTGGATCACCTTATCAAAAGATCAAGTTGTATGGTTCTTATAGTCTCATTATTAAAAGACACAGTCGTTGGTTTTGTGAGTCTCCTTATTAAAAGATTATGACACTAGAATAGTGGATTCCAATCAAAGTGGTAACAGGGTGGATGTATTAGATTTTGGTGAATCACTATATTTTTGTATCATTTGTGTTGTGTTTTTATTTTATGTTTTTTTCTGCATTAATTTTGTTGTGAATTCTTGTTTGTGGATGCTGGTCTGAAAATATTTGAATTTGGTAAATAGTTTTAATAAAGACCTTTAAATCTCTATTCACCCCTCCCCCTCCAGAGAATTCTCAGAGTTATAATTGTTCCCATTCACGAAGGATATCCTCACAATATCTATCACAACTCTGGCTTCTGAATCAGCTTTTAGTGCTGGAGGGAGAGTACTTGATGATTATAGAAGTGCTCTAAATCTCAAAATTATGAATTCTCTAGCGTCTTCTTCAAATTGAATTCGTTCCCAATACAAGTATCGTGCCAATGTAAGTGTTTTTATTTATTTAACCATGAATTGTTTTATTAACCTTCAATTATATATTTGATTTTGATGTGTTTTGTAATCATAGCTTGATGTGGATGATTTAACAAGTTCTCTACAAGATAAGATCATCGGGACTTCTACTAATGATTAAACTTACATTAAGATATTCTCCTTTTTATTCGCTTCTTGTCATAAAATTTGTAAATTGGTGAAATTGATGTGTTGATGTCATTACTCTAATCTTGTTGTCATGTCAATGTTAACATAATCCTTGTGCAATTGCATGCATTATTAAGTATCCATGTCAAAGTGATATGAGTATAGATATTGTGTTTTCTTCTATGTTGGGATCTTGAATTTAAGTTCTTATTTATGCGGTTGTAACCGCTTGACCGATAAAAATAAAATCACCCCAAACGGAGTCAATATCTTCAAGATTGTGTTTTCTTTATAATTTAATGTTTCAATTTTCAGGCCCTTGAAATGAATTTTTTGGAACTCAGCCCCAACAACAAAAAGGTGGAGATCATTTCCATCATTCCAAATTGTATTTTTTTCATAAATTTTGGACATGGTTAGGTAGATTAAGGCTGCGTTTGGGGGGGGGACTTATTTTCACCGGTCTAGCGGTTACGATCGCATGAACCGGACCTTAATTATGGTCCGATTCATGCGCTCGTAATCGCTTAACCGGTGAAAATAAGTCTCCCCAAACGGAGCCTAAACACGGGGTTAAATTGTAATTTGTTAACGCCCACCTAAGGAACTTCATCCACTTTTATGTTCAAACTGATGATGTTTGTTAGGTGATCCTTAACGAATGACGGTTTAACCCATGCGTTTATGACCGCCACCACCGTGCCAAACGGAGCCTAAATTTTCCGATACTTAGGGCATCTCTATGGCGGTCTTTATCGTGTAAATTGAAATCCATCCTTCACAACGTTGGAGTAGATGTAATGGTATAACTCCAGCAAAAGTCCTAGAATTATTGGAGAGTTTTATGTTAATTAAAATGTCATCTCAATAGGGCCATGTTCTTAATACTTTATTTGCCAAGCTACCCTACGTCGCTAAGAATAAACAGGGCTCTACACGAACATTAAAACTGGTAAAATAACTTGGTCCCAGTATTGTTTATGAGTATTGTTTAATTGTGACTAAGCAACATGCATTGTTGAACTACACACTCTGTAGGAATTAAAGTTCTAATGTTAAATAAAGATATAAATGACTCCTCTTTTTCTTCTCTGTTGGGATCTTGAATTTGTAGTTATGTTATTTGATCTGTTGATTTATTGCTCTTTATCATTAGATTTTTGAGATCTTAAAAGACACTACTGTGAAAGCTCAGACTTCTTCTTGAATTTCTGCTCATTGATAGATCAGTTTCCCAGAATTAGCTGGAGTTGGGATATATACTTGAGAAAGATTTGAAGTTCTTCTTGAATTTTTTTTATAATAGATTAAGGAGCATAAGCGGAGATCATATTGTAGACGTACTACTATAACATAATCAGCTCAAGCTTCAAAACTTAATATTTTTTTGGAGCGTTTGTTTAATATGGGTTGTATATGGATTTGTAGTAGACTGTTTTTGAATTTTTATTGGACCATTTATGTCTTGCAAAATGATTAGTAGGTTTGGATTCTTCTCAGCGAGACAATAAATTTTACTACTTATACGTCAAAACGGTGGCCAGATGAGGGAGAACAGCTCTGGTAAGGCGAAGACGTTCAAACTTTTTTGTTTGAGAAAATTGATGTCGGCCCCCTTGTTAAAATTTCTAGATCCGTCAGTGAATTCAATCACAATTAGCAACACAATTAGTCGAATAAAACGGAAGTCACCAGACTGCTTGAGGGCTTCTTCTTCGCCGGTGACCAGCCGGGCGACGTTGTTAGCAGGCGAGCGGGAGGTGTGCAATCGGGACCTGGGAGAGTGAGAGATGTGTGAGCAGAAGAAGAGAGCGGGATCGAGCAAGCGGCTAGGAAAAGGGAAAGGGTTTAGGATTTTGGTTTGAGAATAAATTTTTTAAAATTTTGATATGAATACTAAACACTAAAAACAAATGTTATTCTAGATCTGTGAATAATCATATTCCACCTGCAGATAATAATTCTCGTAAAATATCCATTTTTAATAAACAAAAAAAACAACCTGACAAAGTTTACCCGGGACAATTGCTCATCATGATTCCCATGGCAGAGGCGCGCATGCTCTGCGTTGTCATCATTGTTGATGAGCGATACTGTTGCAGAGAAAAAAAAATTCCTGCGCTATCAGTTCCTAGAGAAATGAGCGTGGGTATCGCAGGAGCCGTTTGATGGGCTTAAAGAACGGGTTTTCTTTGTGTTTTTTTTTTATTTTTTATTATTGTAAATCACAACCGTTGAATTTAAGGCTGGACAGCTTGGATCTCACCCGCTCCCAGTGAAGGGAACGTTACCTGTACAAAACAATTACTAGTTGCAGAGGGAGTATCTCTCACAAGAATGTTTGGGACTCACTTCTCATAGACGACGGCAAATTGCTATGATAATCCAGACTTCTGGCCAATAGTGAGAGTTCAAGGGTCTTAGCTCAAGAGAGAGGTGAACATACAATCAAATGAAACCGACAACAAAATATTCCGAAGGGATGAAAAATCACGGGTCGTGACGAGTTCCGCAAAATACATTAGTACTGTTACCAATATAGTGTTTTTGCTTCTCATGAAGGACGACAAACAGCCTATTATAGGGGTGTTTTAGAGAATTTCGTCCTCCTGGGGAATTAAATCGTCCGAATTGTCTCTTGGGTTGCCGATCTTGATAGCCAGGCATTTTTGCCCCTTGGGCTTCTCAGAGTCTATCCCCTGAAACGTTTTTGAGATTGAGGGTCTGTTTGGCGCAGCTCTGGCGGCTGGAGAATCTCTATTCCAGCCGTCAGAGCTGTTTTTTCTGTGTTTGGGACAGTTCCTTATGAAAAGCTTTTCGAAAATCTGGAGCTGTTTTGCAGCTTTTCGGAAATTCCCCTCCCCTCAGCTTCTGCTCCCGCAAAATAGCTTTCTCTCTCACTTGTTTTGGAAATCTACCGGCCCCAACTTTTCCAATTCTTCTTGCAACTCGCGGGAGCCGACGGTCTCGCCGGAACTGACACATCTCCCCGGAGCCGACGCTCCCGCCTCCTCCCGCTCTCGCTCTATTTCTTCAAAGCTCACTTCTGCACAGAACACCCAAACACTCTGCAACTTGTCAAAACTGCTCCCCAAAGATCTATTTTAAAACAGTTCTATCCGGACAGCAGCTTTTCAATCCGTCAGAGCTGTCCCAAACAGACCTTGAGTCATAGGACTCCTGCAATTATCATTCAAAGTTGAAAAAACTAGAAATCTCATCACCAAACTTTCACTTATTAAATGTTTTTAATAAGGTCCATATCTTATACGTTTTTTCATCGCAAATCCACCACCGCTTTCAATTCAAATTTCGTCAAACAGTTCAAAAGTTATTGCCCTCTGAAACTTTTACTCTTTCTCCTCATCATGCCCTCCTCAAGGGGTGCAAACGAGTTGAGCTCAAATTGAGCTTGACAAAATTTCCAAGCTCGAGCTCGAGCTAATCATTTTGAGCTCGTCAAACTCATTTTCTTGGTTCGAGCTCGAGCTCAATGCCTGCTTATTGAGCTCGAGACGAGCTCGAGCTGTTCACGAGATTTTTAGCTCATGAGCCTGATTTTTTTATATATTTTTAATTTTTAAAAAATATATAGGAATAAAAAGCTCGCGAGCCGGCTCGCGAGCTCATGAACAATAATATCTGAACTTGAGCTCAACTCATAATCGAGCTCGAACTTGACTCGTAAATCGAGCTCGACTCGTAATCGAGCTCGAGCTCCACAGGCTCGAGCTCGAGTCGAGCTTTTTTTGAGCCGACTCATCGAGCTTTTGAGCCGGCTCAACTCAACTGGCACCGCTAGCCGCCCCCTTTTTACCTCTACCAAGCGTGGGCACCCAAGCATTGGAAATAGGGTGAATCAGCCTGGGCCTTCAACGTGTTTTCAACACGTTTTTTAAGGGATCAAACTTGACTAAGAATCACACAAAAACAGGTGCGTGGGAACCTTCTCATAGAGGCGGTCCCTACAGAAACCTCAATTGTTCACTTGGACAACATTGAAATTTTAGGGATACCCAACATGACTAATTTGCAAGCACCCAGGATAAAGAAAATGTGAGACAATGGGACAAAATGGGAGCTTGCGAGAAGATTTCTTGTGTAGCGTTCTACACAATTCATGTTTTTGGGGATAAACCTCTTCTTAAAGGCTGATTTCACCTCTGGATTTGGATGGCTGAAGCTGTTCAACATTTCTAGAAGGTTCTAGAAAATTTTAACATAATTTTCCTAAAATGTTGAGGAGAATAACCTAAATATCTCCAAAAATCTCTAGAACCTTCCCTTTAGAAGTTTAGTTTTTGAACGAGCAGAGACCAAGACTCCGTTTGGGGAGCTTATTTTCACCGATCAAGTGGTTACAACCGCATGAACCGGACCTTAATTACAGACTCTGTTTGGAGGGACTTATTTTCTCCGGTCAAGGGGTTACGATCACATAAATCGGACCTTAATTAAGGTCCGATTCATGTGATCGTAACCGCTTGATCCCCAAACGGATCCCAAATGACAGCGAGCAATCTCAGTAGACTTCCAATAAGGAAATGCTTTCACCCACCACTCCGGTTCTTGTTTCTCAGCTGCTTGGATGAAACTCAAATCACACCAAGCTCAGAAAAAATTGTCCTGAAATGCATAATTTACGCAACATGCTTAAAAATGGCAGAATGGGCGTGCGTATAAGCAAAGCCTTAACCGGCGCAAGACACTCCTCCCAAATAACTTAAAAAGAATATATAGAACTTGCAGACACTATCAACCAAAAAAATATTCCTTGCTGAATAACTTCATAAAATATCTATTCCTTGCTGAATAATTTTATCATAAAATATCTATCACTCACTTAACATCCACTTTTATAGCAACCACTTCAAGTTGCTCACTTAAAAGCTAAAAAGCCATAACCAAAGCAGACCCATGCTTGATAAACTGGGAAAGTTGGAAGAAAATTAGAAATAATAAGCTTGTGGTTAGGCATCATGGCAAAATCACATTGTTATATGATTAACAAGTTCAGCTGACCTCGCTGCTACAACAAGGCGCCTAGTCGAGTATCCCGCCAGCCGAGAGCACGGGCCCGCCGTTCCCAGTACGCTGTTAGCTTCCTCTCTTTTGAGAGCGCCGCCTCCGCCTGCTCCCTGGCCTCCTCACAGGTTTCAGTAGCTGTGTTGCACTTCTCCGCCTCCTTTTGATACTGAGATGCCAGCCTTCTCGCATCCAGAAGGGTTGCGTTCATGTGGTGCGCATGCTCTTCGGCGACGAATTCCCGCAGTTTTAGCTCTTCTGTGAGAAGATCGACAAATTGCTTCTCCATTTCTTTGCTCAGTTCGGGATCATTCTTTCCGCAGTCTGTTACAGATATCGAGTAAAAAAAATGTTGGCTGGGAAGAATGAGGTCTTCAGAATCTCCTTGGATTTCCAATGTAATTTTTTATTTTTTTATTTTCAGTAAAAATGTTTAGAATGCGAGAAACAGTCAAAATGTTGCGGGCGATGGAAAGAAGAAGGAAATCACTTCGCTGCCTACTTTAAGCTCGACATGGTTGAACGGATAATAAGAATATATATTCTAATAACAAGCACAAAAATTTGTTCACTTGAGCTTGGTTGATGGGGCAGTAGGGCTTCCGCGGAAATCACCGTACCGTCCGACCGCCACCGCGGTTCCGGTTGATTTCCGCGGAAATCCCACGGCGGGGTGGAGGCCCACCGCCCCACTGCGCCCATTCCAGCTCTTGAGCGAAGGCGGCGGGGCGGTGAGGTGCGCGCGACCGGCATGTATCCTCCCCGCCAAACGAAACCTTAATCACAGAACTTGAATCATCCTTACAGCATTTAATCTGAATTTATTTTCCTAGAAGTAACTCAAATGTTTCATGGTATAAGCTGATTCTGCTTCCTATGAACCTTAATGTGTGCTTGCTTGGAAGGAATTGGAAGACGGTAAATGATAGATAAATTAAATTGAAATTAGTTTAGGCCTAGTTGTTTGGTTGTGGAGAAATTTCGTGAAGAAAATTACTTTAAATGGAAATGTGCATTTGTTCACATTTCCTAGGTAAATAGATTACAATTAAGCTCCGCTTTGATTGAAGGAAATGAAAGAGAAATGGAAACTTAAATCGCAAAGGAAATTGAGTTGCAACTCATTTTAACCTGCTCAGTTTGATTGCGGATAAATTGAATGATTTTTTACTTGTTTGGTCGAAGAAAATTGTTTATATATACATTTTATTAGTAGGAACAAGAGTCATTTCTTTATGTGGCATGTAAAAGTGCATGATACATATATATATATATATATATATATATATATATATATATATATATATATATAGGGCCATTTACCGGGACCTCCCCTCTAACTTTGCTAAATTACTGACAGCACCCCTCTTATTTTCGAAATTACAAAAACTTCCCCTAAAGTTTTCATTTCATTACAAAAATCTCCCCTGAAGATTTAATTTCATAACATCCATGCACAAAAACACCCCCCTCGGTGAACAGTGTCCAGGGGGGTATTTTTCTTCATGAATGCAATGAAATGAAAAGATCAGGGGAGATTTTTGTAATGAAATGAAAACTTAAGGGAAGTTTTTTGTAATTTCAAAAATAAGAGGGGTGCTCTCACTAATTATGATAGTTTACAGGGGAGGTTTGGGTAATTATTTCTATATATATATATATATTATTTTTCTCATGCTTTTACTTTTTTTCCCTTGTGTATCCCTCCTAATATAGGAGAGCCTCCTCTTTTCTCAAGAATACTCTTATTTTACTTCTCCAACGTGATATCAAAGCCCATGCACTAAGTGCCCTGGCCGTTCGCTTCTGCCGATCCCGCTTCCGCCGATCAGCGTCTTTGTCGCTTTTCTCGCTCGTTTCCATCCAGCACGCGCCAGTCCTTCCTCTCCCTGCAAGCGCTGATCCTTCCTCTCCCTGCAAGAGCCGCTCCCTCCTCTCCCCGCAAGTTCTGAACGTGATTTTCCAATATCTATCTCCAATGGCGGATGTTGAGATCACCAACTTCGGTTTTCCAAAAAGAGAGCATTTTTCGGTCTGAACGTGATTTTTTCGGTTGGAAGCATTTTTTCGCCGGGATGCATTTTTTTTGCCCGGACGTGTTTTATTCGCGATTTTTTCGTCCGGAAGCAAATTTTTTGCCTTCGCGCGTTTTTTTCGCCTAGACAAGTTTTTTCGCCCGAATGCGATATTATGTCCGAAGGCAATTTTTTTGCTCGGACGCGTTTTTTTGCCTGAGTCCCGCTTCCGCCGATCAGCGTCTTTGTCGCTTTTCTCGCTCGTTTCTGTCCCGCAAGCGCCAGTCCTCTCCCTGCAAGCGCCGATCCTTCCTCTCCCTGCAAGAGCCGCTCCTTCCTCTCCCCGCAAGAGCCGCTCCCGCCTCTTCCCATATGCGTCGTTCGGCGCCAGTCTTCCCTCCCTTTGCATGGATGTCTCTTCCTCCTTGCGTGATTGCGCTCCGATGTGGCTTCTCCACTTTCTATTAGTGAGATTTTTCTCATTTTGCAATCTGGTGTAGTTCTTTCTCCTCGCCTGTGATATCGGGCAGTGGTGAAACTCCGGATGTCTCCTCTGACGGGAGTGCTCCTCCGAATTCTCTGCCTTCTACTGGATCTCTGTGTCACTCATGATCACGAGACTCCTCAGATTACTACTATTAAGTTGGATGACACAAATTATCTTATGTGGGCTCGTTCTGTTACTTTGACCCTCAAGAGCCGCCGTCTCTTTGGCTACCTCAGTGGTACTACTAGGGCACCTACTCCTACCTCTCCATATTGGCCACAATGGGAATCCAAGAACTCATTGGTAATGTCCTAGCTGGCCAACTCTATGCAGGAGTCTAGTAGTATGTCCTAGCCGGCCAACTCTATGCAGGAGTCTAGTAGTATGTCCTAGCCGGCCAACTCTATGCAGGAGTCTAGTAGTATGTCCTAGCTGGCCAACTCTATGCAGGAGTCTAGTACTCGCAACTATCTCTTTCTGGACACTGCGGACAACATTTGGAAGCACGTCGAGATTACCTACTTCCGTCGTGGCAATGCGACTCAGATTTTTCAGTTGCGGCGACGGGTTTTTCTTTTGCGCCAAGGGAATCGTCCTCCCGTTGCCTACTACCTGGAGTTTACCCAGCTTTACCAAGAGTATGACCATTTCGATTCGCTTACTCTTGTCTGCCCTGAGGATGAGGTGTTGGTTCATGCTCGGGAGGAACGCAACCAGTTCTTTGAGTTTCTTCAGAGTCTCCATCGTGACCTTGATCACATTAGTGTTCAGATTTTTGACCGCTCTCCTCTTCCTTACTTACCTGAGGTGTATAGTTTGGTTCAACAAGAATATGATCGCCGACAGATTTGTCTACTCGACACTGTTGTTGAGGGCTCTGCTCTTGCCGTTCGGTTCAGTCCCGGGGGCCGCTCTTTTCGTGACACTAGGTCCAAGTCTATGGACAAGAATCATTGGACGTGTGATTATTGTGGGAAAGTCTGCCATGCTCGGGACACTTGCTTTAAGCTTCATGGCTTTCCTTCTCCTCGTGGGGGTCCTGCTTCTTGTGGCAGTTGTGGCTCTGATTGCAATCTAGGTCGACCTGATGATCCCGCTCCTTATGGTGGACCTACTCCCCCTGAGGTTCCTTCTGCCCTTTCTGTTGAGGAGATTCTCGCCTCCTCCACTTCAAGCTTGGCCACTCCTTCGAGTCTGCCAGCTCCTCATATGCCCATCAGGGAGTTCTAGGTGCTCACTCCGACACCACTTGCTCTTCTACCCAGTGGATCATTGATTTCGGTGTCACAGACCACATGACTGGTTCTGCTACAGTTATATTCCTTTGTCTAGTAGGAACAAAATGAGCATTACAGATGGATCTATGTCTTCCATTGTTGGGAAAGGGTTCATTCCTTGTTCCTCCCTCACCCTCTCTTTGATGTTTCATGTTCCTAAGTTTACCCGCAACATGTTTTCCATTAGTCACCTTACTAATTATATGGATTGCTCTGTAACCTTTTTTCCCTCCTCGCATGTCTTTTAGGACCTGAAGAAGGGGAAGATGATTGGCTTTGGTAGACTGTGTGATGTCCTCTACCTGTTTGACCCCACCAGCTCCGCATGTGCTTTGAAGGCTCTTTATGCTGCTCAGACCTATGTGAACTCCTGACACTACCACTTAGGCTATGCTTCTCTATCTACTATGCATCTTTTATATTTGCATATGTCAAATGTAACTTTGAATACTTTAAAATGTGACGTGTGTGTACTTGCTAAACATCATCGTGCTTCTTTTAATCATGTGTCTACTCCTAGTGTTTCCCCTTTTCCTTTTGATATGGTTCATATTGATGTTTGGGATCCATGCTTTGTTGTCTCTATTTCTGATTTTCACTGGTTTATTACGTTTATCGGTTGTTTTTCTCGTTATACGTGGGTCTACTTAGATGAAACACAAATTATGTTTTTCCCTTATTTCAATGTTTTCATAAGATGGTGGCTACTCAGTTTAATGCTACCATTAAAGTTTTGCATAGTGATAATGGTCGGGAGTACGATGACTCCTTTGAGCGTTATCTTAGTGATCAGGGCATTATACACCAAACATCGTGTGTCTATACCCAGACTCAGAATGGGGTCATCGAGCGCAAGAATCACCATCTTCTAGAGGTAGCTTGTTGTCTACTCCCGAAGATGCACCTCCTTAAGTGATTCTTACTGCGGCATACCTCATTAATCGTTTGTCGACTCGTGTCCTTGTGCACAAATCACCTATTGAAGCTCTTTTTGTCTCTCTCACACATCTCCCTCAGATCTTTGTGTTTTTTCCATGTGCACCCAACGTCCAAACTTGATCCTCGTGCCCTCAAGTGTATTTTTATTGGGTATTCTCCTTCCCGAAATGATACAAATGCCTTCGTTACTATGGACGTCACGTTTCGGGAGTCTGAGTCCTACTACGAGTCCTCACTTCAAGGGGAGTCTTACCCAATGGAAGTGAGCTCTCTTCCTCTTCCTATTCCTCCCTCGGTGACTATTCCTACTACTACTCCTTCTGTGACCACTCCTCCTGTGACCGCTCCTATGACTGCTCCTCCTTTACAGGTGTATACTCGGCAAAAAAAGAGGTCTAGGTACATTGACATCTCTCAGGCTACCCGCTCCAATATCAGACCCTTCTTTGGGCTCTCAAGGTAACTCTACCCAACATCCGATGTCCTACTTTGTGTCCCACAACTCATTATCTCTCTCACATAAACTCTTCATTGTCTCTCTCTCCTTCATTTATATCCCTTTAACTTGGCAAGATGTTATTGCTCACCAAAAGTGGCGGGATGCTAGGTGTGAGGAGATGTTGGTACTGGAAAAGAATTGCACATGTGACTTGGTCCCTTTGCCACCTAGCAAGACGGTGGTAGGGTGCAAGTGGGTGTTCTCCGTCAAGCAGAACTTCGAAGGTGTTGTTGAGCAGTACAAGGCTCGGCTCGTGGCTAGGGGCTACACCAAGAACATGGGGATTGACTACCAAGAAACATTTTTCCATGTGGCAAAGATGAATTCTATAAGGGTCCGTTCGTTTCACAGACATTGATATTGAAGTATCGGCTTTGAGAATATGAATGTCATTTCTCTTGTTCGAACCAATAATTTTAAAGTGCAATTGACTTTGTGATGGAAAGTTATTGATATTCATCATAACTTAAAAACTCATTGATCCAATCACTATCTCCAGTGGCGGATGTTGAGATCAACAACTCCGGTTTTTCAAAAAGAGAGTATTTTTTTCGGTCTGAACGTGATTTTTTCGGTTGGAAGCATTTTTTCGCCGGGATGCTATTTTTTTGCCCAGACATGTTTTATTCGCGGTTTTTTCGTCCCAAAGCAAATTTTTTGCCTGGACGAGTTTTTTCGCTCGAATGCGATATTATGCCTGAATGCAATTTTTTGCTCAGACGCGTTTTTTTTGCCTGAGTCAAATTATTAGCCCGGACTCAATTTTTTTCGCCCGAACACAAATTTTTCGCGCAGACGTAATATTTCCGACTGTGAGTGATTCATTTCGCCCGAAACGCGTTTTTTTCAGCCGGACGCGATGTGTTTCTCCCGAACGCGATTTTTTAACCCTGATGCAATTTTTTTCCACAGAAGCGATTTTTTAGCACGAAAGCGATTTTTTCTCCCGCACGCGATTTTTTCTCCCGGCCGCGATTTTTTGGTCGGACGCGATTTTTTCACCGGGGGTGATTTTTTCATCCGGAAATGATTTTTTGGGCCTGATGCATTTTTTTTTCGCCCAGACACATTTTTTCTCCTGAAAGGGATTTTTTCACCCTGACATGTTTCTTTCGTCTGGAAGCGTTTTTTTCGCTCAGAAACATTTTTTCGCCGGATCGACTTTTTTGCCCGGACGCGATTTTTTTGCCCGGACGCAATTTTTTTTCCGGACACGATTTTTCCGCCCGGACGTGACTTTTCAGCCCGGATGCAAATTTTCCGCCCGGACATGACTTTTCAGCCCGGATGCAATTTTCCCTCTCGGTCCTGATTTTCCAAGTGGTCGCAATTTTTTTCGGACAAGTAACTTCCGTACGGACGCGATTTTTACGCAAGAGCGTTTTTTTCACCCAAACGCAATTTTTCCCGATTGGAGAAAAAATTGCATCAGCGCGAAATTATCGCGACCGGTCGAAAAATTCGTGTCTGGGTGGAAAAATTGCTTCCGGGCGAAAAATCGTATCCGGGCGAAAGAAATTACGTCAAGGCGAAAAAATCGCGTCAGGACGAAAATATCGCGTTCGGGTAAAAAGGATGATCGGGCGAAAAAATCACGTCGGGAAAGAAAATCGTGTCCGGGCGAAAAAAATTGTTCCCGGGCAAAAAAAAATCACGTCCGAGAGAAAAAAACGCCTCCTGGTAGAAAAATCGCGCTCGGACTAAAAAATCACGTCGAGGAAAAAATTTTACCATCGGGCAAAAATTTCATCTTCTGCCAAAAATTTCACCTTCGGGCCAAAAAAATCGAATCGAGGCGAAAAATTGCGTTCGGGCAAAAAAATCGAGTCCGGGAGAAAATTTCGCATTCGCGAAGAAAATATGGAGTCTGTGCGAAAATATCGCGCTAGAGGAAATTATCGCGTCGGACGAAAATATTGCATCCGGGCAAAAAAGACGCGTCTGAGCAAAAAAATCGTATCTGAGCGAAAAAATCACGTCTGGGCGAAAAATTGTGTCTGTGCAAAAACATCGCGCCCGGGAAAAAAAATTTGCGTTCGGGTGAAAAAATCGTCATTGGGCAAAAATTTTACTTTCAAGCAAAAAAAATCGCATCTGAGCAAAAAAAACGCCTTCGGGCGAAAAAATTGCGACTGGTCAAAAAAACATGTCAGGGCGAAAAAATCGCGTCTATACGAAAAATTCGTGTCGAGACGAAAATTTCACGTTCGGGGCGAAAAAATCGAGTTCGGGCGACCATGACGAAAAACCGCGTCCGGGCAAAAAAATCACGTCCGAGCGAAAATTTCACGTCCGGGCAAAAATGTTGTGTTAGGGCCGAAAAAATCGAGGCCGGGCGAAAAAATTGCGCTATGAAGAAAAATTAGCATTCAGCCGAAAATAATCGCGTACGATCGAAAAATTCGCGATCGGACAAAATATTCGTGTTTGTGATTTTTAATTATGATCATTAAGAGCATTGATCAATGTCAACTCATATGACAGAAAGTCTTTCTGAAACGAATAGTAAAAAGTGATCAATGTCAATTCCCGTGATAGTGAGAACTTCAATGAGCTATCTTCGTCATTTCAAGGAGAATCCTACCCAATGGAAGTGAGTTATCTTCCTCTTCTTATTCCTCCTTCAGTGACTATTCCTACTCCTACTCCACCTTCTGTGAACACTGCTCATGTGACCTCTCCTATGACTGCTCCACCTTTGCAGGTGTATACTCGGCGAAAAAGAGGTCTAGGTACAACGACATCTCTCAGGCTACCCGCTCCAATACCGGGCCCTTCTTTGGGCTCTCAAGGTAACTCTACCCAACATACGATGTCCTACTTTGTGTCCCACAACTCATTATCTCCCTCACATGAATTCTTCATTGTCTCTCTCCCTCTCCTTCATTTCTATCCCCTTAACTTGTCAAGATGTTATTTGATGTAGAGGTAGGCTAGTGGTGCTCGGAAGCTAGGACCCTACGTGCACGTGTAAGGGGATATGCGAATGCAATGCTACATGCAATGAACAGTCGGACAGCAACGACTAGTAACTTAAGCAATGAAAATTAGCAACACCACGCAGTTAATCGAAATAAAGAAACAATTAAATAACTTTGGCAATTTAGCAACGGCTTCCTCCGCGTGGAGAGCCTTAGCAAGCAGCGGCGACTAATTCCACAACAAATATTAGCGTATGAGACAACAACTAACAGACTATGATCACAGCACAAATATAGATAATCAACCAAGTGTAAATGTCAAATAGAAACACAATACCATGAAATACTCACGATGCAGTGGGCTGATCCGAGACGGTGGAGAATTTGAGGGGCCGGATGCAAAACGAGCGATCGGAGACGGACACGGTGGCATGGTGACGTCACGGTGGCTGCCCACGGTGGAAAAGAGGGGATGCGGGTCGGAAACGGCGAGATCCGGACACTAGAGAATGGATCGGAGTGTCGGTGGGTAGATCCGCTAATTTTAGGGCGGATACGGGCTACGGGAGTGGGAATACGTAAGGGGACGGTAGATCGGGGAAAGGTAGTACTAGATCAATTAGATCTAGGGTTTTCGGAGTGTTGAGGAGTGGATCCACGAACGGGAAGGGAGAGGAGTGGCCGGCTAGGGTGGAGGCTCCTCTAGGGTGGCTGGTTTTGGTGAGAGGAGGTGGCGGCTTGGCTGGGCTGCTGTAGGGAGGGGCCGGCTGGTACAGGCTGGAGACAAGGGGGCGGTGGAGTGTGCTGGTTGGTCGGCCGGTGCAGGGAAAACAGCGGGAAGGGGGGTGTAGGAGAGACGGCTGGGCTGGGGTTTGAACAGGGGCTGTCGGCTGCTGTTTTCACAGCAGGCTGGCAGATTTTGGAGGTGGTTTTGGGGGGTCTCCGGCGGTGGAAAGAGAGGGAAATGGCTGGAAAATGAAGGAGGGGGATAGGGGTTACCTTGGGGGGAAGATTGGCGGCCTAGGAGTCGTCACCTAGGGTTCCACGGCGTCGGCACCGAGGAGGGATCGCTGGAATCCGGGATTATTCTTCTCCAAATTCTGCAATGCCCTCAAATCAGCCCCCGAACATCCTATTTATAAGAAAACATAAATTAGGGCATCCCCCATCAACGGCTATGATTGGCCGGTGGGTTAGTCCTTGAAATACATCAAAATAAACTCAAAAAAAAAATAAAGTAACATAGCGTTTTGACTCGCGGTGACGTCTCGGACGCAACCGCGGAGTCCGATCGGCGATTCGATCAAGTCTTCCTGTGCGAGTACATGTATGTGGGCCCCGCCTTGCGGCGAGATCCTCCAAGTGCATCCGATGGCTCCCCATCAACTCCCCCCGACTGAAAGGCCTTCATCTACGATGAAAGGAGATGATCGTACTGAAGTCGAAGTCCGGGGGCGAGCCGATCTAACTCTGCCGGTAGTATCCAAGTATCGTCTGTGTCAGGTCGGCCCCGCCAATGTACCAGGTAGAGGCAACGCGGTCCGTCCGAGGTGGGAACAAACTGGTGGGATCTGATCTCTGTGACGCTCTCATCTCTCGCCTCTCGGAAGGCGGGTCCCGGTGCGATCGGTGGTGCCTGCGGGGGAACCAAAGTGGACGAGGTCCCGGGTGGGTGGGTGGCAACAGTGGGTGGACTAGGATGGCCAGCAGGTGGTGGCAAAGTGGACGGGTGGTATGGTAGCGACAGTGGTGGTGGGGGTGGTTGGGCATCTCCCTCGCTCGGGTCCACATACTCATGATGCTCATAGTATGGAGTCAGATCCTCAACATTAAACACAGGGTGAATTCTCATACTGGCCGAGATGTCAAGTCGGTAGGCATTGGTCCCAATACGACTAATAATGGAATATGGACCTATTCGTCTCGCGCTTAACTTCTTGGCAGGCCCCGAAGGGAGCCTCTCGGGGCGGACTCGCACCATTATCTTCTCGCCTACATTAAATATCTGCTCTCGCCTTCGCTTATCTGCATGGGCTTTATAATTATCATTGCTTATTATTATTCGTCAGCGGACCGACTCATGCAAATCATGCAAATGCTGTGCAAATGACTCAGCAGACTCACTAGGGCGGGACTCTAAAGGACTCGGGGCAAGGTCTATAGGTTTCATAGGGTCGTATCCTGAAACTACATGAAATGGACTCAACCCGGTGGACCTGTTGACTGAGCTATTGTAGGCAAACTCGGCGATCGGCAAATCTAAGTCCCAACTACCTACATGCTCACCAGCTAGACACCGTAACAGATTCCCTAAACTCCTATTCACTACCTCAGTCTGACCGTCCGTCTGTGGGTGATATGCCGAGAAAAACCTAAGGATAGTACCAGTTTTGTGCCACAGGGTTTTCCAAAAGTAGCTCATGAACCTCACATCGCGGTCAGACACGATCGACTTGGGTAGGCCATGCAACCGAAAGACATCCCTCATGAATATAGATGCAACATGGGTCGCATCTGCCGTCTTGCGGCAAGCAATGAAGTGTGTCATCTTCGAAAACCGATCAACTACCACGAAGATGGAATCGTGTTTCCGTAAGGTGCGGGGAAGTCCGAGAACAAAATCTATGCCGATGTCCTCCCAAGGGCGGTGTGGAACGGGTAGGGGTGTATAAAGGCCGGTGTTCTGCTTATTTCCCTTGGCCGTCTGACAGATACGGCAGTGGCGCACAACCCAAGCTACGTCCTTCTTGAGGCTAGGCCAGTAGAGACGGTCCTCCACAATGGCTATGGACTTATCTCTCCCGAAGTGACCCGCGGCTCCGCCCGCATGCAGTTCCCAAATCAGGTAATCTCGGTAAGACGTCTGAGGAACGCATAGGCGGGAAGCCCGGTACAGATATCCCTCGTAAATCTGATATCCCTCAACAGGGTCGGGCGGGTCAAATATAGAGACAAATATTAGCGTATGAGACAACAACTAACAGACTATGATCACAGCACAAATATAGATAACCAACCAAGTGCAAATTTCAAATAGAAACACAGTACCATGAAATACTCACGATGCAGTGGGTTGATCCGAGACGGTGGAGAATTTGAGGGGCCGGATGCAAAACGAGCGATCGGAGACGGACACGGTGGCATGGTGACGTCACGGTGGCTGCCCCCGGTGGAAAAGAGGGGATGCGGGTCGGAAACGGCGAGATCCGGCCACTAGAGAATGGATCGGAGTGTCGGTGGGTAGATCCGCTAATTTTAGGGCGGATACGGGCTACGGGAGTGGGAATACGTAAGGGGACGGTAGATCGGGGAAAGGTAGTACTAGATCAATTAGATCTAGGGTTTTCGGAGTGTTGGGGAGTGGATCCACGAACGAGAAGGGAGAGGAGTGGCCGACTAGGGTGGAGGCTCTTCTAGGGTGGCTGGTTTTGGTGAGAGGAGGTGGCGGCTTGGCTGGGCTGCTGTAGGGAGGGGCCGGCTGGTACAGGCTGGAGACAAGGGGGCGGTGGAGTGTGCTGGTTGATCGGTCGGTGCAGGGAAAACAACGGGAAGGGGGGTGTAGGAGAGACGGCTGGGCTGGGGTTTGAACAGGGGCTGTCGGCTGCTGTTTTCACAGCAGCCTGGCAGATTTTGGAGGTGGTTTTGGGGGGTCTCCAGCGGTGGAAAGAGAGGGAAATGGCTGGAAAACGAAGGAGGGGGATAGGGGTTACCTTGGGGGGAAGATTGGCGGCCTAGGAGTCGTCACCTAGGGTTCCACGGCGTCGGCACCGAGGAGGGATCGCTGGAATCCGGGATTATTCTTCTCCAAATTCTGCAATGCCCTCAAATCAGCCCCCGAGCATCCTATTTATAAGAAAACATAAATTAGGGCATCCCCCATCAACGGCTATGATTGGTCGGTGGGTTAGTCCTTGAAATACATCAAAATAAACTCAAAAAAAATAAAGTAACATAGCGTTTTGACTCGCGGTGACGTCTCGGACCCAACCGCGGAGTCCGATCGGCGATTCGATCAAGTCTTCATGCGCGAGTACATGTATGTGGGCCCCGCCTTGCGGCGAGATCCTCTAAGTGCATCTGATGGCTCCCCATCAACTCCCCCCGGCTGAAAGGCCTTCATCTCCGATGAATGGAGATGATCGTACTGAAGTCGAAGTCCGGGGGCGAGCCGATCTAGCTCTGCCGGTAGTATCCAAGTATCGTCTGTGTCAGGTCGGCCCCGCCAATGTACCAGGTAGCGGCAACGCGGTCCGTCCGAGGTGGGAACAAACTGGTGTGATCTGATCTTTGTGACGCTCTCATCTCTCGCCTCTCGGAAGGCGGGTCCCGGTGCGATCGGTGGTGCCTGCGGGGGAACCAAAGTGGACGAGGTCCCGGGTGGGTGGGTGGCAACAGTGGGTGGACTAGGATGGCCAGCAGGTGGTGGCAAAGTGGACGGGTGGTATGGTAGCGACAGTGGTGGTGGGGGTGGCTGGGCATCTCCCTCGCTCGGGTCCACATACTCATGATGCTCATAGTATGGAGTCAGATCCTCAACATTAAACACAGGGTGAATTCCCATACTGGCCGGGATGTCAAGTCGGTAGGCGTTGGTCCCAATACGACTAATAATGGAATATGGACCTATTCGCCTCGCGCTTAACTTCTTGGCAGGCCCCGAAGGGAGCCTCTCGGGGCGGACTCGCACCATTACCTTCTCGCCTACATTAAATATATGTTCTCGCCTTCGCTTATCTGCATGGGCTTTATAATTATCATTGTTTATTATTATTCGTCAGCGGACCGACACATGCAAATGTTGTGCAAATAACTCAGCAGACTCACTAGGGCGGGACTCTAAAGGACTCGGGGCAAGGTCTATAGGTTTCCTAGGGTCGTATCCTGAAACTACATGAAATGGACTCAACCCGGTGGACCTGTTGACTGAGCTATTGTAGGCAAACTCGGCGATCGGCAAATCTAAGTCCCAACTACCTACATGCTCACCAGCGAGACACCGTAACAGATTCTCTAAACTCCTATTCACTAGCTCAGTCTGACCGTCCGTCTGTGGGTGATATGCCGAGGAAAACCTAAGGATAGTACCAGTCTTGTGCCACAGGGTTTTCCAAAAGTAGCTCATGAACCTCACATCGCGGTCAGACACGATCGACTTGGGTAGGCCATGCAACCGAAAGACATCCCTCATGAATATAGATGCAACATGGGTCGCATCTGCCGTCTTGCGGCAAGCAATGAAGTGTGACATCTTCGAAAACCGATCAACTACCACGAAGATGGAATCGTGTTTCCGTAAGGTGCGGGGAAGTCCGAGAACAAAATCTATGTTGATGTCCTCCCAAGGGCGGTGTGGAACGGGTAGGGGTGTATAAAGGCCGGTGTTATGTTTATTTCCCTTGGCCGTCTGACAGATACGGCAGTGGCGCACAACCCAAATTACGTCCTTCTTGAGGCTAGGCCAGTAGAGACGGTCCTCCACAATGGCTATGGACTTATCTCTCCTGAAGTGACCCGCGGCTCCGCCCGCATGCAGTTCCCAAATCAGGTAATCTCGGTAAGACGTCTGAGGAACGCATAGGCGGGAAGCCCGGTACAGATATCGCTCGTAAATCTGATATCCCTCAACAGGGTCGGGCGGGTCTCGGGATAGGGCGGTATAAATCTCACCAAAGTCAGGGCACGTAGGGTAATCGAGCATCAGTCGCTCAAGTCCCTGCACACTCGCTGTCATCGTCTGCAATAGGGACACGCGGCGACTCAACGCATCAGCCGGCTTGTTCTCAACACCCGCGCGGTGCTTGAGAACTTAATGAAAATCCTGCAGATACTCAACCCACTTCGCATGTCAGTGGCCCAGCTTGCGTTGCAAATCGAGGTAACGGAGGGCCTGGTGGTCGGAATACAGCACGAACTCCCGGGGAAGGAGATAGTGTCGCCAGTAGCGCAGAGACTGGACAATAGCATAAAATTCTCGATCGTAGTTCGAGTACTTTTGCTTGGCTTCATTTAGTTTCTCACTAAAGTAAGAAACTGGGTGTCCCTCTTGACTCAATACGCTACCTATACCGATACCGGACGCGTCGCAGGCGACCTCAAAGGCGCGACTAAAATCCGGCAACCGTAGGACGAGAGCTGTCGTCAATCTCTCCTTAATCTCCTCGAAGGCTCTAGTGGAGGCGGGGGTCCACTAAAACTCTCCCTTCTTGAGACAGCTCGTGAAGGGGGCCATGATCGTGCTGAACCCCTGCACAAACCTCCTATAGAAGGTGACAAGCCCGTGAAAGCTACGAGCCTCGTGGATATTCCTAGGTACAGGCCAATCTCGAATAGATTTGACCTTCTCAGGGTCCACGGAGACTCCAGTGGAAGAAATAATAAAGCCTAGGAAGTGGACGGACTCGGAGAGGAAGGCGCACTTCTTCAGGTTCACATACAGTTTCTCTTGGCGGAGGGTGCCAAAGAGAAGTCTTAAATGATCGAGGTGAGCGGCCTGAGTCTGACTGTAGACTAATATGTCATCAAAGTACACAACCATAAACTTGCCCATGTAGGGCCGCAACACCTGCGTCATCACGCGCATGAATGTGCTCGGGGCATTGGATAGCCCGAATGGCATGACTAGCCACTCATACAGACCGTCCTTGGTCTTAAATGCGGTCTTCCACTCGTCCCCCTCACGAACTCGTATCTGATGGTACCCACTGCGGAGGTCGGTCTTGGAGAAGATCTGGGCACCGGACATAGTATCCAGTAAGTCATCGAGTCGTGGGATAGGGAAGCGATACTTGACCGTGATCTTATTGATGGCGCGGCGGTCGATGCACATACGCCAACTACCGTCCTTCTTAGGGGTAAGAAGGGCGGGGACCGCACAACGACTCATGCTCTCGCGAATGAACTGCTTCCGAAGAAGCTCGTCAACCTGCTGTTTGAGCTCAGCGTGCTCATCCGGGTGCATACGGTAGTGGGGCAGGTTCGGGAGGGAAGCTCCCGGGACTAAATCAATGGCATGTTGAATGTCCCGAGGGGGAGGCAGCTCATCGGGGAGCTCGTCTGGCATAATGTCCGCAAACTCGCCTAACAGGGGACGCACCGCGAGTGGGAAATCAATCGGGGCGTCCTCAGTAACATGGGTAGCGGCTACTACATAAATAACGTCGGACTCAGCACTATCTCGCATAAACTCACCTCGTCTCAGAATATGCAGTGGCCGTGAGGCGCTCATGCTCGGAGACGACTCTACCACACCCTTGGGTCGATCTCGGGGCTGGGTGGGTGTCAACGTGATCTTCCGCCCTTTATCATAAAAGACACACGTGTTCGAGCGACCGAAGCACGTGACATCACGATCAAAAAGCCAGGGGCGGCCAAGCAACACGTGAGCGACGTCCATGGGAATGACATCGCACCATACCTTGTCCTGAAAGGACGCAATAGTGATCGGGACTAAGCAACGCTGGGTGACCTGAATCGTCGTCTTGTCAACCCAGACGACACGGTACGGATGGGGGTGAGGCTCTGCCTTCACCTGCATACGGTCAAGCGCCTTCTGGGCTACAATATTCACGCAACTCCCACCATCAATAGCTAGCTTGCAGGGACCGCCTGCACTAGGGAAGTACGTGTAAAAGATGGTCGTGCGTCGCCAGTCCTCGTCCACACGTGGGGTGTGTAGGAGGCGTCGAATCACTCCCACCTCTAACGATCGCTTGGCGTCACTCTCCCAACCTTCCTCGACTGCGGCCCTAACCTCCTCTGGGGCCTCCTCTTCACCCTCTAAACCCTGCTCCTCCTCTTCCTCAAGTAACAGGTTCCGCGTGGGGCACTGCGCCGCCACGTGGCCACTGCCAGAGCATCTAAAACATACAATGCCCCCAGATCGCTGGCCATCAGTGGCTACGGCTTTACCCTTCGCATCCGCGGGAATACGTGAGGGTGCGGCCGTGGTGGTCTGGGGAGGAGCGGGTTTCCTAAAGTTCGAGGAATCAGTCCGAGAGGTGAACTGCCTCGTACTAGACGAACGAAGGTACTGCTCATACTCGAGGGAGAGATGGAATATCTGATCAACAGTCTCCAATCGGTGGGGAATCAACTCTCTCCGAATATCGGAACGAAGGACCGCCTTGAAGCGGGTGGCAGTGGCAATAGGCTCCTCTGAAATATCACTTCTGACGACCAGCTCATCGAAGCGAGCCATGTACTCGGCGACGGTAAGTGTCCCCTGTCGTTAGTTTTGTAGCTGCTCAAATAGCTGATCTCGATATGACGCGGGGAGGTACTTCTCCTTCAGTCTCTCCTTCATCTCATCTCATCTGGCGATGGGGTAGTAACCATCCCGCTCTAGAGCTCTCTCGACACTAATCCAGAATACCTTAGCTTGCCCGATCAATTTCATCTTTGCAAAGCGGACACAACGCTCGTCACTCATGTCGTACCACTCGAAGTAGTGGTCCATGTCCAAGAGCCAATCGCTGAAGGCTTTCGGATCTAGGCGACCATCGAACGAAGGGGCGTCGAGTCGGATGCGACGAGTGATGTCATGATAGTGGCCCCCTCTCCGAGGATCGGGGTAGTCCTCGGGGTAGTCATCATGAGCGTAGTCGTATCGAGCGGGTGGGGGACCACGATCTCTCCGACCCGGGGGATAATAATCATCCTGGTGATGGTCACGGCGACTGTGTGGGGGCACACGATCTCTGGGGTCCGGCTGAGGCTGACGTGGCATACGGTACTCATCACGCTGGGGTGGCAGCCTATCCCTCGTCGGGACTTGCCTATAATCTCTCGCAAAATCAGGATGTCGCCTTACCGGCGGAATCGGATCTTGATGAGGACTATCACGACGGTGACGGTCTGCGGGAGGTGGGCCGTCCCTCGGGCGTTGCCCTCGACGTGGAGGAGCGTCAGGGTCGTCCTCAAGAGAATCGTCACGCTGTGTCGGAGTGTCCCTGGCATCCTCTAAGTGCCCTAAACGAAGGTTCACCTCGGCAAGGTCATGACGCACATCGTCGAACTGGGCTCCTATGGTGTCAAGGCGACCTAGGACAAGGCGTTGGAACTCAGCGAAAGCGGCGTCCGAATTCGAACTCGTCGCTCGGTCCTCAGTGTTCTGTGGTTCTACCATGCTTACTCTAAAAGTCCTACCACTACGGAGCATGCAAGTGGCCTAACCTGCGCTCTGATACCAAATGATGTAGGGGTAGGCTAGTGGTGCTCGGAAGCTAGGACCCTACGTGCACGTGTGAGGGGATATGCGAATGCAATGCTACATGCAATGGACAGTCAGACAGCAACGACTAGTAACTTAAGCAATGAAAATTAGCAACACCACGCAGTTAATCGAAATTAAGAAACAATTAAATAACTTTGGCAATTTGGCAACGGCTTCCTCCGCGCGGAGAGCCTTGGCAAGCGGCGGCGACTAATTCCACAACAAATATTAGCGTATGAGACAACAACTAACAGACTATGATCACAGCACAAATATAGATAACCAACCAAGTGCAAATGTCAAATACAAACACAATACCATGAAATACTCACGATGCAGTGGGCTGATCCGAGACGGTGGAGAATTTGAGGGGCCGGATGCAAAACGAGCGATCGGAGACGGACACGGTGGCACAGGTGACGTCACGGTGGCTGCCCACGGTGGAAAAGAGGGGATGCGGGTCGGAAACGGCGAGATCCGGCCACTAGAGAATGGATCGGAGTGTCGGTGGGTAGATCCGCTAATTTTAGGGCGGATCCGGGCTACGGGAGTGGGAATACGTAAGGGGACGGTAGATCGGGGAAAGGTAGTACTAGATCAATTAGATCTAGGGTTTTCGGAGTGTTGGGGAGTGGATCCACGAACGGGAAGGGAGAGGAGTGGCCGGCTAGGGTGGAGGCTCCTCTAGGGTGGCTGGTTTTGGTGAGAGGAGGTGGCGGCTTGGCTAGGCTGCTGTAGGGAGGGGCCGGCTGGTACAGGCTGGAGACAAGGGGGCGGTGGAGTGTGTTGGTTGGTCGGCCGGTGCAGGGAAAACAGCGGGAAGGGGGGTGTAGGAGAGACGGCTGGGCTGGGGTTTGAACAGGGGCTGTCGGCTGCTATTTTCACAGCAGGCCGGCAGATTTTGTAGGTGGTTTTGGGGGGTCTCCAGCGGTGGAAAGAGGGGGAAATGGCTGGAAAACGAAGGAGGGGGATAGGGGTTACCTTGGGGGGAAGATTGGCGGCCTAGGAGTCGTCACCTAGGGTTCCACGGCGTCGGCACCGAGGAGGGATCGCTGGAATCCGGGATTATTCTTCTCCAAATTCGGCAATGCCCTCAAATCAGCCCCCTAGCATCATATTTATAAGAAAACATAAATTAGGGCATCCCCCATCAACGGCTATGATTGGCCGGCGGGTTAGTCCTTGAAATACATCAAAATAAACTCAAAAAAAATAAAGTAACATAGCGTTTTGACTCGCGGTGACGTCTCGGACGCAACCGCGGAGTCCGATCGGCGATCCGATCAAGTCTTCCTGCGCGAGTACATGTATGTGGGCCCCGCCTTGCGGCGAGCTCCTCCAAGTGCATCCGATGGCTCTCCATCATTATTGCTCACCAAAAGTGGAGGGATGCTATGTGTAAGGAGATGTTGGCACTGGAAAAGAATTGCACATGGGACTTGGTCCCTTTGCCACCTTGCAAGACGGTGGTAGTGTGCAGGTGGGTGTTCTCCGTCAAGCAAAACTCTGAAGGTGTTTTTGAGCGGTACAAGGCTCGGCTAGTAGCTAGGGGCTACACCAAGAACATGGGGAATGACTACCAAGAAACATTTTCCCATGTGGCAAAGATGAATTATATAAGAGTTTTGCTCTCATGTGTTGCATGCAAAGGGTGGACTTTGACCCAATTAAATGTGAAAAATGTGTTTCTTCATGGGGCCTTGAAAGAAGAAGTCTATATGTCGTTACCGCCTGGTCTTACCCTAGCAGGATCTGGGGGAAAGGTATACAGGTTGAAGAAAACATTATATGGCTTAAAACAGTCTCCTCGGACCTGATTAAAGAGATTTCACAGAACTATGGTCACATTTGGATACTCCCAGAGCAACGTTGATCATACTTTATTTGTAAGGCACAACCATAGGAGAATCATTGTTCTTATTATTTATGTGGATGATATTATTATCACGAGCGATGATACTGAAGAAATCCAGACTTTGAAATAAAGATCGACAAAGGAGTTTGAAGTAAAAGACCTAGGAAATCTCAGATACTTCCTAGAAATTGAAGTCGCTCGATTGAAGCGTGGTACATTCATATCTCAAATGAAGTATATCCTTGACTTGCTTCAGTCGTGTGGGATGAGTAGATGTAGACTTGCTGACGCCCCAATTGAAGTCAACCACAGAATGGGTAGAGATGATGGAGAAGTGGTTGTTGATATTACTGAATTCGGGTCGCCTTACCTATTTATCACATACTCGTTCAAATATTTCATATGTCGTTGGTGTCATCAGTCAGTTCATGCATTCACCTAAAACGTATCACTTAGAAGTTGCATATCGTATTCTTCGGTATCATGTTCTCCGCGAGTAAAGAACTGACTGTTGAAGTCTATACTGATGTTGATTGGGCGGGTTAATTGATGACAGGAGGTCCACCTCTGGTCATTGTTCTTTAGCTGGAGGTAATTTGATAACGTGGAGTAAAAAACATGTGGTTTGCAGGTCAAGTGCAGAGGCAGAATTTAGAGCTATGGCGCATGGGATTTGCAAATGACTGTGATTAAATCTCTTTTGAACGATCTTGGCATGAAAAACAAAGACCCTGTAAAACTTACTACGATAGCAAAGCCGCCATTAACATTGCTCACAATCCCGTCCAACATGACCGCACAGCATGTGGAGGTTGATCGCCACTTCATCAAAGAGAATATAGAAAAAGGAATTGTGAGCACACCATTTGTCCCTTCAGATCAACAGCTAGTGGATGCTCTCACCAAGGGGTTAAGTCAGAACACATTCGAAAAAAATATGTGCAAGTTGGGCATGCAAGATATCAAACGCCCACCTTGATGGGGAGTGTTAGAATTACATTATTTTACTCATGCTTTTACTTTATTACCCGTGTATTTCCCTCCTATATATAGGAGAGAGCCTGCTCTTTTTTCAATAATACTCTTATTTTATTTCTCCAACATATCTTTATTATATAATACAATATGCATATTTGGATCACACCATGAAACTCATCTGGACCGTCCGATTTTCAAAGAATTGCTTCTGACCGTTGGATCTATATAGAGTGGCCTGCAATTATCCAAAGCAAAAAAAAAACACTGTTCCTTTTGAAATTTTCCCCGATACCCCTCGCGCATCCCCCCCCCCCCCCACCCCACGGCCTCAGCCCTCCGCCGGCGGCGGAGCCGCCGGCGGAGGGCTGAGGCCTGGGGGGGCGGGATGCGGGTTTTTTTTTTCTTTTTTTATTTAATTTAATTAATATGTTTTTATAATTAATAATTAATATGATTTTTTTAGAATTATATAAAGATTTGTTTTAAAAATTATTTTAATATGTTTTTATTTAATAACTATTTAATAATTAATATGTTTTAATAATTATTTTAATATTTATTTTAATAATTTATTATTTGTTTTTTATTTAATTAATATGTTTTTTAATAATTATATATAAGATGCGGGGAGCGGGCGAAGCCCGCCGGGGGGCTGGGGGGCGGGCGAAGCCCGCCGGGGGGTCAAGCGGGCAAAGCCCGCTTGATTGCGAGCGAAGCCCGCAGCGACGCTTCGAGAACGGGCGGAGCCCGTTCGAAAATGCTAGTATATATATATATATATATATATATATATATATATATATATATATATATATATATATATATATATATATATATATATATATATATATATGTATATATATATATATTAGTATATTTTTAGATTTTTTATGAGCCCGGGAGCACCGTCGCGTCGGGGCAGCGCCGAATGCCCGTCCCGTTGCACTCACGTAGGGCCGAATGCCCGTCCCGTTGCACTCACGTAGGGCCGAATGCCCGTCCCGTTGCACTCACGTAGGGCCGAATGCCCGTCCCGTTGCACTCACGTAGGACCGGAGGCTCATCCCTGTCACTCGTGTGTGTGTGTGTGTGTGTGTGTGTGTGTGTGTGTGTGTGTGTGTGTGTGTGTGTGTGTGTGTGTGTGTAAGCAATGATAAACTTATATAAAATTGAATATCAATGTAGGCTGAACTAAGAATTTGTACAAGCAAAATTGTCAGATCATGATCCGGATAGTGGGATCGTACGATCCTGAATCGAGAAACCTATCTATATCTCATTGTCGATTGGTTTTGGCTCCTCGTTTAGGATTTTGATCTAGATTGTAGGAATGGTAGGATTGTAATCCTAGGATCTATCCGGATCTAGATTACAATTAAAGGATGTGGATACAATTAGATCCATATTCTGCACTCTAATTCCACCTTCTAGACTCCTGAATCCTAAGTCATGATGAGCAACGGCCATCCGAGACTAGTAGGCGCAAGCACAATGGTCCCCGCCTCCTCTAGTGGCGCTCCACTACTCTAGGTAGCAGAAATTCCCCTTCAGTGGTCCTTTGGCTTCCGCGGCTCGACGGAGTCCCCCTCCAGTGTGCCTCCACCATCGGTCCTTCCTCCTCTCAAGACTTCCAAGCAAACACAGGCCCCGAACTCCCGTTCCTTAATCCTTTTATGCTTAGAATTTTAGAAGTATATTTTGGGTTCAGGCACCATTAGCACAGTATCCCAAAAGAAGATTTTTTGTTCTAAAAGTGATCCGGGCTAGCCACATAGGGTTCAGAATGATAATGTGTTTAAAAAAGTGCAATGTTAATGTTGTCAAGTTGTTCAAACTTGTGCTACATAGGGACTAGATGTACAGTGGAAATATGTCCCCATTTACCCAAGGATATGAAGAATTGCTTTTTCAGCATTCTTCAAGCTCATGAAGAAGAGACTCAAAAGAACGAAGAAAATATTAACTTAGATGTTGATTCATCGATTGAAAGGTTGAAGTTGGAAAATCAAATAAACAAAGGGAAAGGAGCCAAGGGATTATTTTGTTATGTTTCATGCTATCATCTCATTTAATTTCATATTTTAATTTTAGGTGGAATATAGAATCTCACAATAAGAAGAAATTACATTGATGCTCTTGAGTATATTAGTGAGGGGGAATGGAATGATGATGGGAATGAAAGTGGTGATGGTAGCGAATAATAAAATGCAATGATTAATGATGAGGATATAATTGATGTACCTATAAAGAAATTGCATTAGTGGTTTTGTGGTTGTCCTTCCATCCTACAACAAAAATTGTTTGATGTTTTTCAGCAGCGCATACTTTATATTTATTTGTGTAGAAATTAGAATGATTCAATTGCTAATTATTTCATTTTATATTTTAAGGCTTTATTAGTGAAATTTGTAGGTTCTTACGATCTTCCAGTAGATCCTACGATTCAATCCGATCAGATCCAACCTCGACTACTTGTAATTGATAAAAATTGAGCTAAGTACAGTTCAAATAGATTAAGCTAGTCTACAAATTGGCCTGGTGGAACAAGATCTAATTAAATGGCTTCGAGTCAATTTCAAGCAAGAGTCAGATCACCTGAAGAATGAATCAGCCACATCTCTTAATTTTGGTAATTTTAGTATTCCTCTCAGTGCAATGAGTATCCCTCTAATTCTCATAAGTAGAGAGGGATATGAGAGATTATGGATAGTTTATTGATCTCTAAATAAAAATTACCCTCGGTGATTTAATATTAGGTGTGCAACATAAAAATAAAATGATTAATTCATTTTCTTGAAGAAGAGCGCTATGGGGGCAAACCTGTTACCGAAAGATTCAAGAGCCCTGCAAAAGAAAAAACAGAGACACATTAATAATGCTATAAGATCATCAAGCATAGTAAACTTGGAGCAGGAGGAGACGGCATATGAATAACCAGTTTCTCCACAAGTAATATGCAAGTAGGACATTAGAAGATTATATCAGGAGGTCAATCCAAGTACTACTTTTTTACAGGATAGAGTAAAGAAATATCAAAAGTTGTAAAATAAGAACATCAAAAACACAGACTAACAAAAATTTAGTTAAACTCGTGTCAGAAAAATAAATAATATCCGGGAAGGGTGATGTAGGTAGGCAACATGGATGCACGACAATAATGCAATCCTAATGTGAAGTGCAGGAAGATAACTCTATTTTTCCTTATGACGCTAAATGTAACACATGCAAAACACAACCATGAAAGATTAGATCACACAAAAGTACTATTTAAGCAAGCAAGCTTAGGATTTCCTCCACGTGGAGGGGGCTAAAGCAAGAGTGCACGGAGAGCCAAAACAAAAGCACGCAACGAATATTTCCTGCAAATCACAAAATAAACTAGAACAAAATTACACAAAACTATAGATCCAAAAGAACACAAGTTCACAACACCGTATCTTAATATTGAGAACAAGGATCCACACAACAAGAAGACATAAAGGGGATGCCGGCAAGGGAGCTAGATCCTGTGGAAGGAGAAGTAAGACTGCTGTCCCGGAAGTGATGATGGCAGTGGATTTGAGGTCATTGGTGGCTTTCAGGGAGGGGTTCTGTAGGGGGAAATGGAGCTGGCGGATGAGGCCTGGCTTAAGGAGATCAAAGACCCAGATAGGGTTCCTGGGAGCTGACGAGAGGGTTCTGCAGGGAGGAAGTTCGGGCTGTCAGATGAGAACTAGCTGGAGGTGATCTGGCTGTTTAGGACGGATCAGGCTGAGAACTAGCTGAATGTGATCAGGCTGTCAGATGAGAACTAGCTGGAGGTGATCTGGCTGAGGGACTGGATCGTGGTTGGGATCAAAGAGCTGGGCCAGGGAAAGCCAATCCTGAAGTAGGGATGGGAGGGGCTGCAGCCTGAGTTTTCCAGGAAAGGCTTGGGACTTTCAGTGGGCGTAGAGATGTGAGGTTCCTGGAGGTTTGGGGGGGGGGGGGGGGCTCTGTGGAAATTTGGGGAAGAGGTGGGCTGCAGTTAAGAGACGACACAAAGAGGGTACAAGGAGTCATCACTCAGGATCTCATGGAGTCGTCGCTGTGAGAGCATCACCGGATTTTGAGAAAAACGTTTCTCCGAAATCTACAATGAAAAGATGGCTGCCTCCTTTGCTCTTATTTATAACAACACAACATTAGGGCATCCCGACCAAGGTTGTCAGGATCGAGATCCTAGATGAGATCATTTTGAGATTGGATCGGATTGGATGGTAGGATAAGATCGAGAATCGCTTTACAAAACCTGGATAAATTTACAAAATTTGATCCGGATCGCGATCCTGACAACATGGATCCCGACATCAACATTTATGATTGGATGAGACTGTCAATTAATCGTCCCGATCTCACAAAATAATTACTGAAAATAATAAAATAATATATGAAAAAAAGTAGACAAAATTTCCGACGCATGTGTGAAGTCGGATCGTAGATTCGATCAAGTCATCCTATGTGAATACACGAACGTGTACCCCGTCTTGCAGCAAGCCATATCCGGTTGTGGATCCCCATCAACTCCTCATGACTGCAAAGCCTTCCATCTCAAGTGAATGTGAATGGAGACAATTATACTATAGAAAAAGTTCAGGGGTGAGTCGGTCAAGAACCGCGGGTGCTATCCAGGTGTTAACGGCAAAGGGGCATCCTCATTAGTGTACCAAGTATCATCATGCAGGATCGTCCGAAGAGAGGACATACTCATGTGATAATATCTCGGCGATGCTCTCTGCACTCAACTCATATGATGGTGGTTCCGGTGCGATCAGTGATGTCGATGGTGAATCCTCAGAAGACTGGCCCAAAGGTGAGTGGAGCTTAGGAGTGAACTGGGTGTGGAACTAAGGATGCGGAGCTGTAGACTCGGGAAGGTCTCCAGGACCACATACTTACAAGGCTCATAACGTGGCGTCAGGTCCTCAACATTAAATATTGGAGGGATACCCATGCTCGTAGACATTTGACTTGATTCATCTCATGACTGTGTATGGACTCATTCGCTTAGCGCTCAATTTTTTAGTAGGCTCTGAGGAAGCCTCTTAGCGTGGATTCTCATCACCTGCTCGCCTTCATGAAATATCTGTTCTCACCTATTAACATTTTCATGTGATTTATAAGATTCATTACTAGATGTGATCCGTCATCAGACCAACTCATGTAACTTATGCAAATGACATGTAAAGGACTCAACTGACTCGCTGGTGCGGAACTTTAGAAGAACGAGGATAAGTTTGATAGGCTTCCTGGGCATGTAACCTAGTACTACATGAAATGGACTCAACCCAATAGACCTATTGACTGAACTACTATAAGCAAACTCCGCAACGAGTAGGATCTAATCCCAACTAGATGCATGCTCACTCATTAGACTCCTAAGCAAGTTTCCTAGACTCCTATTAACCACCTCTGTTTGCCCATCAGTCTGAAGGTGATAAGCCTATGAAAATTTCAGAACCATGCCAGTGTGTCATAGAATCTTCTAAAAAAACCCATGAATCTCACATCTTCGTTGAACACTACGAACTTTGGTAGACCGTGTCCCTAAAGACGTCTTTCACGAGCAATGATGCGACATGAGGTGCATTTGCAATCTTGATGCACGCAATGAAATGAGTCATCTTCAAGAATCGATCGACGATGACATAAATATAGTCGTGCTTCCTCAGAGTGTGAGATAGCCAGAGCATGAAATTCATACTAATATCTACCCAAGGATGGCGTGGAACGGGAAAAAGAGTGTACAAATTGGTGTTATGTTTAGTTCCCTTGGATGTTTGACTAGTACGACAATGTCGGATGACGCAAGCCATATCCTTCTTCAGGCTCGGCTAATAGAAGCGGTCATCAACAAGAGCTATCGACTTATACCTACTGAAATGACCGACGGTGACGCCCGCATGCATCTCCCGGATCAGATAATCACGATATGAGGCCCTATGTATGAATAGGCAAGAGCCCGGTATAAATAAACCACAATAATCAGAAATTCATCAGTAAGCTCCAGGAGATCTCTCGATAACGCATCATATGTCTCATAAAAATCAAGACAAGTCGGATAGTCTCTGACAAGTCTCTCAATCTCATCCACAAGTGCACTCAGCATCTGTAACAATATACTTCAATAGCTCAGAATGTCCACGGATTTGTTCTAAACACCTGCGCGATGTTTAAGAACATAGTGAAAATCCTGCAGGTACACAACCCACTTGGTGTGCTGATGTCCTAACTTCCTCTGTGAATCTAAGTAATGCAACGCTTGATGATCAAAGTAGAGCACAAACTCCCAAGGTAGGAAGTAGTGCCTCTAGTGGCGCAAATACTGAACAATAACATAAAAATCTCAATCATAGTTTGAGTATTTCTGCTTGACTTCGTTCAGTTTCTCACTAAAGTAAGAAATCAGATGTCCTTTTTTACTCAATACATCGCCAATGCCAACGCCAAAGACGTCGCACACGATTTCAAATACCCTACTGAAATTAGGGATTCTCAAAATAGGGGTGGTCGTCAATTTCTCTTTGATGACTTCAAATGCTCAAGTGATCGTTGTGTTTCACTGAAAATTGCCCTTGCATAGGCAACTCGGGGTCATAATCATGTTAAACCTCTTAACGAACCTCCAATAAAAGGTTAGCAAGTCCATGAAAATTGCAGGCCTCATGAATTGTTGAGGGTATGAGTCACTCGCGAATGGACTTTACCTTTTCAAGATCAACAGATACTCCAATGGTGGAGACGATAAATCTTAAAAAGTGGACTAATTCAGACATGAATGAACACTTCTCTCCATGTGGAGGATATAAAATTGGATTCTTTGGTGCATAAGGTGGTTAGGGTGAGTCTGATTGTAGATCAGAATGTCATTGAAATATACAACTAAGAACTTGTCAATGTAGGGTCGCAACACTTATGTCATAACTCTCATGGAGGTATGTGGGGCATTTGATAGCCCAATTGTCATGACCAACCACTTATACAGACCGTCCTTAGTCTTAAAGGCAATCTTCCACCCATCCCCTTCTCAAATTCGGATCTGGTGGTAACCACTACGAAGATCGATATTCGAAAAGATCTAGGAGTCTGTCATCGTGTTTAATAAATCGTCAAACCGGGGGATAGGGAAGCGGTAGTTCACCTTAATCTTGTCGACAACCTGATTATCTATACATGAGTGCCAATTGCTGTCCATATCGGGAGTAAGAAAGGTGGGGACCGCGCATGGACTCAAACTATCACGAATGAAGTACTTCCGGAGAAGCTCATCGACCTTCCTCTTGAGCTATGTATGCTGATTGGGTTTAATACGATAGTGGGGTAGGTTCGGTAGTGAAGCTCCCAGGATTAGGTCGATTGTATATTGAATGTCATGCACGGGTGGTAGCTCGTCAGGGAGCTCATCAAGTATAATATCAGCAAACTCATCCAGAATGTGACGAACGTCTGTGTGAGGGTCGGGGCATCGACAGGGCACTCAGAAGCCATTATATATGTGATTACATAGACAATACCCGAACCATCGATATCCCTCAACAACTCGCTCTGTATCAAGATATGTAGGGGTCCCAAAGAGCTTGTGCTAATTGAGGGCTCAATCTAATCATTATATTTCTCCTTGGGCAGGGCAGGGCAGGGTTGGGTTGGTGACAATGTGATTTTTTGACCCTTATCATAAAAGATACGCGTGTTCGATCGACTGAAATGCGTGGCATTACGATCATATAGTCAGGGTCTCGCAAGCAACATGTGGGCAACGTCCATATTTATGGCATCGCACCACACTCGAACCTTAAATGTAGTTAGACTGATCGGAACAAGGCACCACTGGGTGACTTGGATCGCAATCTTATCGAACTAGATGACACGAAAAGGGTAGGGGTGAAGGTCAGCCTTCACCTGCATGCGCTCAAGACCTCCCACTATATATAGCTAGTTTGTTGGGACCGTTTGCACTAGGGAACTAGGTATAGAAGATAGTGTCGTGGCGTCAGTCCTCGTTTGCACATGGGGTATGCAGGAGGCGTCAAACTACTCCCATCTACAGTAACTTCTCTGCATCACTCTCCCAACCATCCTTTCCAATAGTCACAATCTCCTTCTCGGGTGTATCCTCAATCTTAGTGTTGGGATCACCTTCCTCGAGAAGTAGATTCCACGTGGGGCACTGCGCCGACATATGGCCTCTACCAGAGCACCTAAGACACTGTATGTTGTGTTTGGGAGCTATCGCGGCAATCACTTTGTCCTTCGTGTCGTTAGGCGCATGTGAGAGTCTGTGCGGCTGGGGGTGGCCTCCTAAATGTGGAATTGTTCGTGCGCGCGGGCACCTACCTCAGGCCGGTAGAGTGAAAGTACTTCTCATACTCCAAAGTTAATTGGAAAATTTGCTCGACCGCCTCAAGACGGTGGGGAATGAGCTCTCTATTAATGCCAGTCTTTAGCTCAACTCGAAAGCAGGATGTCGTCGTGATGGTCTCCTTTAAAATATCAATTTGAATGACCAACTCGTCGAAGCGGGACATATCGTGGGTAACGAATAGGGTCCCCTGTCGCAGAGCGTATAACTGGTCCAGGAGCAGATCACGATAAGACGTTGACATGAACTTATTCTTAGTCTCTGCTTCATGTCAACCCATCTGGTGATGGAATAACAGCCATCACAGTCTAAACTCCTCTCAAGGCTCATCCAAAGCATCTTCGTTTGACCGTTAACTTCACTTTTGCAAAGAGGACTCAATATTTGCCGCTCATCTCATACCACTCCAAGTAGTGGTCCATGCATAAGAGCCGGCCATTGAAGACTTTCGGGTTTAGATAACCATCAAAGGGGAGCGTCGTTGCAGATGCGTCAGGTGATGGCATCCTCCAGGTGAGGGCCACCTCTACAAGGCTCCTGATAATCATCAAAATAATCCTTGTGATCATAGCCGTATCGAGCGGGCGGGGGACCGTGCTCTCTATGACCGGGATCATAATAGTCCTCTCGATCATGGTTGTGAAAACCGGGTGGGAGTCAACAATCTCTCTGACCATGGGGATGCCTAACATAAATGCCAATCAAGGGGAGCAACACCTCCAGGACGAAGGTCTGGGCGAGGAGGCATGTCGGGGTCCACCTCATGAGGGTCATCCTGTTGTGTCGATGTTTCCCTCAAGTTTTCTAAATTTTCAATTCGGATGTTCAACTCATTGATGTCATGACGGAGATCCTCAAACTGGGTGCCTAAGGCAAAGCGAGCTAAGACTAATCATTGAAACTCAGCGTGGGACATGCCCGAATTCGAGTTAAGTTATTTATCTGGTGTCAGTGACGCGGGGATCAAACATAGGGGATTTGAAAAACCTACCACTACGGAGCATAGAAGTGGATCAAACCTTGAGTTTTGATACCAACTGATGTAGGGTAGGCTATGGTGCATGACTATAATGTAATCCTAATGTGAAATGTGGGAAGATAACAATATTTTTCTTGATGCTAAATATGTAACACACGTGCAAGGACCAGCGGAGAAATCAAAACACAACAATGAAAGAGCAAATCATACGTAGGTATTGTAAGCAAGGCAAAATAATTATTTTAGGAAGTGGGCATGGCTTCCTTCCGTGTAGAGGGCCAAAGCAAGAGACCGCAGCGAATAGTTCTTGCAAATCACAAAACAATCTAGAACAAAATTTCATAATGTTATAGATCTAAAAGAACATAAGTTCACAACATCATATCTTAATATTGAGAACAAGGGGATGCCGACAAGAAGATTCATTCAACAAGAAGAAACAGAGCAAGGGTATGCCGACAAGGGAGGTAGATCCGGTGGAAGGAAAAGCAAGATTGTTGTCCCGGGAGTGAAGGTGGCGGTGAATTTGAGGTTGTTTGTGGTTATTGGGGAGGCATTCTGCAGGGGGAAAGGGGTTTATCGGATGGGGTCTAGTTAAAGGAGATCAAAGGCCCGAATGTGGTTTCCTGAGAGCTGACGGGAGGGCTCGTGCAGGGAGGAAGTTGAGGTTGTCGGATGAGAACTAAATGGAGGTGATCTGGCGGTTTAGGAGACTGAGGGATTGGGTCATGGTTGGGATCAGAGAGTCGGGCCAGGGGAAAGCCAATCCTGAAGCAGGGATGGGAAGGGATATAACGTGGGTTTTCCGGGAAGGGCTAGGGACTTTTGATGGAGGTAGCTCAGGCAAACCTGTCGGGGGTTGTTCGGCGGCGAGCCGGCAAGGCCACCCCCTTCTCCCTCACCTGAAAAATCTAGACGCCTGAACGTGACAATTTTTTTGGGTTGTCGCAGGCAGCCGGCGGTGGCCCTGCCCGCTCGCCGCCGAACAACCCCTGACGGATTCGCCGAGAGCCGACGAACCCGTAAGAGGGTACCAGGAAGGCGGCAGCGGCGGCTAGCTCAACTGTGAGCGGCTAGGTTTGATTTTTTAAATTTTTTTAATTATTTGTTTTAAAATTAAATATTAAAAAAAAGTAAATAAACATAGTTTTAAAAAATGAATTACAAAATACTTTTACAAAATATAGAATAAAAAAAAATATTTTCCCCAAAAAATAAGAAAAAATATTTAAATAATAACTATATCAAAGTCACTTGTATGAATAAAAACATTACAAACGTCCATATCCAAGTTTCAAAAATGAGTATAATCAGTTAAAAGTTAAAACATCCTTATGCTACTTCTAGAAATTGGATTGCTGCTACTGCAATCTCATGGACCCACAAACAATTCTTCAAAAGATTATATAATTGTCTTCTCAAATGACATGCCACTGAAATTTGATGGCTCAATGACTAGAATCATGGCACGGTACCAAAAGGTATTCTAAGCTAATCACCAACTGAGAAGGCATCCTCCCTAAGAAGAGCCTAGCCGCAAACTCCATTTCACATATCCCCTCCCATAAGACACAAATAGGGTAAACTCTCCCTTGGACTACCATTCCAGGAAGACAAACCCCAGTGTCATCATCCAGTCAATGCCCCTCAGCCAGTTGTATGCATGTGTGTTTGTTTGTGTGTGTATGTGTGTTTGTTTGTGTATGTTTGTATTTGTGTGTGTATGTGTTGCTCTGTTACCATGTTTGAATCCAAGCATTCAACCAAAAATCAATTTACTGATGGTGAAGAGGCCTGAGATTTATATTAAATACACAATACAATGTTTGTTTCCCAACGTGGGACTAAGACTATTTTCAAAAATATTCAAGGTTATAATAAAGCAATAAATAAGTGCAATATTGCAATTACTGATCTTTTTTGATAGATTAATTGGAGAACCTTATTATTGGAGCTACGATTATTGGTGCTTCAATGGACCTACTCAGACGTGAGGTTTCTAAAAGAATTTTTTTTTTTTTGTGTGTGTGTGTGGGGGGGGGGGGGGGGATTGGGGAATTGGGGAACCATGCCGTAAGTTTTTCTGGGTAAATGGATATTTGCGAAGGGGTGAGCTGCGGTTAAGAGAAGATACAAATAGGATACAAGCGATTACCTAGAAGTCGTCACATAGAGCCTCACGATGTCGTTGCCGTGAGAGGATCGCCGGATTCCGAGAAGAACATTTCTCTAAAATCTGCAATGAAATGGAGGCTACTCCCCTTGCTCTTATTTATAACAACACAACATTAGAGCACCTTGACATCAAGAACTATGATTGGTCGAGACTGTTAAGTACCCGATCTCACTTAGGCTCTATTTGTTTGGGCGTTTCGGTGCTCCGTTTTGGGCAAACGCCGCCGGAAGGCGGGTAAACAAATGAACCTCCGGCGGCGTTTGCTCCGTTTCCACCCGCCCGCCTTGAGAAACGCCCCAAAAAGCTCTGTTTGGAGCAGCCACCTCCCCCCTCCGTTTCGAACACTCCGTTTCCACCCGCCGGATCGATCCGCCACCGCCGAAACAAATGAAGCCTAAATAATGACAAAATAATAAAGTAATATATGAAAAAATATGAAAAAAATTGCAAACAAAAATTCAGACACACCGCGGAGTCGAATCATCGGTCAGGTCAAATCCTCCTGTGCAAATACACGAACATGGAACCCGCCCTGCGGTGAGCCACATCAGGTGGGTGATCCTCAACAAAGGTCATGGAAGCTTTGTAACTTTATTTCAGCTTGAAATTAGAAGTACTACATAGTTTTTATTTTATAATGTCTTGACATTCCAAACTACAGCATTAACTTGTTCTCATCGAGGATCACATATCATCAAGACACATTGGTGCAATCATAGTGCAAAACATCAAACCAATACTGTGGATGGAAATTTAACAGAATTTTGGATGGGATCGGGATCTTCAATCAGAGTGTGCGCCTCAGGGACCAGTAAGGATCAATTGTTGCCACAAACAGTTATAGAGCGGTTATGATTGGAACCCGCAGATGAGAGCACATTTTTTGATGGATCTTCCTATATTTGTTTTTATTTTTTGAGTTGTATTTTTCAATTTCTAGTTAGATGCGATGATTGAACTACCTAGACCGTTTATCACTTGGGTTTCGGGTACTTTGAATAGGAGTGTAAATGTTGGTTTGAGGCATTGAGCGTTTCAGAGGATTTAAACATATAGAAGCTTGGTCTCGGAAGGAAGTACCTCTTCGGTTGATGGCGTTGAAGACACGTCGTTAATAAATTCGCCTTCCACCAGATACATAGTTGCTACTCCTTTGATTCATCCAACTGCAAGCAACCTCCTCCCCACATTTGCTTACTTCATGCAGCTGCCTACCCCTCCAGCAGCTGCAACAACCAGCTCAGCCCTACCACTGCTGTCTATTCAAACCCATAACATCGCTTCCTCTAACCAACCCCTACTTTATAACTATAGCCTCTTCAAACCCTCTGATCCAGATGCTTTCCGCCAACCATACCCCAACAAATGCAGCCACATCCTCTTACAACCGCCACAACAAGTCCCCTCCTACCACTACCGTGGCATTATCTTTTTGTTTGACATTTACTAACCTTATGAAAGCTCTTACGCATCGCTCTGACTACCACCATATGTACATGTATTTCATCATGTTCGCCACGAGACTGGTTACTTTGTGAATCTTGTATTTAATTTCTTATCTGTATACATTGTAAGAGGATAGGTATATTGACGCAGGACGAATCTATAGGTGGTGGGAAACCTGCGACCTAGCCCTACATGCTATGCAAATTCGACGGTTAGATCACAATTGGATAATAAATAAAACATCACACGCAAAATAAATCCACGACAAGCCAAAATATTTTTATTAGGGCAAATCAAGCTTAGGCTTTCCTCTGCGTGGAGGGCCAAAGCAAGAGCGCGCGGCGAGTGAATCGTTCCTGCAGTTAAAGATTAATCCATGCACAAATAACTATAATAAACTGAACACTCAAGCAACCATGTAATAAACAACTGTAACAACGTTTTACAACTAAATACTGATACAAAACACAATATGAATAATAGGACTGCTGTAAATAACACAAATCTGCATATTAGAGAGCTCAAAAGGGGGATCCGGTGGTTGGTGGACCAGATCGGGTAAGGGGAGGGCTGGTTGGGAATTAGGAGGGTTGGATCGGGGCGGGGGATAGCTGGAACCGGGCTAAAATAGCTGGATCTGGACAGGTTTGGCGTTGGGTGGCTGTTTTGAGGTGGATCCACGGGGTTGGGGGCTGATGGCAGCAAAGGGGAGGAGGCGGGGTGGCTGGACCTGGCTGGAAGAGGACCGATCTGGACTGGTTTTGTGGGAAAACAGCTAAAGGGGGTTGTTTGGGTGGTTGGTGGCCTGGTGGAGGGGAGGCGGGCTGAAGGGAGAGGGGCGGCAAAGCTGGAACAGGGAGGGGAGGGGGCTGCTGGCCAGATCTGCACAGCACAATGGTCGGTGGCCTGATTTGTAAAGGGCGAAGGAAGGGGCAGGGGAGGCGGCTTGATGTGGGGGGTTTTTTGAGGGTAGGCGGTGGCTGGGCAGCAGAAAAATAATTCCTGCAGGGGTTTTCGTGAGGGGATCGGTGGTTGGACAACACAAAAAAGGAAAGGAGGAGGGTGGAGGAGGAAAATACCAAGATACAAAACCTTACCCAAGGAGTTGTCACCAAGGGGTTCCACGGAGTCGGCACCGCGGAGAAGATCACCGGAATGAAGGAAGAAGCTCTTCAAACATTCAGCAATGAGAAATGACGGCAACCCTAAACCATCTATTTATAAGAAATAAAAATTAGGGCACTCGGAATCAACAGCTATGATTGGTCGTTGATCTTGGGGCCAAAACTACATGAAATAGAATCCAAAAAGTACAAAGCTATATATGAAATTGACTCGCAACGCGAATCCGAGCGCATCCACGGAGTCGGATCATCTATCTGGGCACGCCATATATGGTAAGTTTCTAAATCAACCCCGAATGGACCCAAAGCTCGTCCTCGTCTCTGCTCCGCATCATATATGATTAGTGATTATTAGTTCTGGGTTTTGCATTTATTGATTTTGGGGCTTGCCAGCCTTACTTGTTTCGTATTTAATTTCATGCACTCCCACTGAGTGCGCATTTTGATTCTGTAAAATGTATTTGAATTGGTTGTTATCGAAAAAGATTGTTGCTTACGGTTAAAGTTTAGTTTAATTAATGAAATCATGTGTCATATATCACTCTATGAATTCATATTATTGCATTAGTGTTAGATAGTAATTGGTCATAGCCATTTGGTGTGTGCCTTCTAGTAACATTGATGCTCGAATGACTAGTTTTAATATGAAGATGTCGAATGTCAAATTTCAAAAAATCCTATTAGATCGGTTTAATCATACTGACACGGGCTTAGACGGTCTACAATTGAGAACTTCAGCCACAAAATCGATGAATTAAGCACACCTCGAAGTTTGGGTCAGACCACCCCAACCTCGGTAAGACCCCACCTTTCTATTTCTTGAGTAGTTAGGCAAGACTCATAGTCTCGATGGCCACCATGGCCATCCCTTTAGGAATCCTCCCACCCATTAGAGGATCCCGAGCCTGTTTATGACTGACCCCAGAAAGCTCCTCGATATATATCCCAACACCATCATGCACTATGTTGGTCGATAATGGGGCTATCCAGCCACAACTTCATCTCCCCAAGCTTGGTGACACTATTCAACATTCTCCCGCCTCCTACTCTCACGGTTTGCTAGGGCGACGAGTGACGCACTATCAATGGTGACCACTTTTGGGCCTGCACATGACTGTGGGCCCCTGCCCTTTATGCACAAATTCTGATACCTTCGAGCCCGGTGGCATTGACGTCATTCTCGGTATCGCATGGCTTCTTACCCTGGGGAATGTGTATGTCAAATGACCTCGAAAGACGATGTGTTTTCCTCAAGCGGAAGTCCCATTCCTCCTTATCAAGCAAGTGTCCTTTCCTCACCCGGGGACAGCCCTCACTCCGTCTCCGGAGTCAGCAGTTGTGAACCTTGACACCCACCTACGGGTGACGTCGCACCAAAACTACCCATCCACGCCTACACCATCTCAATTGACAAGCGCTCATGAAGTTAATTCGGAGGACAAAGCGAAAATCCGAGAGGACGACATTGTTATGAAGACGGAAAAGGGTCAGGGAGACACAATACATATGTTGACGTCGAGACCAAGGCGGCACGGATACAGATCCCAATTTGATGACGGCCGTTCACCAATAGTGCGCACGGGCTTAGCGCGCTCGTCATCATTATCTTCTATTACCTCATATGTATCTCGAGCCACATTATTTATCGTTTTCTCTCGCATATATTGTAACTAAACACTATAGAAGCCTATGCTTGTCTTTCATTTGGGGGCATCGAGAAGCAAGAACTATTTTGAAGGAGCCCTAGGGGTTGTTTCATCTCTCTTCTTCGTCTCATCTCTTCCCTCTCCTCATTTTCAAATCTAGTATCTAAAAGTGTGTGTGTGCGTGTGTGCGTGCGTGTGATTTAAACATATAGTGCTAGTCTGCTACATAAAATAAAATATCGTATGATACGTTCAAAATTCATGTCGGGCAATATATCGAAAAGATCAAATATGTCAGCATATATTTTACTAAGAACATAATCTATTTTTCAACAAAAAACATGTCATTTTTCCATAAAAAATGACAAGAGAACATTTATAATAACACACCTCATATACCAACATGTAGGGTGATATCTACAATAATGTTTACAATGATTCCATTCAGTGGCATTCTCGATCTCATTTCTCATCAAAAACTTTTTCAATCCCCCTAGAAACCTATAGCTTCTCGATTTTACACAAATACAATGTGGTGATATGGGTACTTGAAAGTATAGAAGAAATGAAGACAAATAGAGTGGGATAAATAATTGAGCTAGAGAAGAGTAGGTAATCAAGGCTTTATGGGAAAAAAAGAAAAGTTTGCTCTGGAGAGAAAACGGAAACAAGGAAAACGGTAAGGTCATAGACATCATTGCTGGCGGGAACTACACATTTTCCATCAGTTTTGAAGGAAAAATATATCAATGACATTTTGATTAAAAATTTTGAATATTATTTTTTTTTGTTGCTTTTGTGTGTGCGCGCGCGCGTGTGGGGTTGGGGGGTGGAATCTCTAGAGTTTAAATGAACATACATGAGGACTATGTGCAAGTATCCATAAAACCATGGACAATACACCGCAAATTTGAATGTGCTATTGGTTGGAAGATATTAAATAATGCATTAGTGGTAAAAAATATTGAAAAATGCTTTTCTTTTCAAGTCCGCCCCAACAAGTCTCCAATCTGAAGATATAGCACTTGATATCTGCATGCCACATATTACTTATTCATTTTTGGGTTATATTTTGGGCACATGGAATTAATTAAAATATCACCAATTACCAAGTAACTGAAGACTATTAATATTGCTAGTAAACATAAAACATGGATCTTATGATTGCACGACAACCTAATACATCAACATCAATAACAGAGTACGGTTTAAAACTATGGAGGTGGTCCTTCGTTGAATAAAGCACCTTTTCGGTCATGCTTGTTTCAGTGACTAACCGCACAAAGAAATTTGCCAAGTAAAAAGGGGTAACACAAGAAAAACAAAGTTAGGCGGTTGGGCATGATAAACCAATGGTCAAATCGATTTATAACTCAACTCAACAGCATGGTGCCTGCATGGCACTATGGCAGTAAGCCTCTCTCGAATTTCACTTGACCATATATAAGCCCTCCCCAAGCTCCATAGGATATACAGATACATGAATCACTAATTCTCAAAACGACAGCTTTGTTACCACTTATTAAGATGCTATGAAAAAACAGAGTGATGATTGGGCCTAATTACATGTGATAAATTCTATTTTCCATTAAAAGGTTGAAACCTAAGAGTGACATCCAGCCATTTTATATTCATACATCGTTTTCAACTATCTGATATATAACTAAACTCAATACTCTCACGTATATTAACATAAAACCATCTAGATATCTTAATATGGAGCTATAAATTAAAACTAGTGAAACAACTTATATAAATTGCACACAAAATCTCGTGTTGCTGCAAGAAGTAGTTCATATTATAAACTACTACTTGCAACATCAGAACATGGTAATGAGGGGTGTATATAATATGTAAGAGGATATTGCACTCACCATAAACAAAATACAAGGAAACTGATGGAGATCAGTCCGCATTGAAGATGATGATTGAATCGACATTTTTGGATCGGCATATGGATGATCGGAGTTCGTGATCGCATCGGGCTAATTTTTCTGCATTTTTTCAAGTATTTGTTTTTTTATGTATATTTTGGAAGTAATTCGGTGGGGCGATTTGGGTCATTGGATCATTTAATCTAATCCCCCTATATCATGCAAGCAGGCGGTCCATGAGGGGTATCGAGTGTTGGGGTTTCTGTTGAAGGAAGTCGCTCGGTTAGGGTGTAGAAGCACGATCCCCTGGTGCCGACTCCAGGGATCCTCACACCAGCCTCCATTGCCTGTCATAGCTCCTCCAGCCTCCGACGACCTCGCCAGAACCTCATCCCGCCTCAAGTGAACCTTCCCTTCCTCCATCGTCCCTCTCCCACGACACCAGACGTTGTTTCCGCCATTAGATCCCCCACCAGCCACAACTTCCTCACTTCTCAGCCACCAGTGCCTTCGCCTTAGCCCATGGTACCTTCGACGACCTCGCCGAAACCTCCAGCGACATCTAGCGACCCCACCCCACCAGACTGACATCTCTCGCCCTCCTCCAATCCTATTTCAGTGCCTTTGCAACCCACATTCAGTCTGACAACAACATCCTAGCCCCTTCTACCTCCTCCAAGAGTGGCCCCAAGCCATCCATATCATCGCCAACTCAAAATTGACCCCCTCCAAGGCCCGTCCCATCCACCACATGCCTGCAAAAGTCCATTCTCCCCTCAGTCATCCCCTACACACCAACATTCTCCCTTCCGAACACCCACCACCATCGGATCTTCCCCTCCGCCACCGACATTGATTACTTGGTGAGTTTTACATTATAGTTCAATTTTCCCTTACATTGTACGGGTATTGTCATTTATTGCTAGTAATATTTCGCTCTGATCAAGTTTGTCTAATTTTCTTTCATAGATGTGTATGTCTTATTCACATTGTGCTTTAATTTTGTAAACTTTCATAATTTCTAGTTGTTTTTTGTTTACCCGAATTACAATATTTGTGATTAATTATGAGACGTGTGCGGGACTTTAAATTAACATTGTTTAATCAATTGCATGACGAAAGTAATTGCATGATTGAAGAGTTGCATTACACATTAAGGTTTAAGTTCAACAATCATTAGTCCAATTGATCGCGTGTTTGCATTTTCCCGCACCTTCATTTTAGGTTTTGTTGTGGGCTCATTGCATTCAACGCGTGCTCTCTTGCAATGCATTTAGATTTTAGGGTTAGGGTGTCGTGTGTCCACCACCTATAAATTTGTCCTGCGTAGCCAGAGGTTTGGGCTTTATTTTGATAAAGTCATTAAATCTATAGGTTCATTCATGGATACTAATCGTCGTCTTCCCTCTCCTCTATTTGAGCATTCTTAGTTTGTTATACCGAATCTCATAGAGGCACTTCAGAGAGATCGACATACTACTATGATGATTATCCTCGTCCCCGACCCATCGCTCATAGAGATTGTGTTGATCATTCGGTATGACTCAATTATAGTAGGAGCAACTACTACAATGATTGTTCTCCTTCGCAGCACATGACTTTCAAAGATTGTGTCAACCCTTCAACAAGATTTCACTATGCTAGAAACGATCAATATGATGATTATCGTCGTCCCCATCCCCGCGCACGAGTGACCCTTGTTGAACCATCTGCACAACTTGATTATCTTAGGGATGATTACTACTGTAGAGAAAGTTCCAAACCTTGTATATACTTCTTGAATATCTAAAAACAAGTGTGAATACAAATATATAGGAGAGAAGAGAGTAAGATCTAGTTATACAAACAATGTGGGACTAAACATTAACTCCTACATGAGTTAATACATCATTTTTCCTAGTATTTTCTAACACTCCCCCGCAAGCTGGAGCGTACAAATCGTAGGCACCAAGCATGGACAAGAACTGATAGTAGAGACGCCGAGGTAAGGCCTTTGTGAGGATATCCGTAACTTGCTGAGCAGCAGGAACATGTGTTAACTCTATCTTCAACTGAACTTTCTCCTGAATGAAGTGACAGTCAACTTCAATATGTTTTGTCCGTTCATGAAAGACCGGATTCTTGGCAATGTGTATAACAGCTTGACTGTCGCACAATAAAGTTGCGGGTGAGGAGAGCTTGACTCCTATATCATGAATGAGACCCTCAATCCACGTGAGCTCAGACACAACAGCTGTCATAGATCGATACTCAGCCTCAGCAGATGAGCGAGCAACCACGGACTGTTTCTTGCTGCGCCATGTAATAAGATGTCCTTCAAAGTAAGTGCAGTATCCACTTGTGCAATGACGGTCATCCAAAGAGCAAGTATAATCAGTATCAGAATATGCAATCAGAGATAAGGGAGACGAAGAGGGCTTGTATACAAGCCCTTGTCCAGGAGCAGTCTTCAAGTAACGAAGAATACGTTCGACAGCCTGAAGATGAGAGATACGTGGCTCATGCATGAATCGACTCACAATTCCAACAACAAATGATATATCAGGTCTAGTAACAGTGAGGTATATCAGCTTTCCCACAAGGCGACGATAATACTCTGGATTCGGAAGGAGCAAATCAGAGTCTGGGGCATGAGCACAAAACTTATGATTGATATCTATGTGAGTGTCAGCAGGCTTGCATCCAGAATAGCCTGCATCATGAAGTAGGTCAAGACAGAACTTTCTCTGAGATAGCACAAGCCCATCAGGTCTCCGAGCCACTTCGAGACCAAGAAAATATCGAAGCCTTCACAAGTCCTTTGTTTGAAACACAGTTGCTAGATGTTGTTTGATCATCTGTATTCCTGAAAGATCATCTCCTGTAATCAGAATATCATCCACATAAACCAAAAGAATTACTGTGTCCATTGGACGATGACGAGTAAACAGAGAGAAGTCGGCCGAACTCCGAGTGAACCCAACAGCACTAACGATCTTGCTAAATTTGTCAAACCATGCCTGAGGAGACTATTTGAGACCATAAAGAGATTTCTTCAGACAACAGACAACAGACTCTCCTGTGGTCTCAAACCCGCGAGGTTGCTGCATATAAACGGTCTCCTATAAATCGTCATTAAGAAAGACATTTTCGACGTCCAGTTGGTGTAAGGGTCAGTGGCGGTGAACAGCGAGGGAGATCAACACACGAACAATATTGAGTTTAGCGACTGGAGAAAAAGTCTAATCATAATCCAAGCCTTATTGTTGAGTGAAGCCGCGAGCTACAAGACGAGATTTCAAACGGTGAAGCGTCTCATCCGGACCCTGTTTGACGGCAAACACCCACATACATCCCACACAAGATTGTGCAGGAGGAAGCGGGACCAAATCCCAAGTGTGGTTTGCCCAAAGAGCAGTCATTTCCTCGCCCATAGCCGCCCGCCACCCGGGATGCTGGAGAGCCTCCTATACATAATTAGGGGTGGAGATACAGAATTAGGGGTGGAGATAGAGGATAAAGAAAGAGCACTTTGTCGGAGTTCCGGAGAGAGACGGTGAAAAGAGACATAGTTGGTCAGCGGGTGGGCAGTGGAAGCTGTTGTCGGATCCACAGGCTGCAAAACATCATTAGAGCAGGACAGCTCCCATAGGGCAGTAGACGAAGAAGGACGTCGAGTGTACACACGAATGACAGGTGGTGTAGGTGGTTTAGGTGGGATTGGTCTGGGAAGAAGAGGAAGATTTGAATGAACAGGGATAACAGGCCGCGGAAGAGGTGGGGGAAGAGGAGAATCAGCTGGTTGAGAGTAATATGGCTGATTTTTTAGAAAGGTGACATCAGCAGAAGTAACCACTTTGTGATCCTTGGGGGAAAACAAATGTAGCCCCTCTGAGTCCGATAATAGCCTACAAACATATATTTAGTGGCACGGGGAGCAAGTTTGTCAATGGACGGGCCAAGATGATGAACAAAGCACACGCAACCAAACACACGAGTGGTGATGGAGAAAGGAGGTTTGGAGGGAAAAAGAAGATTGATGGGAACCGCAAAATTGAGAATGAAGGAAGGCATGTGGTTAATAAGAGTGCAGACGGTAGAGACCGCAAAATTCCAATACTGTTTGGGAACATTCATTTGAATCATAAGAGAGTGGGTAACTTCACGCAGGTGTCGATTCTTGCGTTCAGCAACGTCATTTTGTTGGGGGGGGGGGTATAGGCACAGGAGGTTTGATGGATGATCCCAAACTCAGCACAGAGGAGAGCGAAGGCATGACTCATGTATTCACTGGCATTATCGATGTGGAAAGTTTTAATTGTAGTGGAAAACTGGTTGCGAGTTTCAATGAAAAAGGTACGGAATACATCGGGCAATTCAAAGCGGTCACGAAGGAGATACAGCCAGGTCACCCGAGATTAGTCATCTACAAATGTGACAAAGTAAATATATCCAAAAACACTCGCAATTTTGTAGGGTCCCCAAATATCGGAGTGTACTAGATCAAAGGGAGCAGGACTCCGAATAGGTTGTAGTGAGAACGTAGATAGATGATGTTTCACATAGATACAAGACTCACACGTGAACTCTTGGAGGGACACGTCGGGGAGAGATTTTCTGAGGATGTTTAGAGGAGCGTGACCCAGACGTCGATGTCAATCAATGGAGCTAATAGAGGACAACACCGTTGGGGGAGAGGGGTCAAGGATATAGAGACCATTCTACAGATGCCCTTTTCCAATGATAGTTTGCGTCTTGCGATCCTGCACAACACACAAGTTAGAAAAAAAATAACATCATAATCAAGGTCAGTAGTGAGTCGACCAACAGAGAGAAGGTTGAAAGGAGAGTCCGAAACATGAAGGGCAGAGCGAAGAATAATGGAGGGAGTGAGGTGAATATCTGTCGCGCCAGAAACGGGAATTATGTTCCCACTAGCAACAGTAATGAACTTGAGATGCACGGAGTTCAAATATTGTGGTGGTTTCCGTGAGGTAATGTGGTGAGAGGCCCCAGAGTCCAAAATCCAGGATGAGCTATAAGCAAGGCAGGAGGTACCACCATTGGAAATAGACACCACAGAGCCCGGAGGACAGCTGATCATCTTGCAAGGAACAGCCCGCAGCGGTCACGGTGACAACGCACCAGCGGCAAGAAACGGCCACGGCCAGCGCGGTAAGAAAAGAGAAAGTTCTGAGGGGCATGTTCATCATTTCCAAAAAATTGGTGATCCGGGTGATCGAAATGGAGCAACGTTATTTGTCAACTCAAGATCAAGACAAGCGTAATTACCAACACCTTCCTTCGATAAAGCTATAAAAAAACTCGCATGTCTTTATTTGAAGACAAGCAACAAGAAGGACAAGAGAAAGTTTTGAGGTTTTTGAGCGTGGATGTGAGACTTAGATCATTCATTCGCTCTGATTTCCCTTTATTCGCTCTCAAGTCTTCTTGCACTCAACTCTCACGTGAACGCTTCAACAAGCACATGAGAAGCATAGAAGAACGCTCTCGTGGATGCTCTCGTGGATGCTCTCGTGGATGCTCTCGCGGAAGCTCTGCAGAGTCTTTCTCCTCCATTTTCTCTGCCTTCAAAGCTTGTAAAATGAGAGGTCACATGTTACCCTATTGAGAACTCAAACTCTGGTAACAACAAATGCTTGTGAATTTTTGACTGACACAGATAGAAACACGTTGCGGCGTAAACGAGCAGGTAGTGCGGTTAGAAGAAGACTGCAACACGAAAAGCGGCGTAAACGAGAAGCACCGGGCGGTTAGAGGCAGACCGCAACAGGAGCACAAGCCGATGAACAGGTACTAGACCGGACGGATAGAGGCAGATTGCAACCAACAACCCAGAGCGGGTAGAGAAGAGAGGCCACCTGGAGAGAGAAAAGGAGAAGTCACACGGTCTCGGTGTCAACACACCAGCGGCAAGAGGCCGCGACCAAGATGCGGAGCCCGTGGCGGGTAGAGAAGCCGCAACGACGAAGGAGGCCGCAGCGGTTAAGCGAAGCCCATGCGAGAAACATGCAACAATATGGGAACTGCAGCGGGAAGGGAAGCCGCGGCGGTAAGGAAACCACAACAACAAAACGGCGAAAACTGCATGGTCACGGCGATAGCACACCAGCGGCAAGGAGGATGTCGCGACCAAAATGCGGTGCCCGCGGCAGAGAGGAGAAGCCGCCTTCGAGGAGATAAGTTGCAGCGACTAAGCAGAGAACAAGACGGTCGAGAAGGCCGCACGGTCACGGTGAGCACACCAGCAGCAGGGGAAGATGCCGCGACCTAGATGCGGAGCTCGCCGGGATGAGGGAAGCCGCAGCGACTAAGAGAACAAATCGCGGCGAGAAGAGAAGATGCAACGACTAAAGACAAGTCGCGTCGAGCAGGGAGCAGAGCAGCAAGAAGGCCAGAACTCGGCGGGTAGACAAGGAGACTACAGCGAGTAGCGACTAAGAGAAGTCGCGGCGAGAAGGGTGGAGAGCAGTGAGAAGGGAAGATCTCGGCGGGTAGACAGGGAGGCCGCACCGAGGAGAGGGAAGCGGTTAGCCGGGATGAAACCGCACGGACAGAGGAAACAAGGGAGGGAAGGCCCCACCTATTAGAAAGGTTATAAAAGTGAGGAGAAGGAGAAGAAGGGGTGGAAGCCACGAGAGAGAGAGAGAGAGCAGAGGAAGCGGTAAGATTGTAAGAACGACCGTGACCGCGCGGGAAGCCGCGGTTAACAGAAATTCCAACAACCCGGTAGCGGTTAGAAAGGGAGCAGGCCGCAAGACACTGCGGCTAGGCAGGAGAACAAGCCGCCCGGTAAGCAGGAGGTTAGAAAAAAACAGGTCGGACTGTATCCCTCTGATACCATGTAGAGAAAGTTCCAAACCTTGTATATACTTCTTGAATACCGAAAAACAAGTACGAGTACCAATATATATGAGAGAAGAGAGTAAGATCTAGCTATACAAACAATGTGGGACTAAACACTAACTCCTACATGAGTTAATACATCATTTTTCCTAGTATTTTCTAACAACTACGAGGATCATCATTTTGAGAGAGATCTTGAGCATAAATTTCGTGTTACTGCCCTATCGTTTGACGATTCATGGAGTCCCGGTCTTTTAGTTATTGTCACATGGACATAGAACACTATCTTAATTATTTTGAATATTCGGTTAGCGTCTCATCAAATTTGCGAAACTTCAACTTCTAGATCATGTGAGAGCATATTGGTCTAACATTTAGAGGACCCGCGAGCGGGATCGTCTTCACCACATCACTGGTTGGGTGGATATGAGGTGGAGGTTGTGCCAGAAATAGTTTTCAACATCATATCGGAATCGCCAACTCAAGCAATTATTTACGCTTCGACAAGGTTCCATCTTCGTCGTTGAGTATAGAGATTATTTTGATGAGTTGGTGGTGAGGAGCAACATCCAATAGGAGTCGGCTATGATCACTTCCCGATTTCGGTCTAGACATCAACCGGAGATACGTACTGAGTTGAAATATCAGTGTTTAGAGTCCCTCGAGCAAACAAACCAACTCACCCTTCCTTATAAGCAATCCTTGAGATCCACTAGAGTTAGGTGAGTGGACTCACACCCTTACCATCCCTCCATGATTCCTCTCCATCCCAAGGCTACCACTCAGCCTACTCTAGCCCCCTTGGACAAGAATGACATGACTAATGGTATGGAGTTACCCACTACAATAATATTCTTTGTCCGATGAGTGGTCCATCATTTGATTCTGACTCATTTCTTGTGACCCCATTTGAGAGTGAGTCCAAGCGACCCAGTGATTATATAATTACATGTCCTTCACCTATCATATGTGCTAGTTTGGATATTTCCCTGAACATCGGCTCACCCATGAGTACTTGTGCATCAGAGCTTCAAGACGAGGTAGTATCGAGTCATGTTATGAATGAGATTTGTGAGCATAGTATTGACTTTGTGGTAGATGTTTCTTCTAGACTTCTAGTCCTGATGATTTTATCATTCTCGGTGATTCTCATCTAGAGAATCATCCAGCTATTGCCAACCCCCACGATGAGTCCTTCCTCGAGACCCCAAAAATCCATTTGATGAGCCTCTCGAAGGCATTTTCTCAGGTATGGATGACTTGGGTACTCATTTGGGTGCTCGTTGCATTTGCGTCGAATTCTATTATGTACCTCCGAGAGAGCAACCTGACAGATTTTTTAGGAGATATTCAACCTAACCCTGTGTTATATTATTTTGTCATTATGTTCACTATTCCTTAAGGAGATCGTATCCGTGACGAATTTTTCTATCAATTACCTGGTGAGCCTTTCGATGATTTACGTTTCTTAGGAGACATTTGGTACGCCATGATATTACAACTCAATATCAAAGTCCTAGGTGGTCATTTGCGTGTTTGTAAACTCCACAAATATATCTACGCCCCACCCAAAAACAATTGATAAACCACCCATCCTTAGGAACCTTCATCGCTACATGGAGTCTGCATTTTTTCAGTAGTCGGGTCCATCATTGTTCATTTGCATCCGTTGCAAATTTGTACGACATACTCCGACGTAAGATTATATTAAATTATGAGAACTTTAAAACTTGTGTGGACAATCACATAAGAGAGCAAATATTCAATGAAAATGATTGAGTGATGATTTGCACATTATTTGAGAAGTTCCCATTTGGGACAACTTTGAAGTCAAGTGTTAGGCGAATAGGTTCATACACTGTCATGTGAAAGTTTGAGTCAGATTTATTTGATTTCGATATTACTAGGAATATGAGTGAGTGTTCATTATATACTTAATGTAGAAGATTTGACTCTAAATGTGGAGTCACATAGTTTTGGACCTTCAGCCTTTCCTTTTTATTTTTAGTTTCCACCATCATTGCAACCTCTCATATACCTTCATCCTCCACTACATCCCTATCTGTCACCGTTGTATCTCTATCTTTCACCCATACGGCGGCTTGCTTGGTGTTCGGAACCCTCGGGGGCACGTTGACCTTATGCGGAGACAATTACTACCAGGAGCGGTAGAGACTCTCGTCTGGATTGCTTCAAGAGCATGTAGATTCCATTTACCGGAGAGGAATGCTTCTGAGACAGGAAGATTGATGGAGACTGGTAGTGCGAGATTGAAACGATGATTGAATCGACATTTTTGGATCGTCAGATGGGCGATTGAAATTCAAGGTTGCATTGTGCTTATCTTTTTACATTTTTCCATGTATTTGTTTTTATTTTTCGGGCGTATATTTTGGGAATTGGGTTAAGTAATTTGGTTGATCATTTTGGAGCATGGGATCATTTAGTCTAATCCCTACACTCTATACCATGCAAGCAGACAATCCATGATAATTCGTAGTAGGGTTTCTACTAAAGGAAGTCGTTTGGTTCGGTGTTGAAGCCTAATCCCCCTAGTGAGAACTTCAGGGGGCCACACGCCATCCGCCACCATCTATAATAGCTCCTCCAGACTTTAGTGACCTCATTGAAACCTTGTCCCACCTCCACCGAACCTTTCCTTACTCCAGCTTCCATCTCCCACAACACCAGACACTATTTACGCCATTAGATCCCCCTGTCAACCGCAGTTTCCTCACTTGCCAGTCACCATTTCCTTCTCCTGAGCCTCTGGTGCCTTTGACGACCTCGCTGGAACCACTAGCAACCTTCGGAAGCCCCACCTCACCAGACTGCTGCCTCTCCACCTTATCCAGACATCTTCCAACCCACATTCAGCCCACTAACAACAGCCTAGACCCTTCTATCTCCTCCAACAGTAAACCCAAGCCATCCAATCATTCCCACCTCAAAAATGACCCCTCCAAAGCCCATCCCAGCCAATATCAGCCAACAAAAACCCATTCTCCCCTCTGACATTCCCCTACACAGCAACATTCTCCCTTCAGAATAGACACCACCACCGGATCTTCCCCTCCACCACCGACACTGATTACTTGGTGAAAATTACATTGTAGTTTCGTTTATTGCTATTATTTCGCTTTGATCAAGTTTTTATTTCATTGATATGTACTTTTTATTCTCCATGTGCTTTAACTCTCAGCACTTTCAATAATTTGCAGTTGCCATTTGTTTACGTGAATTGCATATTTGTGATTAATTATGACACATGTACAGGACTTTAAAATTAATATTGGTTAATCAATTGCATGTCGGAAGAAAAGTTGCATCGCATAGGGTTTATGTTCAACAATCATTAGTCCGGTGAACTGCGTGCTTGCATACTCCCACACCTTAATTTTAGGTTTTGTTATAGGTTAATTGCATTCCTCGCGTGCTTGCATTGCATTTAAGGTTAAGGCACCAGTGTCTGCCACCTATAGATTTATTTTGCGCCATAAACACAATTCAGGATGGATGTAAGAACCCAACTCTTAGGAAAAGCATATGAAGAGTAAAATTATCTTCTTATTTTATGGGGAGTCATTTTTTAGGTACACGTGATCCCAACTTAATGGAAGCATACCTTAGTTAGAACTTTTCTAGAAATTTCAATCTCTAATAATTAAAACTAGTGATACTATAATAATCAAGATTCATTTTTTGATAATTTGATCTAAACAATTATCATAAAAATTTTAATTCTAAAATCAGTATGCTCCAAAGATGCCCAATTAAAACTTATAAATTGTTTAATAGGCAGGTTAATCTACGAAAATTCACTTGCATAACTAACTTAAAGTTACATCATCTCGTTTATTTATAAGAAATGACACTCCCATATACACGCCTTAAGATGTTCTCCTTCATGACATTGAACTAAAAATCTAATCTCAATCCATAACAATTTTTCCAACAATCTCACACGGAAAATTTTGATATACTTCATATATATGATTGGTGTTGTGCATATTAATGGTATTTAAGTCTTAAGTTTCGTTTGGCACAGTGGTGGCGGTCGGGAACGCAATGGTCATGAACCGTCGTTCATGAACACCCGACCTCACCAAAAAATATTCATGCATTTTATGGTAAAAACTAGTTTATCTTCTTGATAGCAGTCATAACCTGCCTTGCCAAACATATATTCTATGATAATGGCATTTTTGACCAAACTCACCGGAGCAAATAAGCCGCGCCAAACGAAGCCTTAAGCTATAAATTTTATATATATATATCACAATTCATGATACTGCCTTACACACAAAAAGTAACATGATTTCTGTAACGATCCCGCCAGAGATAGTGGTGGTAGTGTTGAGAAGAAGGGCCAAGGAGGGTGGCCGGCAGAGAGAGAGACGAGATAGGGAAGAAATAGAGGAACAAAACATTACTTTATTATCATCATAATCCTGATTACAGCACTCTTACATGTATATATAAGCATTGGTCTGAATAGACCGTTACATTTGACCGTTGTCAACTACTTAATTACTTCTAATTATTACATTTTGGAATACGCCTCAGTCGATGATGATGACTTGCCGCTTTTGTTGACCGTTGGATGAAGCACCTGATATCCAATGGTGGACGTTGGATCAATGTTAAAGCTGATAAAGCTGGTAAATCTGGACCGCTAGATAAAAAGGCAAGTTGATCTGAGACCCTTGATTCCCTTACCCCCAACATTGCCTTCCGCTTTAAAAGGCGATGTCCTCATCGCTGAACCCTAAAATTTTTTTTGGTAGGTTTCCGAAGTGAGAGAAGCTCTGGAAGGGAGTTGCTTAGAGGTCCGGTGAGGCACTGTAGATGGCAACCACTGATGTCGGAGAAGGAGGGACAAGAACAGATATCTGCTCGATCAGATGGTTGCAACTCTGTGCTAAGCCGATTCATCTCTGGTAACTTTCTTTGTGTAGGCGAGCTTGAATACCAGGTCTAGAATTAGATTTGTTGTCTTCCCCTTTTTCCTCTTGGTTTTGTTATTTTCCACTTCATATCTTCTATAGCAGCGCGTAGATCTTTTTGGTGTTGCTCTTCGACTATGTTTCCTCGAGATTGTCTCTGTGCTTTGGATTTTGAAAGTGTTTCGTCCAGATGGGTTTGGCTTTCCGTTTTTTTTGTATCATTAGCTTCTGATGTTGCTTGTATTTTCCTCGGCTTTCGTTTTCCCCTGTTTCCCCATGCTGCTAACAGGGGCTCGCGTGATGGCGGTGCTACTGCCTTCCCGAGCTCCTTGTGAATGCTGGAATATCCCTCGACCTCGACCGTGTCTTCCCAGGTGCTGTCTTCTGGTGGTAGCCCTTGCCACTGGATGAGTACTTGTGGCACCCCCTTTCCTTGTCGTAGGATTTGGCGGGTACTGACGATGGCTAAAGGTTGATGTAAGGGGCTATTCCTCCATTTAAGTGATGGTAACTGAGTGACCTGTATTTTGGGATCCCCGTTGTATGGCTTAAGTTGGGAAGCATGGAAGACTGGATGGATTTTTGACCCTGGAGGGAGGGCGAGACGATATGCTGTCTCGCCGATGATCTCCAATACCTGAAAAGGCCCATAAAATTTAAGGCTGAGCTTCCTGTGGACGGTCTTGTCATTGAGAGCTGTCTATACGGATGTAACTTCAACAGAACCCAGTCTCCTACATCCAGTTTTAATGTCATCCTCTTTTTATCTGCCTGTTCTTTCATTCTCTGTTGGGACTTTGCTAGATTGGCTTTTAAAGTATGAATGATTTCGTCCCGTGTCCGCAAGGAAGTGTCCACTGCTTCATTTGTTGTTGCACCTGCACAGAAATTCAGCAACATAGGGGGTGGCCGACCAAACATGACCTCATAGGGAGTCATGTTGGTCGAAGAGTTAAATGTTGTATTATAATGATATTCGGCAAAACTTAGATATTCAGACCAAAATTTAGGATGTTCGTGTGTAAATATGCGTAAGTATTGTTCGATACATCTATTTACTCGCTCGGTTAGCCCGTCTGTTTGGGGATGGTATGCTGAACTGTATTTGAGGTGTGTACCTTGCAGCCTAAATAACTCGACCCAAAAATCACTTAGGAAAATGCTATCTCTATCCGAAATTATGGATTCTTGAATTCCATGTAACTTTCCTATATTGTTCCAGAATGCCATTGCGACTTTAGGGCCGGATAACTGCTTAAGTGGGGCAAAATGACCAGCTTTAGAGAACCTATCTATTACTACAAATATAATGGTGTTACCGGATGATTTGGGGAAACATGTGATAAAATCCATGGTGAAGTCAGCCCATAGTTTATTTGGGGTGGGCAAGGGTTGCAATAGTCCATAGGGTAAATGGTTCAGTGCCTTGGCTTTTTGACAAATGTCACACTCTTTAATGAACTTGGTGACCTCCTCCTTCATCTCCGGCCAAAAAAACTGGTTTTGAATTTTGTGTAGTGCTCCTTTAATACCGGAGTCACCTCCTAGTAATGTGGAATGCGCTTCTGTTATGATTTTTTTTCCAGTTGGTGAATGTTTGGGTATGTAAATTTTGTTTTTGTAGGTTAGATACCTCCCTTGCTGGTTCCATGCTGGGTAAGCCTGGGGCTCCTGCTGGACCTTTCTACTGAGCTCATCTTGCTCATATTCTTGTTCCAGTCCCTCCAAGAGAGGGGAGATTGGGATGGTTATCATATTCAGGCCTATTTGTGGAAGTGGCTCTGTTAAGTCTGGCATTCGGGATAAAACGTCTGCGGCTATATTCTGCTTTCCAGCTTTGTATTTTATCTCGAAGTCATAACCCAACAGTTTGGTAAGGTAGAATTGTTGTTCTGGTGTTTGGATTGTTTGTGTTAGTAAGTGATGAAGGCTTTGGTGATCAGTTAGGATTGTGAATTTATGGCCTATTAAATATTGTCTCCATTTAAGAACTGCTGAGGTAACCGCGTATAGCTCTCGAATGTATGTTGATTTTTTTTGCATTAAAGTGGTCAACTTTTTGCTGAAATTAGCGATAGTCCTTTTATCTTGTAATAAAATAGTCCATATTCCCGTTCCTGAGGCATCCGTTTCGATTTGGAATGGTTCCTGGAAGTTAGGAAGCGATAATATTGGGTATGTTAGTAGTCGCTCTTTAAGATGTTCAAAGGCTTCCTTGGTCTGATTATTCCAGTGAAATGATTGTTTTTTTAATAGCTCAGTTAATGGGTGTGCAATCTTAGCGTAATTCCTTATAAACTTCCGATAATACCCTGTTAGCCCTAGGAAGGCTCTTATTCCCTTTTGACTGACTGGTTCTGGGAACTGCTCAATGGTTGTGATGTTTGATTTATTTGGGTAATATGTGCCTTGACTAATGGTGTGCCCTAAAAACTCTATCTCTGTTGCTAGGAATTGGCATTTTGCTACTTTGTTGAATAGTTGATTTTCTTTTAGTATTTGCAGAGTTTTTTTTAAATGCACAAAATGCTCCTCCTGTGTTGGGCTAAAAATCAAAATGTCATCGAAAAAAATTACGATGAATTTACGCAAGAATGGCTGAAATAGGGTATTCATCAAGGCCTGAAAGGTTGAAGGGGCATTGGTCAATCCAAAGGGCATTACGAGGAACTCATAATGTCCTTGGTGGGTTCTAAAGGCAGTTTTGTGAATATCCTGTTCCGCAACTCTTATTTGATGATATCCGGATCGTAGATCAATTTTCGAGTAGTAACGGGCGGCATATAGTTCGTCCAATAGTTCTTCGATAGTAGGTATTGGAAACTTATCTTTTATTGTTATCTTATTGAGGGACCTATAATCCACACAAAATCTCCAGGTTCCATCTTTTTTTTAACTAATAAAACTGGAGAACTAAAAGCCGATGTACTTGGCCTAATTTGTCCATTTTCGATCATATCCCTCACTATTCGTTCAATCTCATTCTTTTGATAATAGGGATATCGAAAAGGCCTCAGGTTTGGGACAGCCGCCTCAGGGGTGATTTCAATTTTGTGATCTATATCCCTTTTGGGAGGCAAGGCTTTTGGTTCATCGAATAGCTCCGAATAATCTTGTAAAATTCTCTCAATTGGCTCTGGCAGGGATTTAGACAACATTTCTAAGGTGTTTGCGGTATTTGTGAGATTTGGCGTTTCCTTAGCTATTATCAGGTAAAGGGTTGAAGGTTTAATTGCCACCATCCTCATTAACTGCGATGATGACACTATGCCTGCTTGGGTTCCACGATTTCCGTTCTACTGAACTCGTCCCCTAGGTCCGTCATAAGAGAGGGATAATTGGTTATAGTCCATGGTGACGGGTCCTAGTGATCGAAGCCAATTTTGTCCCAGAATTAAATCTGCCCCTTCTATGTCAAGGACGTATAGATGAATTGTATAACAATTGGCTTGGATGAGCAGTGGGATGTTCTGGCATTTCCCTTTACAAGGTTCAGGAGACCCATTTCCCATGAATACTGAGAATTCCTTGATTTGGTGTACTGGAAGTTTTAAAAAGTGTGCTATTCTGGAGGAAATAAAATTGTGTGTGCTTCCCCCATCGATAAACACTTCCAGGGGCTGGTTATTAATAATTCCGGTTACCCTAATTCCATGATTGGGTACCATTCCAAATAACGCCTGTAAGAACACATTCATGGTGGGGTCATCGTCTTCTATTATGTTCTCCCCCAAGTCCTCTGGTGCTGGGTTTTCCTCTTCACTTCCTTCTAAGTACAGTAATGCCCCCTTACCTTTACAACGGTGACCCACGTGGTAGCGTTCATCGCAGTTGTAACATAGGCCCTTTTCCCTTTTCAATTGTAATTCAGCGGAAGTTAGTCGCTTAATAGGGGGTAACTTCGGGTGGTTATTTTGTTGGACGTTCGTCTGGAATGGATTATTCTTTCTAGGTTCAAATTTTTGCCCAGGGTGTGTTCTTGGTTGGTAATTTCTATATTTATTGTCTGGGTAGAGTTTATCTTCGTGCATCCTGGCTATAGCGTAAGCATCATGTAACTCTTTGGGTTGATGCATAAGAACCGAGCTGTTTATCTCAGGTTTCAGTCTGGATACGAACATATCCGTGACGAAATCCGGTGCAAGTTCGGGTACTTGCGTTATTAAGTCTTCAAAATCCCGTTTGAACGCCATTACCGTGGTTTCTTGGTGCAATTTAGTGAGTAATCCTGCGGGACGAACATATTGTGATGGTCCAAATCGTTTTTTAATCGCATCTACAAATAAAGAAAATGTCAAGGTCGGGTGATCCCTCAAAGTTGCTTGGTACCACTTCGAGGCCGGCTTGTCTAAGTGTAACGAGGCAATTAGCAAGTAATCCTGACTACGAATGTTGTTATATTCGAAATAGTTCCTTAAGTCGTAAAGTCAATCTATGGGATTACCCTCAGAAAATCTCGGGCATTGAATGTCTAAATTTCCAGGGCGTTCAGAAACAACCTGAGTTCCAGCCAGGGTTGGTGCGGGTCCAAGAATCCCAAAAGATGATTGAGTCAGGTGATTATCCTGGGGTTGTCGTCCCTCGCTTTGTATTTCTTCCACCTCGATGGCCGCGGGTAGGCTGGCCGCTCCTTTGCCCAAAAGCTTTTGCATACTCTGGAACTGCTGCATCATTTCTTTCCGGAGGTTGGTAATTTGTCCAGCTAGCTCCGATGTATTGTCGCGATTCTCCATGATCTGGCGCGCTAATAAGTTCTCCTTTGTTTGCATTTCGGTGGAGAATTGTTGTTTGATTTGAAGCGTGTGAAGATCCAGTTCTGATAAGAATTTACGCTGGAGTTCTTCGATCTGAGTGGCTCTGATGTCCTGCTCGATCTGCAGGGCGTTCTTGATATCTGTAATTGATCGTAAGCCGTCTCCCATGGTTGCTCGGCGGGGTCGCAGGTTGATCTCAACGAGAGCACCAAAATGTAACGATCCCGCCGGAGATAGTGGTGGTAGTGTTGAGAAGAAGGGCCAAGGAGGGTGGCCGGCAGAGAGAGAGACGAGATAGGGAAGAAATAGAGGAACAAAACATTACTTTATTATCATCATAATCCTGATTACAGCACTCTTACATGTATATATAAGCATTGGTCTGAATAGACCGTTACATTTGACCGTTGCCAACTACTTAATTACTTCTAATTATTACATTTTGGAATACGCCTCAGTCGATGATGATGACTTGCCGCTTCTGTTGACCGTTGGATGAAGCACCTGATATCCAATGATGGATGTTGGATCAATGTTAAAGCTGATAAAGCTGGTAAATCTGGACCGCTGGATAAAAAGGCAAGTTGATCTGAGACCCTTGATTCCCTTACCCCCAACAATTTCCCAGAGATTTTAATAGCTTTAGCATAATATCTAAATGCATTAGTCTTGATTTTCATACTAGTATAATGTTACTTATGTGACTACTTTTCTCATTTGTATAATAAATTCAATTTAAGTGCCACAAGCTGTAGAATATTAGAAGAAAAAAATTGGAATAAAGAGCCAAACAGGATCCAAAACGAAGATCTGAAAGGAATTGATAAATATGGTTTGTATTTTGATCCAAAAGTCACTGAGTTCGGATCTGATTCCATTAATTCAGGTATTAGTTTAGGGAATCTGTCTATCTTCAGTTGCAATTCAGTAAAACCCAAAATGATATGCTAGAGCAGATTTCTTCTCCCACTCACACGGCCAACAGTTGTAGCGTCTATAACCTAGTAGTCGTATGCAGCAGACGATGCATTAGAGATGGAGATCTCACCGGGCGCGATCTTCTGAAGGGAGAGCGGCGGAGGGCAGTCGCAGACGCAGGGGGTACATGCGGAAGAAGCGGTGGAGCTCGCCAAGAATCCCTTCTTAAATCTCCAGTAGAGCGCCGGCGCCGAGACGCAGAGAGCCGACGCCACCGCAAAGATCACCAGGCAACACCTGAGGCAACCCACGGACCCTCGCGACCCGCTTGACATCCCACTCTCCTCTCTCTCCCTCTCTCTCCTCTCTCTCCTCTCTCTCCTCTCTCTCCTCTCTCTACTGGGTCGCGATGGAGCGATCCCAGTGGATCAGTTGTTCTCCTTCAGCAGAATTTAGGAGACGAAGGGGGTAGAAAGAGGAAAAGGCTAGTTAGATCATAGATGCCTCCATTTAAATGGTAAAATACAATAAGATATTTGTTATTGGCAGGTCTAGTTTAGCTATTGACAGCCCAAATATTTATAAAGAGTAAAGACCTACTCCCTTTATTTCTCAAATCTATTTCCTAAAGGCAGCCCAACTCTAACCTTAGTTACCCCATGGAGTCGCCCGTTGTTTTGCTGTTCAATCACGATCTCAAAGCTTGCCCTTTTGCTCGCTCTGATCTCATTGGTTACAGGCATATCTGAATCTGACGATGGATGCTTCATATTTCGGATCTGATGGGAATGGAGCCTCATTTATATAATAATGAGTGTGCACTTAGTCATCCCTCTCACGATCCCTCCTATTGTGGAGATCCTGGGTTTGACTAATCAACTCACTCCCCTCATGATCTTCATTATAATAGGAGAGATCATGGTGGCCTCTCATTCAGAAACTACCGCCGGCCGCCGCCGCCCGCAGCTGCCCGCCCGCCGCCAGCCCCCGCCGCCCGTCGTCGCCCGCCACCCGCCGCCGACTACAGCCACCGCCTGCCTGCCGCCTGCCGCCCGCCGCCACTGCCCGCCGTCGTCAACCGTCGTCGTCGCGTGCAAGTCAGCCACCGTCCGATCGTTGATGGGCATCCGATGTCGTCCGATCTGCAAGTAACCACCCACTAAGTCACTAAGTTAGTGGGGGCGCCATAACTACCTCCTGGAGGCTATAAAAGGAGTCTCATGGCTCCTCATTTCACACATTTTTGCCCCGAAGTCTTCTTCTTCATCAGGCCAGAGCTCTTTCGAACTCCTCCCTCGTGTCGTCTTCAAGACGTGTACGAGCCAAGTCCCCACGTGCGCGGAAGAAGGAAGAAGACAACAACCGCCAGCGTTCAAGCACACCAGCTGCCAAGTTAGCATTTAGCACTCCTTCGGCACATCATGTTGTCCGTTTTGAGTCAGGAAATTCTCTCTCACCTTTAAGTTATAACGAGGGGCGGCCTGTCTCCCTTGAATCCCCAAACGCCCTGTAATCGCGAGCAGATATTGGACTTTAACTTGCACAGATCCGGTCACGTGGTTTTTTACCCAGTTGAGGGATTTTTCCGCGTAAAAACATATTGTGTCAATTCACTCTTTTCACTGACTGTGTGCGCGCTCGACCGTCCCGAGAGCTAAGGTGGTCCTGTTACTCCGGTCCGACCGGGACGACGAGTTTGCCCGCAACATTTTGGCATCGTCTGTGGGAAACATGATTTCCAACATCCTTCAGAAGTCAAGACCTCCCCATTTGCAATATCCAAGCTTCGCTTCAATGGCGAAAAGAAGCACCCGCGCGACTTAAGGATCTGTCCCAGAAGGACACACTAAACAAACACTCTCTCATTCTCTCGTGGACGTGTCATTGACCGTTGAGGCCGCTTTCACGTCTGTTATTACCCTCGAGGGGCGTGTTCAACAAATGGAGGAGCAGCAAACTGAAATGCTTTCTCTGCTTAGGAATCTGGGAGCGCCTCCTGCTCCTCCTCTAGCACCGGTCAACCCGTCATTGCCAAATCACGGCGGGGCGCGGGAAGTTCCAAGGAAAGAGGCACCCGGAAAATACTCTGACGCCGCAAATTCCACTCACCAGGCTCATAGAGGAACTGAAACTGGGGGCACTGCCACAACTGGAGGGATGAGGCCCGGCTTCCCCCACTCGAAAGGTTCACCTAGGAAGAAATCTGGGAGGTGATCGCGGAAGAATACCGGCAGGCCAGCCGACGAGATATTCATGCTCGTTGACCACTCTGCCAAGGCTCCCCCTCGCACCGCAAATCCTGGCACATCCAATCTCTCATGGCTTCAAGCTGTCGAACATTAAGACATTCGATGGAACAGACGATCTGTTGGAACATGTCAACCATTTCACTACTATCATGAGGATCTACAACGCACCCGATCAGTTACTTTGTCAATTGTTCTCAGCCACTCTCTAGGGGCAAGCCTGCATATGGTTTCACTCCTTGAGGGTGGGCACCATTCCTACCTTTTTGGAGCTAGCAAGACAGTTCGCGGATCAGTTTATAGGAAATCGGAGGAGGATCGTTCGCTACCCTTCCCACTTATCAGGTATCCGCCAGAACGAAGGAGAGTCTTTGAAGGACTTATTTCGCAGGTTCTCTGCAGAAGCTCGTCAAATCTCAGGTGTCGACCCAGAATTGTTACGAGGAGTGTTCCTTGGGGGTCTCCGTCCGAGCGACTTCTACTCAGCTTTGATGAGGGAAACCATCCCTAGCTACCCCGACCTCATACACTGCGTAGAGGCACAGATCGCAGTTGATGAGCTATTGAGGCTCATCGTCAACAGTTTGACAGAAACGAAAAGCGTAAGAGGGAGAAGGAGTCGGCCCCTCAACACCAAGAAGGAAGATTCTGAGAAGAACGTCGGGACGGGCAACGCCGACGTGACCGTCAGAGAGATCAATCGCCCCGGGATTATACCACCCTCAACACCACGCGCACCAATGTACTCTACGCTATCCAGAATGAGCTGGCCTTGCAGCGGCCAAAGCAGACGACTCATAACCCAGGAACGACCAGTCTATGTACTGTGAGTTTCATTGAAGCACAGGGCACACTACTGAAGACTGTGCCCGCCTGAAGGAAGAAATCGAGCGTCTTGTTCGCCTAGGGCTGCTCGGAAGATTTTTGCAGGGACACCTACAAGATCAACAAGATCTGCCCAGGCCGTCCAGAGATCAGCAAAATTCCCCGCAAGGAGGAGCCGGATGTAGGCAGATGGTCGAAAACATCGAGACCATCGCCGGATCGCCCGTTCTTTCTGCACAGATACTCTCGGTATGCACACAGGGGGGGCATTCATGAAGATAAGAAGTGCAAGCAAGACACCACCATAACTTTCAGAGATGAAGACCTCGAAGGGCTCTGAACGCCTCACCAAGATCCTCTCGTGATCAGCACCGGGATTGGGGATCCCTGCTATAATATCAAGTGAATTCTCGTCGACAACGGAAGCTCAGTCGACGTACTGTTCTCCTCCGCCCTTCAGAACATGAATCTCTCCAAGCAGCATCTGACACCATCCGTGGGGCCAATGTACGAATTCGACAACCATCCAGTCCAGATACTGAGAACGATTAGCTTACCGGTTACTTAGGGAAGTTCCCAAGGCAGGCGACACATGAAGTCCAGTTTGTTGTGGTAGACTCAAGCTCAGCCTACAATGCAATCTTCAGAAGACCTATCCAATCCATTTTTAAAGCCATTCCCTCAATTCCCCATCTCGCGATGAAGTTTCCCACTGCTGGAGGGATTGAAGTCGTACGCGGGAACCAGGAGGCTGCTAGGACCTGTTACTCGAAGCAGACACAACCCGTCAAAGCCACAGCTCTGAATATTGATGACTTCGATCTGCGCGACGAGGCGATCCTGCAGTGGGGAATGCCCATCGAAGGATTGGTCGAAGTCCCACTATCGCCGACTGCTCCTGCTCATACCGTCCAGCTTGGCTCCCTCCTACCACAACAGGAAACGGAGAACTCACAACGTATCTCTGCAAGAACAAGGATATCTTTTCCTGGGCTCCCGAGGATATGCAGGTCATAGATCCTCAAGTCATCCAACATTCCCTCAACATAAACCTGGCTTGCAAAACTTTCATCCAAAAGCAGCGAAACTTTGCTCCAGAACGGCTCCAAGCAATTGAAGAGGAAGTACAAATGCTTCTTGTTGCCCAGTTCATTCGGAAGGTTGAGTACCCTGCCTGGCTGGCCAACGTCTTCATGATGAAGAAGTCTTCCAGGAAATGGAGGATGTGTGTGGATTACACCAATCTCAACCAAGCCTGCCTGAAAGATAGCTTCCCCCTTCCAAGGATCGATCAGTTAGTCGATTTGACCGTCGGGCACCGATTCCTCAACTTCATGGATGCCTACTCCGGCTACAACCAGATCCGAATGAATCCTGAGGATGAAGACCACACAACATTTCGAACTGATAAAGGAACCTACTGCTAAAAAATAATGCCCTTTGGGCTCAAAAATGCGGGAGCAACCTATCAGCGGCTCATGAACAAGGTTTTTAAGGAGCTCATTGGCAAGTCTATGGAAGTGTATGTGGACGATATGTTCGTTAAAAGCATTCGTCGAGAGGATCACATGGAAGGCCTCAAGAAGTGTTTCAAAATCCTCTGCCAGTATGGTATGAGGCTCAACCCCAGTAAATGTGCGTTTGGGGTTACATCTGGAAAGTTCTTAGGATTCATGGTAACGTGGCGATGAATACAAGCTAACCCTGAAAAGATCAAGGCCCTCGAGCAAATGTCACCACCTCACACCCTCAAAGAAGTGCAGCGGTTGAATGGAAGAATTACAATGCTCTCTCGGTTCTTGGCACGGACCGGGGATAAGTATTTCCCGTTCTTTAAGATTCTCAGAGGAGCCAGGACTGTGGGGTTCCAGTGGACGGACGAGTTCCAGGCCGTCTTCGAGGCTTTGAAGCAGTACCTGGCCTCCCCTTCACTTCTGTCAAAGCCTGTTCCTGGAGAAACATTTTTCTTATACCTCATTGTCACACTTGCGACACTAAGTTTTGTGTTGGTAGAGGATGAAGGTGGAATCGAGCACCCCGTCTACTACCTCAGTAAGATCCTCTCAAATGCAGAAACTCGGTACTCAGCAGCAGACAAGATAGCCCTAACACTTGTCTTCTCAGCCAAGAAGTTTTGTCCCTACTTTCAAGTCCATACAATCAAAATATTGACCGAGCTACCTCTCTGCGCAATCCTCCAGAAACCAAAAGCGTCCGGCCAATTGATCAAGTGGGTAGTCGAATTAGGCCAATTCAACATCCACTTCTTGTCGTGCCCCGTCATCAAGTAGCAAGTTCTGGCAGATTCTGTTGTTGAAAATACCCTACTAGTAGAGACAGAGAGCACGCAAGTCGAACCCGATCAGCAATGGACTATGTACGTCGACGGAGCGTCTGGGCTCAAAGGGGCGGGAGCGGGATTGCTTCTCATAGGCCCGGAGCTTATCACTTTGTAGTATAGGCTCTGATTACAGTTCTCTGCCACCAACAACGTCGCCGAGTACGAAGCTTTGATTGCAGCAGTGTTGTAGATATCGGCCGACATGTCCGATAAGTCGGCCTACATAAAGGTTTTGGGTGCAAACCGCAACGAAACCGATTTGTTTGACAAAAATATCGTTTTGTAAAAAAAAACAGCGATATATCCCGATATATTGATATATCTCTAACCCGATATTTCAGTTATTATATTTAATATATAAAAAAACAAAGTTCACGGGACCCATATTTTTCTACGCCACGAGTCCATTTCACGCATTTGGCATTTCTCGCTCTACCCTAAATTTTACGGGAGAGTCGCTCTGGCGGAGTGGTCGACACTCAACAGATCCTTTTCCGGTGACGAGGCAACGAATCGGCATCGCAGGCGAGGAGTAGACGACGACGCCGGGCTTTCTACGAATTGGCATCACAGGCGAGGACGCGAGGAGTCGATTCCAGGCTTTAGGGTTTCTGCTACTTCACTCCACGGTAAGCTTCCTTCTTCCTTCTTCTTCTTTCTTTTTGTTTCTGCGACAATTGAAAGTTCTATTTGAAGTTATTATATTGATCAAGCTATAAAATCTAAAATTTTTATTAAACTTGTGTTACTTTAAGTTTTTTACTTATGCTATAGTTAGATTTTTTTTCTTCCAATAGCTAAGTTTATACTTTTCTTTGTATAAATCTGCAGTGATTTTTGTTTCTCCTGTACTAAGAAAAACTCCCCTTCAACTTTACATAATTACATGGGGTTCTCCTTTATCTTTCAAAATTATTTCAAAGAAAATGTTATAAATACTTATTTTTCTATACATTGCTATAGTTATTTGTCTATACATTTTTACTTATTTGGAAAAAATATGTTTATAAATATTGTAATCTTTATTTAAATATTAAAAGTTGATATTGTAATATATCACTGATATATCCCCCGCAATCCGACATACGACATTTCAAACCCAAACCGACATGAACCCGACATCCGACATCTACAACCTTGGATTGCAGGGCTCAGGCTCGTCATCGACTGTCACGTCAAGGGATTGATAGTCTACTCAGACTCTCAACTCATTTTCTCCCAAGTAGAAGGGGATTACGAGGTGAAAAACGAGCAGCTAGATAGCCCAGTATCTCCTACTTGTAAAGTCCCTACTGCTCAGGATACCGCAAGTTCAGCTCCTTCACATCCCCAGGGAAGAGAATTCCTGCGCGGATGCTCTATCAAAGTTGGTCAAGTCGTCTTCTCAGTACCAGTCAAGGAGGCGCCAAGTAGAAGAGATTGTCTTTCCCAGTGTCCAAGGACCATGGGAGATCGCAGAGATCGACGAGCCGGAAGAATCTTGGATTAGTCCTCTGGTTACCTACCTAAAGAACCAATAACTGTCGGTGTACAACCCCGTATCCGGCCGAGTGGTACCCTCCCCAAGTAGCGGGCTCGGGGCGTGTTCTGAGCGATGAGTGCCCGCGCATGCGTGCAGATATTTTATGTGTAAAGACTTTTTATAAATATATATATTAATATCATAATATATATTTTATATAAAACATACATACAAAGAAATAAAGAAAAGAAAGAGGATAAAGTGGGAGGGGGAAGCTCGGGTACAGGGAGGAGAAAAAAGAAATGAAAAAAAAGAAGAGGAGGGGAGGGGAACTAAAAAAACAAGGTGATTGTTATGGGCAAACCTATTTTGGATAAGTGCAAATCAATTTTATGGGCAAGCCAAAAAATTTTATGTGCAAACCAAAATAAAATCATGATCGATCTCCGGGTGAGGGCATATGATTGCCGGCGACCTCGGCGGAAGAGTGCGGCGGAGTTGTCTCGAGGAGGGATCTACGGCCTTTCTTGGAACTGTAGAAGGAGGGGAAAACAGGGGAAGCCGATCTGCTCGGGAATGATGCCGGCGGCGGCGGAGACGAAGCTACGAGATGATGCCAGCGGGAGGAGGAGGAGGAAGAGATGAAATCCTGCAGTAAATTAGACAATTACAATGTGCTTCAGAGTTGGGTAAATTAATTTCGCAATAAAATAAAGAATCGAGGAAGCGTGCAATTTGATCTCAGTCTACCTGGGAGGCGAAATCATCGTTCTCCCTTGGCCGCTTCGAGAGAGACGATCCAGATCTTTCTGTAGATGAAGATTCTTCTCCGCTTGAGAGAGGCGGCCGTCGGGCGAGCGAGGAGAGAGGCGGCCGGCGGGCGGAATCGGAAGAGGCGGCCTGGGAGCGAATCAATCGGGAGAGCGGGCGTGGGGGATTGGTTTGCCCGGATGAAATAAAATCCTAAATATAAAATATTTAATTAATGTTTTTTATTTTAAGTTTTGGTTTGCACCTATTCAAAATAGGTTTGTCCATAACAATCACCAAAAACAAAGGGGATGTGGTGAACCCGTTCAATCTCCGTGAAGATCGTCGTTGATCTCCGTGGAGATCACCCGGACCAACCGGAGCCCGGACGTAAAAATTTTCGGGAGGGGAGAAACCAAAAATGGGGAAATGAGGGTTAGCAGCCGTTGGCCCCATTTTCCTCCAGGAATGCGCTCCGTCGCCCTTTCATGGCTGAATCCATCATCCTTCCAGTCGTCATCGACCTTAGTTTTGAGAATCGAAGCTCCTCGATGCACGATCGATAAACCCCCGGGACCTCATTCCAAGTCCAGGAAGAAAGAGCACCATCTCTGGATAAAGAGCGATTCAGCAGGTTCCGGCCAGAAAGCTCTCCAGCTCGTCCGCCTCGTCTCCAAGCTTCCCGACGACAAGGACGCCGTCACCGCCGCACTGGATTACTGGACTGCTTGGGAAACCGAGTTCCCCGTCATCGCATCCGCCAAAGCTCTCGAGATTTTGCGTCGGAGAAATCAATGGCGAAGAATCATTCAGGTGAGCAAGTGGCTTCTAAGCAAAGGCCAAGTTCTCGCCATGGGAACCTACGATACTCTGCTGCTAGCGCTGGACAGGGACGGCAGGCTTGAAGAGGCGGAGGAATTGTGGCGTATGATTCTACAGACGAACACTAGACATGGAGGAGCTTGGTGTGCGACTCGATGATGATACAGTGAGAAGGGTGGCTTCAGCGTTTGCAAATCTGGGAGAATTTGAAAATCAAAAGCTGGTTTTGAGGAAGTATGTAAGCTGGCCGGCGGAGATTCCGGCGAGCTTAAATCGAAAACTAAATGCTAAACATTCTAATTACGAAAAATTAACTAAACTTTATTACTTTCTTTCTTAAACCTTCTGACAGAGTACAGAGTGTATTTATATCTTCGGCTAATTAAGTAGCCGTTACATGCCTATCTCAATGACTAGTCAACATCCAGCTGTCTGCTTCCTAATGTCCTTGCCTCTCACTCCTGGATTGCTGACTTGGTGCTTTCTCCTCCATTGGCTGTGCAGGGCATTCGTACGTCTTGGATGATGACCACCTGTCCTGTGCTTCTTCCCGTTACATCACTGTCAGGCGTAAGAGAACAACGTCCTCGTTGTCTCGTGAAAAACTGTTCCAGACCAAGCTTGTGGCTCCTTGTGCTGGAAGGAATGGCTCCTTGTCCCCGGCGACGGAGGGAACGGCGGCGCCGTGGTATGTTCTTCTGCCAAGGTCCTTGCTGGAACACTTGCCGGCGTAGTCGCAGCGATCGTCTCGGTTCTGAATGTACTGTGTCTGTTGCGGCGGTGGAGGCGGTCGGCCAAAGCGAAGGAGGAGCTGCTACTATGCTGTTCCCAGATATGTCCTCCTCATTCTCTTCATGTTCCCTATTATTTCCCTCCTCATCTCCTTCGTCATGTCTGCGTTGAAAGCCGCGTTTTCGTGTTGTTCTAGGGTTGGCGGAACCCTGCAAAATAGAGGAATTAGAATCTAGATGAAGTTGTATGCGTGCACGTACCTGGGGGGGGGTAAAGTAGAGACGTCTTCGCATGAACTATCCTCTGACTGGAGCCCTTGCCACTGGATTAGGGCTTGGTGAATTCGTTTCTGGTTGACCCAGATGATGCGTTCATCTAGGATTGATAGGATGTCGTGAACGGGGTGATTGTTTTTTATGGTAGGAGGCAAGTGATGTATAAGTTCCGTGGATGCCGGGTAGTATTTTTTTAAGACGGAGATGTGAAAAACTGGGTGTAAGCGACAGTCCTGCGGAAGTTGGAGTTTATATGCCACTGCACTTATTTTCTTAGTGATTGTAAACGGTCCATAATATCGTAAACTGAAGCGTGCATTTTGTTTTTGGTGTATGGTTAACTGCTTGTATGGTTGAAGCTTGAGGAGAACAAGATCGCCGATGTTAAATTCCACATCTCGGCGTGACCGATCAGCGGATTGCTTCATTCGTTGTTGAGCTTTAATTAAATTTGTTTGTAGTTGTTTAAGTAGTTTCTTTCTTTCATTTAGTTCGGCATGAATCGCCTGTAGAGAGCTTGTGCTCCGATAGTGCTGAACGAGCGCTGGTGGTGGACGCCCGTACATGTCTTCAAAAGGAGTCATGCATGCGGAAGCGTGATATGTTGTGTTATAGTAGTATTCCGCCCAGCTGAGCACCTTCGTCCAGGTTTTAGGGTTGTCATGGGCGAACAACCGCAGGTATTGATTTAAGCTGCGGTTAACGCGTTCCGTTTGCCCGTCCGTTTGTGGATGGTAAGCGGAACTGAAACGCAACTTGGTGCCCTGCTGAGTGAACAATTCCTTCCAGAATTTGGAGAGGAATACTGGATCGCGGTCGGAAATGATTGAGGCAGGAAAACCATGCAGTTTTCCGACCGCCTCCCAGAAGGCGTGTGCCACTACTGTCCCAGTAAGGGAACGAACGGGTGTGAAATGTGCTGCTTTGGTTAATCGATCGACAACTACTAGAATGTTTGTGTAAGAGTCTGATGCTGGTAAGTGGGTGATGAAATCCATGGTGATGTGTGACCAAATCTGGGTTGGTATTGGTAGTGGATGCAATAATCCTTGAGGTCTCGTGGTTAACGTTTTTTCCTTTTAGCAGAGGTCACATGTTTTGATAAACTCTTGTATATCGGTATACATATTAGGCCAGTAAAATGAGTTTTTTAAACGGTACAGAGTAGGAGTAGTGCCCGAGTGTCCACTAGATCTGGTATTATGAGCTTCGAAAATTAAATCTTGTCGAAGTTGGTCTGCTGGAATATTCAGACTATTTTTATAAAACAAGGTGTTATGGTGTTGTGTCCAGTGTGGGAGTGTCGCTGGCTGGGAAGCTAAAGTTGCTTTTATACTCTGGGTTGTACGATCGTTAGTATAAGTGGCTTCTAAATTATCAAACAAATGGTTTTGTTGAAGAGCACAATTTAGAGTATTTAAAATTGTTGGGTCTCCTTCAGGTAATCGTGATAGCGCGTCGGCAGCTTCGTTATTTTTTCCGGGTTTATACTCAATTGTGAAGTCAAAACCTAAACTTTTTGATAGGAATTTTTGTTGTGATGGTGTTGTGAGGATTTGTTTGACCAAATGATGTAATGTCTGATGGTCGGTTTTGATTTTAAAGGGTGCCCCTAATAGATATGGACGTCATTTATCTAAGGCTAACAATACCGCGAGCAACTCCCTATCATATGTTGATTTAAGCTGCTCCTTGGGAGTTAGTTTCTTGCTAAAAATGCTAGCGGGTGTCCATTTTGGGAAAGGACCCCTCCTATTCCACATCCTGATGCATCAGTTTCTAATACAAAGGGAATTGCAAAGTCGGGTAGCTGTAGAACAGGTGTTGTGGCTAATGCCTGCTTTAAAGTCTCAAAGGATTGGGTTGCGCTGTCCGTCCAGTGGAATCCGTCCCGTATCAGAAGGTCTGTTAGTGGTCCGGCTATGGTAGCATAATTTTTAATAAATCGTCTATAATATCCTGCCAGGCCTAAAAAGATTGTAATTGTCTAAGAGTTTGCGGTTGTGGCCACATAATGATGGATTGTATTTTATCGGGGTGAGGTTGAACTCCTAATTGTGATATCCGGTGTCCTAGAAATTCTATTTCCTGGACTGCGAAAATACACTTTGAGCATTTAACATACAATTTGTTAGTTCGCAAGATGTGAAAAACTGCTTCTAAGTGGGTCTTATGTTTGGCTAGTGACGTACTATATATTAATATGTCATCAAAAAAAATAACAACGAACTTGCGTAGGAAAGGTCTAAACAAATCATTCATTAAATTTTGAAAAGTCGTTGGGGCGTTGGTAAGGCCAAACGACATTACCCGGAACTCATAGAGGCCGGAATGAGTGCGAAAGGCTGTCTTATGTGTGTCAGCAGCCGTCATACAGATTTGGTGATAGCCGGACTGGAGGTCTAGTTTTGAAAATAAAGTTGCCCCGTGGAGTTCATCCAATAGATCGTCTACTGTGGGCATTGGGAAAGCATTCTGAATCGTTGCGGCGTTTAATGCCCTATAGTCAACACAAAAACGCCATGTCCCGTCCTTTTTCTTGATTAAAAGAACGAGGGAGCTAAATGGCGACGAGCTGGGCCGAATAAATTCCTTGTCCAACATCTTCTGAACCTGTTTTTCAATCTCATCCTTCTGATAGTGAGGGTATCTATAAGGCTTAACATGTACAATTGTGTCTGTTGGTGTTAATGGTATCTGGTGGTCATGGTAGCGTGCGTGGTAAGTGAATTGGCGGTTGAAAAATATCTGTAAACTGGCTTAAAAGTGGGGAAATGGCCGTGTTGGTGAGGGTTGCGACGTCACGAGTGGGGAAAGTACACTGGGCTGGAGTTGGTTGCATGCTAAATAGGCATAGGAATGATGATGTGATAGCCTGTTGGTGTACCAGTTTGGATATTTGACTTGGTGTAGCCGACGTAGTGGGTTCGGTAACCAGCCCTTGAAGGGTGATTTGGCGCTGGTCTTGATAGAAGGTCATTTTTTTGTATGTGTAATCAGTGGTCACTGGGCCAAGGGATTCAAGCCAGATCATACCCAAAATAGCATCTGATCCAAATATGTCTATCACAAAAAAATTGGTCTGGAATGTGTAATTATGTATTTTAAGGTCTGCGTTAAGAACAATGCCTTGACGGTCTAATGTGGCTCCATTGCCCACATGGACCTTAAAGGGTCGAATAGCTGTTATTGGTAAGCGTAAATATTTTGTCATTCGTGTAGCGATAAAGTTTGTCGTGCTTCCGCTATCGACCAGTATATGTAATGGGGAGTCAGATAATCGACCGAGGAATCGGATAGACTTTCCCGAATATGTGCCCATCATGGCATTGAAACAAACTACTTCGTCGGGGCAATCTACTTGATCAACATTGGTCAGGGAACACGAGTGATCTGGTAGGTCGGACTGGTCATCATCAAAATATAAGCATGTTACTTTATTTTTGCATCGATGGCCGAACATATATTTTTCATCGCATGTATAGCACAATCCCTTGTCACGTTTAAATTTAAGTTCTGCGGGCGATAAATGCTTGGTATATGAGGATGGTTTAGTGGTTTGGTGGGCATCCATTGGTTTCACATATCCAGAGGAATATGGTTTGGAGTAAGGCTGTTTATCCTGGTCATCCTCTTCCATTAATTTTGCTAACGCGAAAGCTTCGCCCAAAGTTTGTGGGCGTTGTGCGGTAATGAAGTGATGACAACGAGGTTTTAAGCCGGCAATAAACATAGATTGTAACAAGTTAGGTAAGAGTCTGGTTACCTGTGTTGCAATTGTTTCAAACTGATCCTTATAATCTAAGACGGTGGTGACTTGTGTTAGGCGTTTTAGTTTTCCCATGGATCGTCAAATACAGCTGGTCCAAAACGGTGAAGTAACGCAGTCTTAAAATCGGCCCAATTATAATATGCGTAATCTGGGTATAGTGATTGATGTCACCGTGCGGCCGGAAGATCTAAATGTATAGCGACGATAGTCATACAATTGTTATAAGCAATATTGTAATAGCGAAAATATGCTTCAGCTTTGGCAATCCAATCCGTGGGATCACCTGAGCCGAACCTTGGAAAAGAAAATTGTACCGGATCTTGATTATGAAAAGTCTGGTTGAGAGATGTACCTTGAGATCCCGATGGCATGGAGAAAGAACTGTTCATACCTTCTGAGTTGGGGTAAGGCTGGTGCGTTTGCTGACCGCCTGAAAAGGGGAAAAACTGCATGCCCATTGTGGTGGTTGGAAGGTGTTGGGGTAAAATATCTGGTATTGCTGGTTCTGGAAAAACGTTTGGATGCCAGTATCCTGGTCTGGAATTGTTTTGTGCGAGTCCGAGGTAGGGTTGGCCAAGAAGTTGTGCTGGTGGTCGGAGCGGAGGCACGTGGGTCGATGATGAGGGAGCGAGTCCGTGGCCGGGTACCTGAGGCTGGGGAGGGGATTGCCCGACTAGGAGCACCTCGTTTGCGGGCGGAATCAATGGAGATGTTGCTGGCGATCCCGTGCGACCCGCCGATGATGAGGTGTAAGCGAGGGGACGTTCATTCTGAGACCCAAAAGTGGAGTGCCCCGTCTTCGTTGTCGAAGCGGTGGATGATGAGAGCAAGAACACTATTTCTTTACGAAAAGCTTGAAAATCTGAACTAGTTTGTTGCGCTGTTCGTTGGAATTCACTGTTCATCTTGAGGATTTCACCCTCCAAATGAGTGAAATTGGCTGTCGTATCTTGTTGGAAGGTGGTCTGTCGGGAATCAAGTTCCTTCCAGTGTTCTGGTCGCGGATTGATGAGGGCCTTGGATCTGGTGTGCGGTGGATCAGGCGCCGCCATGGCCGAAACGCTGGAAGGCTCAACGAGAGCACCAATGTAAGCTGGCCGGCGGAGATTCTGGCGAGCTTAAATCGAAAACTAAATGCTAAACATTCTAATTACGAAAAATTAACTAAACTTTATTATTTTCTTTCTTAAACCTTCTGACAGAGTACAGAGTGTATTTATATCTTCAGCTAATTAAGTAGCCGTTACATGTCTATCTCAATGACTGGTCAACATCCAGTTGTCCGCTTCCTAATGTCCTTGCCTCTCACTCCTGGATTGCTGACTTGGCGCTTTCTCCTCCATTGGCTGTGCAGGGCATTCGTACGTCTTGGATGATGGCCACCTGTCCTGTGCTTCTTCCCGTTACAAAGTACCAAAACAAATGGAAGTACCTTCGTTCCAATGGGGAGAGGGTTAGGGTTCGAGCAGCAGAAGAACAATGACTGGGGCCGCACCTTATTATTATTTCTCTTCTGGAATCATTTGATCTCTGAATGCCTTGTTTATGGAAGAAGATGACCAACAAAGTTGCATGTGCTGGATGAAGAAAATGACCAACAAAATTGCAATCTTTTCCTTCTGTTGAACGGGTAAAGTCATCGCTAGAGCATAAGAGCCATGAGACTCAGTTTTGGCCGACCAAGAGGAGGGGAGATCTTGAATGGTCTTCTTGGAGCTCAGACCATTGCGTCATTAATGCGTGGACAACATCAACGCTCCCTACACGCCGAGCCTCTTGCGAGATGTTCGGTTGCGGCTCCGCCAAACACGCGTCAAGGGTAACAAAGTTTCTCCTTGGGCAAGTAAAGCCCTAAATTTTCATATTTGCATGGAAGCTCCTCTCCACCGACGGGTGGGGGAAAGGGGGCTCTCCGACGGGTCGGTGTGTACATCCCCGCAATTAATTGCATTTAGTATCCGGAAGCGTGAGTATGGATTTAGGCATGCTGTGTGAAGCCCATCCGGACGTGTGAGCCAGATTGGTGATGTTCTGGGGTTCCCGGAGAAGACTCTAAGAAAGTTGTATATTATCTGTTTGCAGGGAATAAATGTCATAGCCCCGAAAAAGGGTTGAGTGCAATATAACTGGTTTGCTTTTAGTCGATTGATGCTTAGTTTGCCGTCACTTATTGAGACGTTGTCGTACAAGTGCTGCAGTACCAAGCGGGGAATAACGGGTTTAAGCCCAAGTTTGTGCCGGCCCTCGAAGGCCTATTTTGCTTATGTTGCCAGCCTGCGTGCCGAAGTATGGAATTTATATTCATGTAAATTAAAATGCTCGCGATGCCTTGTGCAGGCCCTAGAAAGCCTATATTACGTTGTTGGCTGCCTAATTGAGGCTTCGTAAAGAAGAATTGCTCGGCGAGGTTGCGCCATTGGTAGGACGGGTGAGGAACATTTTGCATAGACCCAAGGAGACACATCTGGATAGGAGAGAGTTAGTCTTGAGATCCTCCTTAGATGTTTCGGTCGGCTAAGAGAGCCCTCCGAAGGTGTCTTGTCTCAGCCTTTGGCTGAGGAGAGGAAGAATTAGTTAGTCTTCCGGGTATGCGGTGGGACCTCCACGCTGAGACCCCGGGTCTGTCCCTCATGTTCCTAGTCTTGTGCCTAGATCGTTCGCTTGAGGGTGGTAGGTGCGCGGTCACCCCTTCCACAAGGGTGAACTCCACGGGAGACCGAGATTTCGGTTTCAACAGCCGGAAGACCAAACAGAAGCACGACGCCTGAGGATGTGTGCAACCACCTTTGTGTTGATGAATGGAGAATTGTACAAGTGGTATTTCTCGGGACAATACCTAAAGTGTCTAACAGAAAGAGACGCCGAGTATACTTTGCGGGAAGTCCATGAAGGGGTGTGCGGTGAGCACTTAGGTGGAAAGGCCTTGGTACGAAAAATCTTACGTCAAGGTTTATACTGGCCCACTATGAAGAAGGAAGCGACCGACTTCGTGCAATGGTGTAAGAGTTGCCAATTGCACACCAACGTCCCACGACAACCTCTCGTCGCCCTCTCTGAGCTGCAAGGAGCATGTTCGTTTGCACTGTGGGGAATAGACCTTCTTGGCCCTCTATCTTAAGCTTCGAGGCAAAGGAAATTCCTCATAATGGCCATCGATTATTTCACTAAGTGGGTGGAGGCAGAGTCGTTGGCCAAGATCACCGAGGAGAATGCAAAACAGTTTGTGTGAAAGAACATCGTTTGCCGTTTGGAATCCTTGCAATCATCATCACCGACAACGATACTCAATTCACAAGAAGGTCCTTCACGAAGCTATGTGAAGATCTGAAGATCGAGTTGCGACACACGACTGTGTCGCATCCGCAAACCAATGGGCAGATCGAGGTGACCAATCAAACTATTTTAAAAGGGTTGAAGACGCGACTTTAGGATGCTGGGGGCAGTTGGTCGATGCACTCCCCAATGTGCTATGGGCATACCGAACCACCGAGAGGACTCCCACTGGAGAAACGTTGTACAATCTCTGCTACAGCGCCGAAGCCATCATCCCGGTCAACATCGGCATTCTAAGTCCCCGGGTTTCCAACTTCAACCTCGAGAAGAATGATTAAGCCCTCAGAGACAACTTGGATTTGATCCTTGAAGTTCGCGAGGAGGCAGCCCTCCGCGCTGCGGCCTACCAACAACGGACTGCTAGATAGTACAATCGCAAGATGAGACCCCGACCGATCAACGTCGGGGACTTGGTTCTCCGATCCGTAGAGGCCGCCGACAAAGGGACGCAAGGAGACAAGCTCTCACATACATGGGAAGGTCCCTTCGTTGTCACCGCAATGATAAAACCAAGAACGTACAAGCTACGAACCGTCGAAGGAAAGACACTTCCCTGCACTTAGAACGCGCAGAACCTGCGCCGATTTTATCAATGATTTCCTGCTTTTATGTTTTCCAAATCGTGTAACGCATTTCTTTTTGACAAAAAGACTTTATGATGTGTGTAAGCCGCGGGCCTGATCCCGCGCAAGTTATCCTTATTCAAATATTGCATTATGTTGCTGCAAATCTTGTCTATTCAAATAGGGAAGACGACGCACTCATAACTCCCCGTGGGGGCCTGTCACCCTCACGGTAAAGCTGCAAGCAACCATCGCGCAAACTCCCCGTGGGGGCCTGCCCCCTCACGGCTAAACCGCGAGCAACCCTCGTGCAACTAAGACGCGAGCAACTCTCGCGCAAACTCCTCGTGGGGGCCTGCCCCCGCACGGCTAAGCTGCGAGCAACCCTTGCGCAAACTAAGTCGCGATCAACCCTCGCACAAACTAAGCCGGATGCAACCCTCGCGCAAACTAAGGCGCGAGCAACCCTCGCGCAAACTAAGCCGCGAGCAACCATCGCGCAAACTAAGCCGCGAGCAACCATCCCGCAAACTAATTCCCAAGCAACCCTCGTGCAAACTAAGCCGTAAGAAACCCTCGCACAAACTAAGCCGTTGGATAGAACTATGCGAACGAAGTTGAAAATGCTGGAATGCTCCATCCACGCGTTCTCCCGTAAGCCAAACTTGCATAAACAATACTCAAAGGAGATAAAGGAAAAAACAAAACAACTAAATGACATAAAAAATAACTATGTCATACATATCAACGCAGAATAAGTGCCCACTACAACTGCAAAGCAAAAACAACACATGATACAGATAGAAGCGGGGAGAGTACAAAAACACACAAATGCAAAAACATGAGGCTGCTACTCATCGGCAGCATCAACATCATAGCACTCATCCTCAGAAATGTCGTAAAAGTTAAAGCCAGAGGTGTCACATCCTAGGCGCTGACCGACAAAATGAAAGGCCTTCGCCGCTCCACGCCTAAGGCCTAACTCATGGGCATCTTCCACTTGAGGCTCCACCTCCTTGGACCAGATCTCGTCACGCATCTCCTCCGCGATCAGGCTACGGTCTCTCATATAGTCCAACGACTACATGTACTCCGCAAGTCCAGCGACCTTCAACTCTGATACACGACCCTCGGAAGATAGTATCTCCACTTTGGGCCCTCGACGCCCGCAGACGAGTCTCCAAACCGGTGGCTTCCTCCTGGGAATGCTTCAACATATGAGTGGTCCTCTCCACCAATGTCTTATCTACCTCCAATGTTACACGTGCATCCTCCAACTCATACTTCAGCCCGGACCCTATCTGACGGAATCGTGAAACGTCGCGGGCATGCTCCTCCCTCGAGGAGGCAAGCAGGCTTGTCGTCGATCTAAGCTTCTCCTCAAGGGCCAAGTACTCGTCCTTCAAGTACACAAAATGGTTGTTCCAAGTAACGACAGTCCGGTCCTGAGTCTCAACATGCACAAAGGAAAAAACAGAAATTAACATAACAAGGTAAAGATTGAAAATTTCACAAAAAATGAAAATCCCTACCACACAGCCGCGTCTGCCGCCTTTGCAGAAGGAACCCGGAGGGCTGGTCAATCAAGTACATGAACCTCAGGGGTGGTGTCATCTCGGGCAACCAAAGGAGCCGCCCTATCCGTCATCTCAACACCGTTAAAAGAAGCTGCGCTGGTCTTTCTCTTCTGACTGCCACCGGAAGATGCATCGATACTCTGCAAAGAATTCGAAGAAATGCCACACTGCAACAAGCGCTTCTCTTCCATAAATGAGAAAATGTTGAACAAGCGATTGACCAACTCGCGAGACTCCGAAAACCCCAGCATTGGGGAAAATTCCCACTCTTTCCCCTTTTGGCGGCGACAACAATCGGGAAGCGAATTCGACACCTATGGCACGCCCCAAGGGTTCCTGTTGTAGCCAAAAAAGGTTATTTCCGTGGCGACAGTCTATCCGAGCCTCGAAATCAAGCCAACTCTTGTTATTGTGAATCTCCACGCGCTCCCCACCATCAAAGCGGACATCACACAACTCTCGAAAGCACTCCAAAGTAAGTCTCCAGCCATGCTCACGGAAGAAAACAATCATGTCATAAGGCGCACCACTCCCAACGAAGTGAACTGGGAGATCGACACCCCGCAAAATTTCAAGACCTTGGTCATCTCCTCGCAAGGCGGGAATCGAAAGTCAGACCTTAAAGTGCTCTCACAGACCGTTAGCCAGCCACGGGGGGGGGGGGGGGGGGGGGGATTCTGCACTCTCTCCTCGGCATACAGAATTCCCACTTTCAAATCAGCGAGTAGCCCGAACTTTTTCCTCCAAACGACAATTTGGTCATCGGTAAGAGAAGGGCGTAGACGCCGTGGTCTCGCGGAACTCATCGAGCCCTGTCACCAATAAGGAAAAATCAGTTGTAGTATAAGAGGCACAACACGCAATAGTAAAACCCTTGAAACGGGCCGAGGGATGGCCCTGTGCATACGCACGCGTAAAAAGTAACTCTACGGACCCCGCGAAGGGGTACGTGCACAGGCGCAAGCACCCCACAAATACACGTGTGCACGCGCACAGCGCCCCGCGCTAGAGCAGCGCGCGCCCCCCGCGCTGGAGCAGCGCGCGCGCCCCGCGCTGCAGCTACGCACTGCAGCGCGTGCCGCGCGTGTCGCGCGCGCCATCGCGAGCACGCGCCCGGAACGCGCGCATCACATCGTGTTATGGTCACGCGCGAGCGGTCGGGCGTGCGCCCCGCGCAACTTGGCCTCCGCGCCCCCTCGCATACCCACGCGTTGGCCGTCGTGGCGTCGTCTGGTCTTGGGCGCGTCGTCCCCCCTCTCCCGCGGAGATTTTTTAAAATGTCGTTACTTGAGCTCGTCGGACGCCGCTCGCAGACGTTTCTGGCTTGTCGCTGGACGTCGTCATAGTCAAAGAGAATAAGAGAAAATTCTTGCTCCCTCGCTCGTTCCAACCTTCGACAACAGAGGATTTGGGGGGCAATTGATGGGGATGGAGCCACATTTATATAAGAATGAGTGTGCACTTAGCCATCTCTCCCATGATCCCTCCTATTGTGGAGATCATGGGTTTGACTAGTCAACCCACTCCCCGCATGATCTTCATCATAATATGAGAGATCATGGTGGCCTCCCATTCAACAACTACCGTCGGCCGCCGCCAGCCACCGTCGCCGCCCGCCGCCTACCACCGCCGCCGCCCCGCCGCCGCCCGCCGCCGCCTGCCGCCGCCGCCCACCTCCGCCGGCCTTTCGTCGTCGTCGTCGGCCACCCGACGCCGTCAACCGCTGCCTGCGGCGGCGGCAGCCGGCCGCCCGCCACCGTCAACCGCCGCCGTCGCGTGCAAGTCGGCCACTATCCGATCGTTGCTGGACATCCAATGTCGTCCGATCTGCAAGTAACCCCCACTAAGTCTCTAAGTTAGTGGGGGCGCCATAACTACCTCCTGGAGGCTATAAAAGGAGCCTCAGGCCTCCTCATTTCTCACCTTTTTGCTCCGGAGTCTTATTCTTCCTCAGGCCAGAGCTCTGCTGAACTCCTCCCTCGAGCCGTCTTCAAGCCGCCTACGAGCCAAGTCCCCAAGTGCGCGGAAGAAGGAAGAAGACAACAACCGCCAGCGTTCAAGCACACCAGCTGCCAAGTTAGCATTTAGCACTCCTTCGGCGCAGCCTGTTGCCCATTGCGAGTCAGGAAATTCTCTCTCACCTCTAAGTTGTAACGAGGGGCGGTCCGTCGCCCTCGATTCCCCAAACGCCATATAACCGCGAGCAGATAGTGGACTTTTGACCGGCACAGATCCGGTCACGTGGTTTTTTACCCAGTTGAGGGGTTTTTTCCACGTAAAAACATCTAGTGTCGATTCGCTATTTTCACTGACTGTGTGCGCGCTCGACCGTTTTGAGAGCTAAGGCGGTCCAGTTACTCCGGTCCGACCGGGACGCCGAGTTTGCCCGCAACAGTATCCAACTCTTGTTTCGATTTCAATGCAAGAATGGGGTTGTAAGTTTAGATTTTGGCTGCTGCTCCTCTCTTCCATCCCCAGATTTCGGGATTTGACATGCCCCAAGCAATGTCTACTACTCCGCGGCTTTTTATGATCGATTTTAGCTTCATTTCACCTCTAACATAAGCTTTTTTATGAATGATGAGTTGGTGAGTTGGACAAGTAATATTATGAAAGATCTTGGGTTTATGATCACCATTAAAAGTGCCGATAAATTGACATCTCGAAGCAAATCTAGAGTGTTGATTGGGTGTGATGAAGGGGGATGTAAACCTGCTAGTCAATGTTTCAATCATTCATATTTCTACCACTACATTCGACTCATCTAACATTCTCAAAGACAATTTTCATTACATTCATAAATAGTAATCACTATATACAACTATTGATGCGTGACATATTATCTGCTACCACCAATATTCTCAAATTGGAAGAAATATTGTACAAATATTGCTGCACAATAGGATATTGATGGTTAGATAGGTGTTAAACGTTTATTTAATAATTTAATTCTCTATGCATTTAATAATGGTTTTTCATGTTTTATAATTTCAATGCAGCTTTTAAAAAACAATTGATGGATGTTTTTGGTCTTCCTTCATGCAAATTACGGTTGACAATTTGTTACAGTGGCACTGTTCTTCTCTTTTTTATTCTCCAGGGTTCGTTTGGTTCGGTGTTTGGAATCACCGGCGGGAGGAGAAGGGCTATTGATGGAAACGGAGGGGAGAGGTCGTGGTTTGAATAGGACTGTTTTCCTCTGTTTCCTACGGCGTTGCGGGCTCAAACGTGACAAACGCCGCCGGAGTGCGTTTGTTTACCCGCCGTCCGGCAGCGTTTGTCCCAAACAGCCGGCGAAAATGCCGCGCCAAGCGAACCCTTTCAATCCTGCAAATTGTGGTTTTCCATATTTTATAATTTCAATGCATCTGCATGGCAGTAATTATATGTAGGGTCACCTCGGCTATGCTCAGGCCTCGTAATTTCATAATGGTTATGTGCATCAAGTTTATATGGGTTCACCACTTTTTATGATTTTTTAATTTAATCTGTATTTATCATTGGACTGCATATAGACGAAAATAACATACATATAACATGACTCTTTTTAAATCTGTGAGGTAGGATTTTTGGCGAAAGTTGGTGGAGGCCTTGATTTTGAGAGGTTCTCATTTGGTTTTGGAATATAGTCTCATATGAAAACTATATATTTTGTCATATAAACTAAGAAATTAAATCAGTTTATTAGGTTATAATTATTTTTTTTTGGAGCTGCCAATGACAATTTGGCCTGCAAGTGAAAAATAATGATCTACACTAAATATGGGCGGCCATTAGCTATGCTAGGTCTGTCTATAACAATTCTTTAAAATAAGTGCAATACCTTACTTATGGGTATTCTCATTATTTATTGAAGATGTGTTGCGGATAGCGAAATCCCTTTCATTATGATGAGTGCTCATAATGGAGGAAGTGGAGCCACTTATCGCCCATAATGGAGGAAATCACCAAAACCCGCACATGACAGGCGTCAAGCAATGACAACCACGGGGAAACCGCCATGCAGCGCCTGCCACACCGCCCTAGCGCGACCACCTCAGTGCAACACCTACCGTTGCGCGGTAGCTGCCACCACGCGGGAGTATCGTGCGGCACTCACCGCGCCTCCATGGTGCGGCAACTTCATCACAATGCTTACCGCCACGCGGTAGCTATGATGTGGTGCTCGTCGACTCCCGCCCCATCGCTGCCACGCTCATTACCCATGACCGTGCTCATCACTAGCCGCCACGATCGTCGCCCGACGCCGCACTCCTTGCTCACCGTCATCACCTCCCGACCAAGGTGTGCAAATAGTAAAATCTCCCGCTATTGGGGTGTGCATAGTAAAATCACTCACCATGGGGTGGGAATAGTAAAATTCTTCAGCATTGGGGTGCACATAGTAAAATCTCTCAACATATGATGCAAATAGTAAAATCTTCATCATGCAGGTGCGCATAGTAAAATCCTCATCATGGGACGCAGATAGAAAAATCATTCATCATTGAGGCGCGCGTAGTAAAATCCTTCATCATTGGGTGTGTACTGTAAAATTCCCATAATAGGGATGCGGATAGTCAAATTTATGTACATGGGTGCGCGCATAGTCAAAATCAACATAAGTTTTGGGGTGTGCTTATGTGGGTGATTTTTGTGATATGTTATTGAAGCTTGCTCGCAATTTCAGCCACTCAATGGCTTTGAAGATTTGAAACCACATTGCACCGCATCATGCTAGGTTTATAAAAGTAATAAATTGTGTCGTGCCAAAACTGCACGCTCGAATTAAAAATCAGAATGACTTAAGTGATGTGGGTGATTTTTGTGATTCGTGGTTCTTGAATCGTGCTCCTAATTTCAACCAAACCTTGGCTTTCTGGATTTGAAACCACACTTCGGCTCTGTTTGGCATAGTGGTGGCGGTCATAAACGCATGAATTAAACCGTCATTCATTAATAATCACCTAACAAACATCATTTGTTTGAACATAAAAGTGAATGAAATTTCTTATTTGGGCGTTAACAAACGACAATTTAACTCTCATGTTCATGACCGCCACCACCATTCTAGGTTTATAAAAGTCATAAAGCCACAAGGAAACTGCACCCTCTGTTTAAAAACTAGCACCGAGTTCAGTGATTTTTGAGATTTGCAGTTTTTGAAGCTCTACTCCTAATTTCAGCCGCTTCCTTGCTTTCAGGCTTTCAGCCTTGCCTTTTACTATATTTTATTTTATTTTCATTTGCTCTATTTTGTTTCATTTCATCTTATAATTTTCATGTAATGGCTACGGTGTAATTAAACAATAATTTTATTGAAAGATTAGAAATATTTTTCCCTTTAGTGTAACTCTAGCGGACCATCAAATAAATGACGGTCGCTTCATCACTCAGACGGCTGTTAGCCGTAGGATTTTCACGATTTCATCTGACTTCCAAATTTCTTGCCCATAGGTGATTGATGGGGATGACATTCTCACATTTTCCCCCTCCTTTGCAAAAATACAATTGATATCTTCAGATTTTCTTCTCATCAATCCACAATGTCATGAGAACGATGGTCGCCCATTGGGCAATGCATGGTCATGCGCAAATAATGGCTCGCGAGTAAAACCCGAACAACCATAATATGAGAAGCTGAGGTAAAAAAACGCGTAAGATCATGCGCGAGTAATCATGCATGGCCGTGCAAAACTCAAATACACACAATTTGTGCATTTAGAACGTGCACGGTCATGCATGACTAAAACGCACAAGCAATCTTGAAACACATGATTTTTAGGGCAAAGGCCCTAAATGTTCACGGTCATGCAGAAATAACCGTGCATGATCAAGCATGTTCACATCATGTTTCAAAGGTGCACCTCAACCACAAATGAGGTGCATAATTTAATTAAGGTAAATACAACTAACATCATTAGACAAACAAACATGAGGGGGAGAGGAAATTGTTGAAATTTCACAAGTCAAACAACGGATAGTTCTGCTATCAAGTAAACACTTCCAAAACTATCAAGCTGATCACTTGATCAAGCGGAAAACGAGCACTAGGCGCAGGAACACTCCAACCATAAACTGAGCAATGTATAAGTGACAATGAAGAGCGCACACAGATCTTGCGTTAATTCATTATTAACTTTACAATGCAAGATATACAGGGTGAGACATGATTTCGCCAAGTACAATGAGAAGAAAACAAGCAAGAACAAACTTCGAGTCGGGCGGACTGCCTCCAAGACCGCTAAATCCGCTGAGACCTACAAGTCACTGCTGCTACTCTGATACTACGGAGTCCGCACAAACCGCGCTGACAACCCGTTATTCTGCTGACGTCTGCTCTACAAGCCGCCGCCGAACTGAATGAACAGACCGCCAAGTCCGCCTAAGTTGGCGACCTGATTATTGAACTTAGATCAATTTGAGAAGAGAACTGGTTGGCCGCCACCTGCGACCTGCTGCAACTGCTGATTGTAAACTGCAAGCTTCACTGCTTCCTGACCTTGATCAGAACCAGACGTCCGGCTTCATAGTGCTAGCCGCACAACCTGCAAACATCAACCAGTTAATCTCAAACCGCGCGACCTGGAAAACCGAGTCCGCAACAATTGATCTGCGCTCAACTTAATGTTCACTATGTTACTGTAGACATGCTAGGGGGGCTATTTATAGACGGGGTGAGGAATGTGGTCACCGTCATAGTGAATAGAGTCACCACCCCAGCTCGCAGCTAGCAAAGCCCAGTCCGCTGAGTCCGCAAGGACTTAGCCGGACTTCAAACAATCCGCTAGGAGCCAAGTCAAGGTCAGTCCACACCACGTGGACACTGCGCCAGTCCGCACACAGGCAACGCGCGGACACAACAACATTCCAATCACTGCGTCAGTCCGCACGCTACATGTGGACACGACAACAGCCCACACAGCCCGAGAGCAATTCCACAGCTCGCCGCAAGAGTCCACGACCAAAGGCAGACCGCCCGGTCAAGTGCGGACTCTGCGGACACTGCGATCACCATGAACTTGTCACAGAATGTGACCAAGTCCAACAACCCACCAACAACTGGTGCGAGCTTGGCGAACACAAAAACCAGACCGCCAACTCTATGGACAATCCGCTACCATGAATGCGGCTATGACCCACCGCATCACTGGAGAGCTCGGCAAGGACCAATGCCGGTCTCCAAAACCAGTCCGCAATAGCGGGCTCCGCGGACTCAAAACAAGTCTGACACATCACCGCGGATATAACCTCCAAACCGCTCGGTTACGCCAAGAGTAAGATCTGCAGAACCGCAGGCTGAGCTGAACACCGCAATCAGACCGCCCAGGTCGCTTCACTAGACGCCCAAGCCGCCAAGTCTACCTGGCCACTGACCACCCAGGCCGCAACACCAGTCCTCCCAGGCCGCGGACTCAGACCGCGCAGTCTGCTCCATCACCCACTTTCACTTCAAAAATTTTCAACACCCCCCCCCCCTTGAAGTGAGAAGTGGTGATCAAACCCAGCAATCCTCGTAACTGAGTAAACGACACCTTCGACAACGGCTTCATGAAAATATCTGTGACATTATCCTCACTCCGCACATGCTGCACCATCAGAGATCCCTCCAACACCTTCTCTCGTATGAAGTGGTGCTGAATCTCGATGTGCTTGGTCCGAGCGTGACAAACTGGATTGTTTACCAATTTCAGGACACTCTCATTGTCACCGCTCAGCAGAGTAGGACCGCGCACTTCTTCATAGACGTCCTCTACTAGTCTCCTGAGCCAGATGGCTTCCCGAGCTGTCGAGGCCTTGTATTCCGCTTCCGTAGTAGAGACGGACACCGAGTCTTGCTTCTTGCTGCACCAAGAAATACTCTTTGATCCACAAGTGAAGACGTAACCGGATGTTGACTTCCGGTCGTCTGAATCTCCCCCATAATCAGCATCCGAGTACCCTTGAAGAACAAACTGTGTGCCTCTCCTATATAGGAGACCCATGTCAGAAGTGGCCTTCACGTACTTCAAAATATTCCTAGCCGCCATCAGATGAGGCTTCCTGGGTTCCGTCATATACCGACTTACGCGGCCAACTGCATAAGCAATGTCTGGCCTTGTAATCGTCAAGTAAATAAGACTCCCAACTAGAGCCCGAAACATAAAAGGATCCGGAAGAATCCTCCCCTCATCCCGCCGAAGTTTGATGCCAGAATCAAATGGAGTAGAGCTACTCTTTCTCTCCTGCATGCCGAATCGCTGAACGATCCGTTCCGCATAGCCTTTCTGGGATACAAGTATTCCACTCTCTTTCCTCTTCACCTCAAGTCCAAGGAAATGGTGGAGTTCACTCAGATCCTTCATCTTGAACCTGATAGCTAGCTCTGCCCTGAGCCTAGCTACTTCCTCCTTGGAATTTCTCGTGATGATCATGTCATCCACGTACAACAGCACCAGGACTAGAAGCTCTCCCTTCTTCTTGACGAAGAGACTCGAATCTAAGTTTGAAGCCAGATACCCGCATAACTGGAGGTATTCTGCAATCTTCTCATACCAGGCTCGAGGAGCGTGCTTCAACCCATAGAGCGCCTTCCGGAGCTTGTAGACGTAGTCTGAATGTTCTTCAGATATGTACCCGAGCGGCTGATCCATGAAGATGTCCTTGTCAATCTCCCCGTAAAGAAAGACATTCTTTACGTCCAGCTGTCAAATCTTTCACCCCTGGCAAGCCGCCAAAGAGATCACCACTCGTACTGAAGTCATCTTCGCCACTGGACTAAACGTCTCCTCATAATCCTCGCCGCACTGTTGCGAAAACCCCCGAGCTACAAGCCAAGCCTTGTACCTCTCGATGCTTCCATCCGCCTTCTTCTTGAGCTTGTAGACCCACTTGCAAGTAATAGGAGTAACATCATTCACCTTGGGCACCAAGTCCCAAGTTTCATTCTTCTTGTGGGCAGCCATCTCCTCATCCATGACATTAACACACTCCTTTACTCCAGCGACTTCTTCAAACTTTGAAGGCTCCCGCTCATCCAAGGGGCCTACGAAGAAACAAGTAACGAAGCTCATCGTGTTTCCTTCGCAATACCGAGCTGGTGGCTTAATGATCCTCTTTGATCTCCGAAGAGGCTGCTCCTTGTTCACCACCTCCGCTACTCCTTCAGCACCAACTCTGTTCCCGGGCACACTTGGAGCATCGCTCCCCCTGCTTCCCGAACCAGAAGCTTCAGCCCCAGAGTTTGAAACACCTGGAGCTCTTGGTGACACAGGCAGCTCCACCTGAAGATCTTCAGCAGCTTCCTCCTGCCCTTCATCAACCCTGCTCTCCTGCAGTTCAATAGTGCCACCTTCATACGACGTCAACTCATCAAAGGCAGCGTCTCTTGAAACAAAGAACTTTGTCGCAGGATCCATGCACTTTCACCCCTTCTTCCGCTCATCATAGCCTACAAAAACAAGTTTCATTGCTTTTGCATCAAGCTTGGTCCTCTGAGCATCCGGGATATGAACATAGCAGGTTGATCTGAACACCCGAAGGTGTTCCACACTCGGCTTCTCCTTGAACATCATTTCGATCGGAGACTTCATGTTGATCGGACTTAGAGGCATCTGATTGATGACATACGTTGCGCAGGTCATTCCTTCCGCCCAGAAGGACCTGAGAATGCCCTTTGCATGAAGCCAGCATTTGCAGGTTTCCGACAAATGACGGATCTTCCTCTCCGCTACTCCATTTTGTTGTGGAGTATGAGCACAAGTAAGCTCCCCCTAGATCCCGTGCTTCCTGCAGAAACTAGAGAACTCAGATGAAACAAACTCACCACCGTTGTATGATCTGAACTTTTTGATCCGCAAGCCAAGCCGGCCCTCCACCAGCTCCTTGAACTCCACAAACAATTGGAAAGCTGCTGACTTCTCCTTCATGAAATACACACAAGTGTATCTTGAGTAATCATCAATCAACACAAACATATATATGTTGCCTCCAAGACTAGCGGTTGTTGTTGGCCTCATCAAGTCACCATGAATGCATTCCAATGTTGTCTTGCTCCTTGTTTGAGACTTATCAAACGGAAGACGATGAGCCTTACTGTACTGACATCCCGCACAAACGTGGCCATCTCCGTAGGAGGACAACTTCGGTAAGCCTCTCACCAGGCTCCTCATTAACATAGCATTGAGCTTGTCCATCCCCACGCGCCCTAGTCTCTCATGCCAGATAGTCGCGCTATCATTGGCTCTCATCCGATCAACATAAGAGCTTATTGATAGAACAAACAAGTCACTTACTCTTCTCCCTACATGAGCAACATCAGCCTTTATCGCTGATACGTTGCGGAGAAACCTTACTTCTGTTGGGCCAAACAGAACATGAAAGCATGTGTCGACCGCATTGGTCACTAAGAAGAGGTTCTTTTTCATGTCGGGTACGTGATACACACTCCATAGAGTAAGCGAACCCTGAGCACTCTCCAAATAAACAACGCCCTCCTTCTCTACAGAATGAATAGAATCATCAGCTGTAATAATTGCTTCGTTACCTGTGAACGGTTGCAGAGATGAGAACTTCGACTCGTCTCCAGTGAGGTGATGATCACACCCCGAGTCGACTATCCAGTCATCTTGGTAGTCAACGGTGGCAAGAGCACGAACACACGTGCTTGTCAAGAAGGCTCCTCCCCACCCGGCTTCCTCAGAACTGGAACAAGCTCCCTCCTTGCCTGCAACATGCCCAGGTTGTAACTTGACCTTGCAGTCACGCTTGAAGTGGCTTGCTTGATTACACCTGTAGCACTTCAACTCTTTCTTCCAATTCTTCTTAGGAGCAGAGCTCCTCTCTTACTGATAAGGGGTTGAAGGCCCTTCTTCAGCAGCAGGCTTCTTCTTCTTCTCTCATCTCTTCTTCTTCTTCTCAGTAATCAGAGCTTCACTACCTCCTTCGGAGATAGTCACACCGGCCATCTGCCCGGCCAAGCTCTCATGTGACGCTAACAAGTTTTCTAGCTCCAGCAGAGAAGGTTGAGTTGTCCACCCTTACACAGAAGTCACAAAGGCCACATATTCCTTCCGCAGTCCGCGAACTGTGTCTCTTCAACTTTGCTTCAGAGATGGGCTCATCAGGATCCAGTGTTGATATTTCAGCGCACAAATTATTCATCTTCAAGAAGAACTTAGAGACGGAGAGATCACTTTGAGTTGTCTTAGCCAACCCATTCTCCAGGAACTGCAGCCTAGCCACAATTTTCATGTTGAACAAACCATCAATAGTTGTTCAAATCTCGGCAACAGACTCACATCCTAAGATGTGATCAAAGAGCTCATGTGAGACAGCCTGTTTGAGAGCAAACTCTGCATTAGCATTAGTTCTTCTCCAAACTCTCACTTCCTCAGCAGTACCAGTAGCAGCAGTAACCTCTTGCTTGTCGTCACCACCGACAACCTCCCATAACTCCTCACCCAAGAGATAGCTCTTCATGCAGGACTTCCACTTCTTGAAGTTAGTGGCTATCAGAAGCTCAATGCCAAGACCTCTTCTGTAGGCTCCTTCCATTGCAAATCACCACTGATCACAAAGCTTCCAGAAACGCCGAGCACTATCTGAGATTGATCACAGCTCACTGCTCAAGCCACTGTTTGCTCTGATACCATGTTGAAATTTCACAAGTCAAACAACTGGAAGTTCTGGTATCAAGTAAACACTTCCAAAACTATCAAGCTGATCACTTGATCAAACAGAAAATGAGCACTAGGCGCAGGAACACTCCAACCATAAACTGAGCAATGTATCAGTGATAATGAAGAGCACACACAGATCTTGCATTAATTCACTATTAACTTTACAAGGCAAGATATACAGGGCGAGACATGATTTCGCCAAGTACAATAAGAACAAAACAAGCAAGAACAAACTTCAAGCCGGGCGGACTGCCTCCAAGACCGCTAAGTCCGCCGAGACCGTCGAGACAGTCAAGCCGCTGCTGCTACTCTGATACTACGGAGTCCGCACAAACCGCGCGGACAACCCGTTATTCTGCTGACGTCTGCTCTACAAGCCGCCGCCGAACTGAATGAACAGACCGTCAAGTCCGCCTAAGTCGGCGACCTGGTTATTGAACTTAGATCAATTTGAGAAGAAAACTGGTTGGCCGCCACCTGCGACCTGCTGCAACTGTTGATTATAAACCGCAAGCTTCACTGCTTCCTAACCTTGATTAGAACCAGACGCCCGGCTTCACAGTGCTAGCTGCACAACCTGCAAACAACAACCAGTTAATCTCAAACCGCGCAACCTGGAAAACCGAGTCTGCAACAATTGATCTGCGCTCAACTTACGGTTCACTCTATTACTGTAGACATGTCAGGGGGGTTCTATTTATACGTGGGGTGAGGAGTGTGGTCACCGCCCTAGTGAATAGAGTCACCACCCCAGCTCGCAGCAAACAAAGCCCAGTCTGCTGAGTCCCCAAGGACTTAGTCGGACTTCAAACAATCCGCCAGGCGCCAAGTCAAGGTCAGTCCACACCATGCGGACACTGCGCAAGTCAAGGTCAGTCCACACCAGGCGGACACTGCGCCAGTCCGCACACAGGCAACGCGTGGACACAACAACATTCCAATCACTGCGTCAGTCCGCACGCTACATGCGGACACGGCAACAGCCGGCACAGCCCGAGAGCAATGCCACGGCTCGCCGCAAGAGTACACGACCAAAGGCAGACCGCCCGGTCAACAACAGACTCTGCAGACACTGCGATCACCTTGAACTTGTCACAGAATGTGACCAAGTCCAGCAACCCACCAACAACTGATGCGAGCTTGACGGACACAAAAACCAGACAGCCAACTCTATGGACAGACCGCCACCATGAATGCGGCTATGACCCACCGCATCACCGGAGAGCTCGGCAAGGACCAATGCCGGTCTCCAAAACCAGTCCGCAATAACGGACTCCGCGGACTCAAAACAAGTCCGACACATCACCGCGAATATAACCTCCAAACCGCCCGGTTACGCTAAGAGCAAGATCCGTAGAACCGCAGACTGAGCTGAACACCGCAATCAGACCGCCAAAGGCAGACCGCCCAGGCCACTTCACTAGACGCCCAAGCCGCCAAGTCTACCTGGCCACTGACAACCCAGGCCGCAACACCAGTCCGCCAGGCCGCGGACTCAGACCGCTCAGACTGCGCGGTCTGCTCCATCACCCACTTTCACTTCAAAAAATTTCAACAGAAATCTCCCCTATGCATGAAATACAAGAAATGCATCCAATTAGCTCACACATGCTCCTATATGCACTTAAATTAATTTGAGATAACACAAAGATAAAACCTATCAAATGCGGAGCCAATCAAAGAAAATCATGGAAAAATTGATAACAAAAACACTATTTACTAATCACACATTAAACACCCCCAGACTATATTTATTTATCCTCAAGCAAACCACTCTACCCATCAGTGAAATAAAGAGATAAATGTGTGAACAGAGAAGTAATGGCTGCTAGTAAGCATCATTGCTATCTTCAGATTTACCCCTCTCCCTCTCTCTCTCTATCAGAGATTTAGATCTACAATTACAATTGTGACTATTTGCAGTCATCTCTGTGTTCTAAAATTCATAGTAGTAGAAGAAGAATCACCTCATATTTGCTTTACAATATTTGCATGAAAAGGGTAAAATTTTTGCTATGTGCGGAGACAACAATGTAGATAAAGCTATAGCAGTACATCGAAAAATCACTGTGCACAAAATGCATAAGTATGCAGGACTGCTGGGAGCAAAAAAGGAAGATCCGATATTACACTAAAGAGGAAGCGAAGCTCCCCTTATATAGTTATATATATAGGGTTATTTATTGGGACCTCCCCTCGAAGTTTGCGTAATTACAGCTTGCACCCCTCTAACTTTCAAAATTACAATTGTCTCCCCTCAATGTTTACATTTCATAACATTCATGCACAAAAAAAGCCCCCCCCCCCCCCCCCCCCCCCCCCTGAACAAAGGGGGTACTTTTGTGCATGGATGTTATGTAATGTAAACATTGAGAGGAGGTTTTGTAATTTCGAAACTTAGAGGGGTGCAAGCTGTAATTACACAAACTTCGAGAGGAGGTCCTGGTAAATAATCCTATATATATAATATTAGCATATTTAAGTAAAATACAGAGTAGAGGAATCAAATTTACACACGGCCATGAGAAATGGAAAACAAAAAAAAAACTTTTTATTATCACTTGACCATAAAAGAGGACTTACAGCTGCATCCCCCAACTGCACTTGGATTTGTTGTAACCTGCACCACATCGAACTTCTCTAATCATATCCATGTGTAAATAAGGATATCTAAGATTATTTAAATCGCTATACATAAATTAGCAAAAATCATATTCACAGAGGTTACAAATACTAAGCACACAGAGTTCAAACTTGTAAGATAGCGTGAGGAATGTGGAATGCAAACTTTTATCCATAATATTAACGAAATTCATTAATTATTGGAGTGCTATTTTTCTTTTCAATTTTATCCATATCATTTTAACCTAATTATACCGTTTAACTATAATTATATTTGGGTGGTGTTATTAGCAGATCTCATCTGGTTCAACTCATTTCCCCATTTTTCTCTCCTACATAAATACTACTAGCAAACCAGTCCTCAAAGTTTGTTTTTTGATAATCCTCGACGCGGCTTTTCCTTCTACATCAGCTTCTACAAAGATCAAACTCACAAAGGTTCGGTTTTTGGTTTCCACTCCGTGCGGTTTCCGAGGACAAACAACCATCGATAGATCCGACTAAGCATGTAGTTCTTCGCGGACGGGAGGTTTTAAGAAACCGGAGGTTCGACGCCGGTGAGCATGGATTGGCGTGGTGCAGTTATGCAGTATAGATTTGGAAGAAACGAGCGACTGCGGGAAATGCCTTGGTGTGGCTATAGACGATATGTTGTCGGGGAAGGAGAGGGGAAGAGTTGCGGCGGTGAGCTGCGAGATGAGGTTTGACACCAGTCAGTTCTTCTCCGCCGTGCTCTTCCCGGGGGTGAGGAAAGCGGCGCCACCTAGACGGGGCTAAGAAGATGAGTTTAATTAATTATATTAGCAATTCATTACCGTATAAGTTTGATTTATTAGGTCTTTAAATTTTATTTTAATGAAGTTAGACAGTGTTAACTACTAGATTAGTTGAAATTATATATAATGTGTGCCACTATCTGTATTTATTAATATCAAAGATGGTCGTGAGGAATAGATTGACTTGAATGTGCAGCCATCAAAGTAGATATGGTGACCACGAGTTTTTTTTGTGATTTTTTTTTTGAGAAATCAACACAAGATTGTGTAATGCAAGAATGAATGTATGTACATTAATATGCCATGAAGCTCCCCTATTGGTATGAGTTAAGGGAAGAACTAGTACACTCATGGAATGCTACATAACTTTCTCATCGGATTGCTCCGGAGAGTAGTCGGTGCAATATGCACTAAAAGTTCACGAGTAAGATTCACATTCTAAGACAATTTCATAGGCTCCTAGGAAAATCTTCCATGAGATCCGCTCAAATGCTTGAACTATACAATGATGAATATATTGAAGATGTAAAGATGTATATGTTATATGATAGATGCCATGTTACATGCTTCTGCCAACTCATGAGTAATGACCGGCATAGTGCTTTTTCATTTGATCAAATACGTATAAACTTATTCATATTATCATTACTTTTGTCATACTGCGGCTATTTTATTATGGATCCGAGTGATATAATTATTTTGGGCTTTTCATTATTTTGATCATGTATTGTTGAGATGAATGATGATCAGTGATGACGATGTTATGGGCTCGCCGGAGAGGTAACCAGAGGCGAGGATGATGACGGAGATACTATAGAGTCGGAAGCGCAGCTACCTAAGCGGAGCTTGCTAGCTAGAGGAGAGAGCTACTAATATCTCACAAACAAGAGAAAGAAAGCAGTCTAAATTCTTTCATACCAATACAAGATCTAAAAAGTCCTTTAAGTAACTTACAACTGACTATTAATGAAAATAAAATGACGGACTTGGAATGCAATTAAATAGGAAATCAACGAAAGACTTGGAATGCGACAAAATAGGAAGACGACCTAAAGACAATAAACAACAACATAATAATAATAATAATAAATATCATCGTAATAAGGCCCATAACATCTCTCTCGTCGTGCAAAAAGAGCTTGACCTCAAGCTCGGGGGAGATCAATGGTGTCCGCTTTATCCGACACCTTCATCATCAGAGTCCTTCGCGTGCAGATAGAAAATTCATTTGCACTGTGGATACGAGTGTACTGCTCGTCGCAGTTATAACATAAGCCCTGCGTGCGTCGTTCCATCATATCATCCTGAGATAGTATACGAAGTGGAGGGGATGGATGACCCTCAGCATAGCCCTGCGGAGTTGATGCAGGACGGCGCGTGGGGTTTGCGCACATGTCGGCTTTTTCTAGGAAACACTAAAATGCGTGCAATGAATAATGGATTTTTTTGCAAAATAAATAATTTGAGCGGGCGTTGCACAAACTTTATGAAATTAAGCAACGTGTTTTTTGTAAAGCACAAAAAGAACTATTTTGTTAAAAACATGGATTCTCTTAAAAATGGTTCAATTACAAATCCGGGGAAAGAAGGTTCGCAACTTTCGTTCTTTCCACTTTGTCGTAGCAAACCGAAAATCGTGAACTCTAAATACATTTCCGTTTGAAGTTTTTGACATAACGCTCGCTGACAAAACCCGGGCGAAAACCCAACAATGAATCTATAATCCTGAGGGAAAATGTAGACACACAGAGGAAGGGATAAAAGCAAGTTACCACGGAAAGAGACGTCTTTCCGCAATCGAAGTCGATGACGATCCCGCAAGGAATTTTCTCATCACCTTCGATCTCCCGCTCCAAGGTCGGACGCTATCGCACACGGTCACCACGGAAATATTTCACTCACACACACACGGTGGTTCCACAAATCTCTAAACACTCCACTATTTTGAGAAGCCGCAAACTAACAACCTAAAATTCACTAACTCTCACACAAAAGTGGCTCCACGTAATCTCTAACACAATTTGATATCCAATTTCCCTATTCCTAACTCACAACAAATCAACATACTGATTTCTCCTAACTCCAATTATGAAAAAGATAACCTAACTAAGAGAGCTTCTCACTGGACTTTCACGGTAGCAGTAAGAGGTTCAATCAGCAAATTTCTTCATTAACAGCTAACTCAAACGGGAAGGCAAAGCACAACAAACTTCATCTTCCACAACTCTCTAACAGGAGTCAAACACAACAGCAGCACAATTTCATTAGCACTCTCAATCAGAAAAACGCAGCAAAATTACAGGTCTTCTACACTCAACATTAACCACAAACATTCATCATTCACGGATTCATCCCAAAAATCATACATCCAAAAGAAATTTAGACAGCCCTATTTATAGGGTTAAGAAAAAAACAAAGGCAAAGTAACCTCCATGAGCGGCCATGGCAGAAGGGTCGTGGAGTTGCAACCGCCGGAGTGGGATAGAGGCGGACAGTTGGCTGGGACGTGGCGGAAACCATGCAGCGGCGGAGAAAACAGATCGCGGTTTGAAGCCATTCTGCCATTAACGGGATTACTGCGGCACGCGGCTGACCCGAGGAAGAAGATAGTAGTTGGACCGGATTTAAGCTGTGAGCCGGCTATTTAATCACCCGGAGATCCGGAGATTACATATGAAGTTATATATATATATAAGCACACACACACACGAGTGACAGGCACCCCTATTGGGCCTCCGACCCTTGTCGCCCCACGCGACAGTACCTCGACAGTACCAGTCGCGGCGGCGGGCTTCGCGCCTATGTAATATAATATAATATATATATATATATATATATAAATATATATAATATATAAATATAATATAATATAATATAATATATATTATATATTTATATAATATATTTATTTATTTATTCTTCCCCCCCCTGTTTTTTTGCCCAGCCCTCCCCCCTTTCCACTGCCGCCGGCTGACCGGCGCCCACCGGCGGGTGGCCCTGCCCGCCGGTCGTCGGACAACCCCCGGAGGGTTCGGCGGAGTCCGGCGAACCCGCCGGTGGGCGTCGGTCAGGCCGCCGGCGGCAATGGAAAGGGGGGGAGGGCGGGCTGGGCAAAAAAACTGGGGGATTTTTTGCTGGAGTCAGGATTGAGGAGAGAGGAGGGAATTTTTGGGAAAATTTTATTTGCAGTCCAGATCTGGTCGATCAAACGGTTTAGATCTGTCTGATGTCTTTTTTACCTTGTCAAATGCTTAAAATCATACTTTTTTAAGATAGTATAGACATATATATATATATATATATATATATATATATATATATATATATATCTTTACTATTAAAAACAATATGCATTTCTTGAGGCACACCACAGAATGAATCCGGACTGTCCGATCAAGCAACTTTAATTTGTGGCCGTTGGATTCAAGAGAGAGGGGCTGCCAATATCCAAATCCCCCTTTTGAACACTGTTCACGCCTCCAAAAATCCTGATACCCGTTTTCTACGTCCCGTCCCTTCACGATTCACCGCCTGTTGCCGGGGGCGGAGCCGCCAGCGGCCTGCCCGGCGCCCACCGGGGGTATCGACGGCCTCCGGCGAACCCGCCGGGGGTTGTCCGGCGGCGAGCGGGCAGGGCCACCGCCGGCGGCGGCCCTGCCCGTGAGCTCCAGTTCCGGTGGGCGTCGGACAGGAACCGTCGGCGGCATCGGCGGGCAGGAAGCAGGCGGAAGAGCGGAAGGCGGAAGCGGATTTCTGTTTTTAATTTTTTTTTATTTTGTTTTTTTATAATTTAATTATATTCTTAAAAGTTTAAACATAAATTTTATTTTATTTGATTTATTAAAATTATTAAAAAGTATCCTGTTGTAGTTTTTGCTAATTAATTCCGAAGCCGCCGGGGGCGGGGGAAGCGGGGGGCGGGGGAAGCGAAGCGCCGGGGGCGGGGGAAGCCCGCCGCGGGGGGCGGGGAAGAGCGGGGAGCCGCAAGCGCGCCGGGGGCGGGGGAAAAAGCCCGCCGGGGGCGGGGGAAGCCCGCCGGGGGCGGGGGGGGAAGCGCGCCGGGGGCGGGGGAAGCGCGCCGGGGGCGGGGGAAGCCCGCCGGGGCGGGGGAAAGGGAAGCCGCCGGGCCGCGGGGAAGCCCACCGGGGCGGGGGGAAGCCCGCCGGGGCCGGGGGAATTGCCCGCCGGGGCTCCGCCGGGGCCGGGGGAAGCCCGCCGGGGCCGCGGGGGGGAAGCCCGCCGGGGGGGAAGCCCGCCGGGGCCGGGGGAAGCCCGCCGGGGCCGGGGAAGCGCCGGGGCCGAAGCCCGCCGGGGCCGGGGAAAGCAGAGGAGGGGCGGGGGAATTTAATTATTAATTTAATAAATATTTTTATAATTAATAAAAAATTAAAATCATTTAAATGCTTTTATAATTAGGCCGCGCGGGGGCGGGGAAATATCCCCGAACCGGGGGGCGCTGCCGCGAAGCCCGCCGGGCGCTCGGGGCGGGGGAAGCCCGCCGGGGCGGGGGAAGCCCGAAGCCCGCCGAGCGAAGCCCGCATTGCTTGCGGGCGAACCTGGGCGGGCGAAGCCCGTTTGGTTGCGGGCGAAGCTCGCATGTATGCATCATAGCCTATATATATATATATATATATATATATATATATATATATATATATATATATATATATATATATATAGACATAGATATTACAAACACATAAAATATATGCAAAAAATACATAAATTGCAAACAACAAGATTGCAAAAATAACACAAATAAAATGCCATAAATTAGAGCCGATAAAGGTCTAGTTGGGTGCAGCGTCAGACACTTTTGCGTCGACCAGATCGGGGCAGGTCTCCACCAAGAGTGCTCGAGTAGGTGGGAAAGTAGGCCTCCTGCACCAACTGCAGGCGACAGTCGCATAGCCTGGCCAGACACATAGCGATCACTAGTTTGGAGGAGCCTCAAATTTGATAACCAGACTGAGGCGGACACGAAATACAGAGGTGAAGATGACGATTTACATCTCTGGGAAAAGCGTGACGTGTGTCAGAAGAAGCTGAAACTGTTCAAGTTAATCATCCACAACGCTTGTCTGGCATAGTGTCATGAGGGTACGGAGGGGGTTACTGTGGATGGGAGGTCCAAAATGTAGGTTGCAAAATAGCTTGAAGTTGTCCCACGTCAAATCCGACTAGTCAGTGAGGAGGCGAGTGGCCCAAAGCAAAACCGAGTCGAGAAGGTGGAAGGACGGCTAGAGGAAGCCGCTCCGCAGCTAAAATGTGTTTGTGCCCAAAGAATTGCTCGCACCTATTGAGTTAACTTAAAGGGTCCATCTTCTCATCATAAGATGGGAAATCGAACCGAGTGCAGCACGGTGGGGGAACAACCTCAGAGCGTACGAGGGTCGTTGGTGGTTGCAGTGCCTGACTACTGTAAGCGTGCTTCTGTGTGGCGACCGGGGGGCGGGGGCGAGGGGGTAGACATCATTTGGAGAGTGCATTAATGGCCACTTGATGACGTTTCGCGATGACATTTTGTTGCGCCATAAAGGTCTGCACCATGGTTATAAGAGTTGAATATTTGTTTTTATTTTTGATATCGGGTTTATGTATTACACGTGATACGTCACGTGCTACTGTACCTATATATATGAATGTGTTTCCCGGTTTAGGGTATCGGCAAATTAGTTCCCGATTTCTACTTGGTATCGGAGGATTAGGTCTTTCGCCGCTCCAGCCCTATCGTCGATCCCGCTCGCTTCTGCCGCTCCTGCCGATCGTCGATCCCGTCGCTCCTGCTCGCCCGCTCAACTCCTCCCGCTCGCTTCCGTCGCCGTCGCCAGTCCATCGCCAGCGACGCCGTCGCCAGTCCGCCGCTCACGCTCGCCCGCTCGCCTCTTTCTTAAGGTCGTTTCTCTTCTGCGGCTCTCCTCCTCCGGAGGCCTTCTCCGCTCAGCCTTCCGGGCAGCCCCCCGCGTCTCCGGCCGTTTTGTCCTCCATGGGGCAGCCAGAGACATCTTGCTCACCTCCTCTGGTGTTCCTTCCGGCGTCATGATCTACAGGGGACCCGTTGGAGGCCGTCTTCTCTGATTTGGAGCTCTTCAATCTCTCTTCTCAATGGATGATCAATCCACTATCTCCACGGCTCCTCAATCCGATGTTCCAACCGGTTCGTATGTCGACCCTCCTCGGAACCATGACCAGTCTGGCTCGTTGAAGATCACTAATGTTGCCTTGGACGACACAAATTATCTGGAGTGGTCCCGGGCGGCCGAGCATGCTATTCGCAGCCACCAGTTATATGGACTTATTGATGGTACCACCGTTGAGCCACCATGTACCGATCCCACACGGAAAAAACGGGATGCGGAAAATTCTTTGGTTGTCTCGTGGTTACTTCACTCAATGTCCTCTCAGTTGTATTGCAGTTATATGTTGTTGGACTCCGCATATGATATTTGGACTCGGGCCCATGATACCTACTCTCAGGCAGGCAGTTCGATGCAAGTGTATGAGCTCACTCACCGTGTTCTGGAGCTGATGCATGGCACTATGTCTGTTTCTGCCTACTATTCCCGAGTTTGAGCGCCTCTATCAAGAACTGGACTTCTTCAATACTTTTACGGCTGCTTGTACTGCTGATGCGCTTGCCCTTCAGAAAGACAGATCGTTTTTGTGTCCACGTCTTCCTTATGGGGCTCAACATGGAGTTTGATGTCGTTCGCTTGCATGTTCTCCACCGTGTCACTTCCCTCTCTTCGGGAGGCCTCCAGCACGCTCCTCAATGATGAGAATCATCGTCGTACTCTTGGTGCCGCTCCTGCTACTGATCATTCTGCGCTTGCAGGGACTTCACGCGGACCCCCTCTTTGTAGCCACTGTGGGAAGAAGGGCCATACCAGGGACTCATGTTTTCGATTACATCCTCACCTTGCTCCTGCTGTTCGGGGTTCTAGTACTCGGGGTCGCGGTGGGCACCTTGGTGGTGGTCGTCAGTCTGGCGATCGTCCTCAGTTTTCTGCGCACTCTACTGAGGTTCACGAGGACACCTCCGGAGGCCTGTCTGTTGTCGAGTTAGATGCTCTCTGTCGCATGCTGCGCTTCCACACTGACTCTCCTACTGCTGGTTCTCATGCTGTTGTTGCTACTTCGGGTCTCTCCAGTGCTCATGATGTGTCCTCACCTTCCGAGTGGATTATTGACTCGGGTGTGACCGATCACATGACTGGTTCTGTCTCAGGTTTTACCTCTTATACTCCTCTTTCTGGTCATGATAAAGTTATTGCTGCTAATGGCTCTCTCTCCGCCATCGCTGGTAAAGGGATTGCCACCTGTTCTCCCGACCTATCACTGTCCTCTGTTTTGCATGTCCCGTCTTTTCCTCGCAATTTGTTTTTCATTAGTCACTTAACTACTTCTTTAAACTGTTTTGTGACCTTTCCTGATGTTTGTGTATTTCAGGATCTGGATATGAGACGGACGCTTGGCAGTGGTAGGAACGTTGGTGGACTGTACTTGCTGGACCAGTCTTCTTACAGTGCTTTTTCATCCACCAGATCTCCGACTCTACATGACATTCAACGCTGGCACCAGCGTCTTTGCCACCCTTCCTCTTTTTATCTTACTAAATTGCTTCTTGTTTTTAACTCTTTAATTCAGTCCTTTTCTTGTGATACATGTGAACGCTCTAAACATGTCCGTCAGAGTACTAGTCATTTGTCTGTCCCTAGTTTTTGTCTATTTGATGTTATTCACTCTGATGTTTCGGGCCCATCTCCAGTGTTATCTTTATCTGGTTATAAATGATTTATTACTTTTATTGATTATCACTCCCGCGTTACGTGGGTTCATCTGCTTAAAAAGAAAAGTGATGTCCTTGCCTGTTTTCAGACGTTTCATAAGATGGTGAACCAACAATTTGGTGGCACAATTCGGGTGTTGCGTAGTGATAATGGTGGAGAATATGATGACCGGGATGCTTTTGGGGCCTATCTATCTAATAATGACATCATACATCAAACCACGTGCGTCCACACTTCCACCCAAAATGGGGTGTCCGAACGGAAGAATGGACACTTGCTGGAGGTGGCTCGGTGTTTACTCCTTGCTATGCACCTTCCCAAATCCTACTGGGGTGATGCAGTTCTCACAGCTGCTCATCTCATTAACCATCTTCCGTCTTGTGTCCTTTCATTTGATACGCCCCTATCGCGTCTTGCCAAACAACACATCGTCCACACCTCTCATCTTGCTCCTCGTATCTTTGGCTCCGTCTGTTTTGTCCATGTTCATACCCCGCATCGTGATAAACTTGATGCGCGTTCCCTGCGGTGTATTTTCGTTGGGTACTCCCCTACCACCAAAGTGTATCGTTGTTATCATCCACCGACTCGGCACTACTATTGCACTGTGGATGTAACATTTCGTGAGGGGGAGTCGTACTTTAGCCCTCGTCAGGGGGAGACGAGAAGTGATGGTGATGAGAACATCGAATCTCCTCTTCCAATTGTTAACATCAAATCTCCTCTTCTAATTGTTGTCACTCCTCTTCCTTCCACCTCCGCTCCACCTATATTATACACGTACTCACGTCGTCCCAGGACTGTTGAGCAAGTGCAAACTGTGAATGTTCCGCCAGTGCCAGTGACTGTCACAACTCCAGATTCAGATGATGACCTTCATGTTCCTCTTGCACGCCTTATAGATAAAAGGGGTGGCACCAAACACCCCATTGCCAACTACATTTGTTATACTCATCTATCTCGGGCTCATAAAGTCTTTATCTCCTCTCTGTCATCTATTGTGATTCCTAAAACATGGCAGGAGGCTGTTCAGATACCTGAATGGAAACAAGCTATGGAGGAGGAACTGAGTTCCTTGGATAAAAATAAAACATGGCAGCTCACTAGCCTTCCCCCTGGGAAGCAAACGGTCGGATCTCGTTGGGTCTTCACCGTCAAACAGAACCAAGATGGGGTGGTGGAGCGATACAAAGCACGTTTAGTGGCTCGAGGATATACCCAAGCTCAAGGCATTGACTATCAAGAGACCTTTGCTCCTGTTGCCAAGATGAACTCAATCTGTGTGCTTCTTTCTTGTGCTGTGATTCGTGGATGGGAGCTACTGCAGCTCGATGTCAAGAATGCATTCCTGCATGGTGATCTGGAAGAGGAGGTCTATATGGATATTCCTCCGGGCCTTGATGTCAAAGAGTCCAACCGGAGGGTCTGTCGCCTGCTAAAATCCCTGCATGGCCTGAAACAGTCTCCGAGAGCGTGGTTTGGGCGTTTCAACAAGACCGTGCTACGACTTGGATATACTCAAAGTCAAGCTGATCATACTCTCTTCATCAAGAGAAAGGGTGCTCTAGTTTCTATCCTTATTGTGTACGTGTACGACATCATCATTACCGGAGATGACTTGTATGAGATTAGGTACTTGAAAAAACAACTGAGCGAAGAATTTGAAGTCAAGGATTTGGGAAAGCTGAAATATTTTTTGGGAATTGAAGTTGCGAGGTCCCGGCAGGGGATCTTCATCTCCCAAAGGAAGTATACTCTTGATATTCTGGAGGAGACTGGGATGCTTGGGTTTGCTCTTGTTGACACTCCAATTGAGGCTAATCATAAGATTGATGCAGATATTAGTGGGGAGAAAGCGGACGCCTCAAAATACCAACGACTGGTTGGGAGGCTCATTTATCTGTCCCATACTAGCCCGGATATCACGTATGTGGTGGGTGTCCTAAGCCGTTATATGCACTCTTCTACGTTATGTCATCAGCAGACAGCCTTTAGGGCGTGGCGATATCTCAAAAAGACACCAGGGCGTGGGATTCTGTTCAAGGCTAATCAGTCGTTGGAGGTTGAGGTATTTACTGATGCTGATTGGGCTGGTACTTCTGGTAGTCAAGATGACAAAAAGTCAACCATGGGGTACTGCACATTTGTGGGAGGCAACCTGGTTTCATGGAAGAGCAAGAAGCAGAACGTGGTTGCACGTTCAAGTGTTGAAGCAGAATACAGAGCTATGGCTCAAGGCGTTTGTGAGGGATTGTGGTTAAGAACCATTCTCCAAGATTTGGGTCTTCAGGTGAACAAACCTATTACTATCTACTGTGACAACAAGGCAGCCATCAGCATTGCATACAATCCAGTTCAACATGACAGGACCAAACATGTGGAAGTTGGCAGACACTTCATCAAAGACCCCCTCGATAAGGGGAATATCTGCACTTCATTTGTGAGCTCATTTGATCAGCTTGCCGATGTTTTCATCAAGGGGCTATGCAGCGACAACTTCAAGAACAATAATGACAAGTTGGGAATGATCAATATATATTCTCAACTTGAGGGGGAGAGTTGAATATTCGTTTTTATTTTGGATATCGGGTTTTTATATTTCACGTGATATGTCACGTGCTAGTGTACCTATATATATGAATGTGTTGCCCGGTTTAGGATATCAGCAAATTAATTCTCGATTTCTACTATAAGTTGGTTGAGTTGATCCAATGAGCCGCCCATATAGTGCTAGACAGAGGATACTGAGCGAGTTATGGGTTGGTTTGAGTCTGAATGGGTGGGCGGAGCAGACGAGTGCGAATTTGGCGTGCCACGTGACCTGCGGCGCTTCTCTATGTTGGTATAAAAGAAGCTCCTAAGGATGTTGTGGATCGATATTTAAGCAATCTCTTGTGACTTAACTAAGCCCAATCTGTCTGTTCTGCAGTTCAAATATTCGGCTGACCAGGAAATTAATAATTTTTCAAGGTGGATCGCGGGCCCGCGGCCGGTTGGAAAGAAGATCAGGAAGGAGTGGGCTATAAATGGAAAACCGTTGGAGACCATTCTGCAATTGTGCGAGAGTTGCGGTTGTGCAAGAGTTGCGGGCGCGTAACTGACAGTGTCGAACCAAGTGTGTTGCGGGAGACAGAAGACGAGTAGGATGTATAGGTCGGGAACGACGACAATCCAGAGGTTTGCGCGGCGGTGCCCTCAATGATTGCAGTGATTCGGCTTCGATCGATGAACAAATTGACGATGTAGAAATGCTTTGAAGCTGCTGGGACGAACGACAACATCTGCAGGGCTTCAATGGGAAGTTATAGGGATGGTTAAATTTTTTACTGTTGATGCATAGGGCCACGAAATAGGTAGGAGCTATCACAGACAATCACGTTGAGGAAGATTGTTTTGTGGTTGGAGATCAACGACATGTGGGGCTTTGTTGTCGAAGATGGGGAACGAAGGGTCAAGCGGCTGGCTGGAAGGAGATGACACGTCGGGTAGGAGCGGTGCACGATTGTTGGACAGTGGAAGAAAATGCTTGGTAGGACGGGGGAGGAAACCTGGCTCTGATACCAAGTTTTTATGGACTCTCCGGAGAGGCGGTCAAAGGAGAGGATGATTGCGGAGATACTATGGAGCCGGAACCGCGAACTGCCTAAAAGGGGCTTGCTCGTTAGAGGAGAGAGCTACCAATATCTAACAAACAAGAGGAAGTAAATTAAATTTTTTTAATACCAATACAAGACCTAAGGGGTTCTTTAAACAAACGTACAACTGACTCTTAAAGGAAATAAAACGACAGACATAAAATACAATTAAATAGGAAATCACCGACAGACTTGGAATGCGATTTAATAGAAAGACGAACTAAGGGCAATAAATAACATAATAATAATAAATAATATCATAATAAGGCTCATAATAGACAAGTGGATGCTTATACTCTTAGGGATACTCCTCTCATTATCCTTATGCCTATGGATTAGAGGGAACTTTGCTAAAATAGGATATTTTACGTTAGAAATGAGAAGACTTGCCATATAATGACTTCCTATGAGATGAGCATGTAATTCATGAACGAGTCATTTGAGAAGTGCCTTGCGATCCAGTCATCCAGATGGCATCATCATTTGAGTGGATAACTCAACGGAGTTATAATTTGGGAAGTGATGATTGATATTTGAGCAATGATCTAAACAAGATGCATATGTTGAATTATGATAAAGTTAAGGAGATTGGGCTAAACTTGTTGCAAGGCTAAGGTTTCATTTGGCGTGGTGTTTTCTGGCCCGCGCTTGGAGCAAACTCCGTCGGACAGCAGGAAACCAAATGCCAAATGGTGTCCAGCGGCGTTTGCTCTGTTTCCTCCCGTCGAACAGCAGAAAAGCCCCCGAAAAGCTCCGTCTGCATCCCCTCCTCCCCATCGCCAGTTCGAATTCTTACTTTCCACCCGTCGCCCGCTCCCGCTACCGCACAAATGAAGCCTAAGACTTGCTAGGTTAAAAAGTCTTTACATTTAATGACCATTTTGCTAACCAATGTTTTCCAACAATTATGATGTTTAGGTTTGGTAGTCGAGTAGATTGTACAACCATGTATTCGCGGAGTGGGGCCCCCAGGAAGGCGCAAAACTTGCTACACATTTTTAAGCTTTTAGGGGGTTTTGCACTCTTGGAGTCAAATTGATGGTTGATCTGGATAATATACTAGAATAGGGAAGAAAAATTTGTCTAGCTTACTAATGTTTGGTGTACTCTTCAGAGGGCGAGTGCGGCGGGAGGTCGGCACTCGCCCCAGCCCCTACCCTAGTGGGCGGGTGCGGCGGGAGGCCGGCACTCGTCCCGACCCCATTTCAGGGGGCAGGTGCGGCGGGAGGCCGACACCCTGCCAGCTCGCCCTGCTGGAGTAATCGCCCGGCTGGAGTACTCGCCCGGCTGGAGTAATCGCCCGGCTGGAGTACTCGCCCCTGGAGTACTCGCCCGGCTGGAGTACTCGCCCGGCTCTCGCCGGCTGAGTACTCGCCCGGATGGAGGCTCTCGTCCGTCTTGAGGACTTGGGCTTGGCCCGGCTTGAGGGTCTCGCCCGGCTTGAGGGTCTGCTATTTTGCCTCTGGTGGACTACGAATAGCTGTTCAGAACAGCGGAATGTGGCTGTTGGCAGACCAGCCCCAGGGTATTTCAATGATTTTAGAGCAGCGGGATTGCGCTATTGGCAGGCCATCCCCAAAAATCTATAAATAGACTCTTGAGGTGCCTTGAAGAGTGATCTGTTTTTCATCACTCCTCATCTTTTTCCTTCATCATCCAAGGCACCTAGCTCAGCATTGGCTAGGGAGCAGGAGATCTCAAAGGTCTTCCGGGTGTGAGGTGGGACCTCCACGCTAGAGTCAAAGGTCATTCCCCAAATTCAGGTCTCTCACCAAAGGACGGCTTGGGAGAAGTAGGTGTGAGCTGCACCCTTGGTCCGAACTCTAGGTGGAATGGAATCTCGATTCCAACATTTTGGTGCGGTGAGCGTGGACCGCGCATCATACAGAAGTTCCAAAGCAGGTTCCATGGCGGGAGATCGTGGAGGTGGTGATGACCCCAACGAGCCCCCCAAACCCAACACTCTTTGTAGGGAGGGAAGAGTTCATGGCATCCATCCAAGACATCATGGAGATGCTGCGAAGTATTGCTCCTCGGGGTGACTGCTCAACTCCCGCCCCCCAAGAACCAGCTCCCAGGGGTCTAGGCGAGATGACCCCAAGAGGGGGTAGAAGAAAGTGCATCGGGAAGACGACCCGGGAAGGAAAGGATGGGAGTGGGGATCGAGCGAGACCTCACCGGCCGGGAGTTATTCCCCATCCCGGCGAGTGGTAACCTCCCAGGAGAGCAGGTCGCGCGAGTGGAGCAAGCGAGACCACCAAGTAGGGGGTCACCCTTCAGCGAGCTGATTGTCTCAGCTCCCGTTCCCGAGGGGTTCAGAGAACCTGACATGACTTACTATACCGGGAAGGATGACCCCGTCCAGCACCTGCAGTAGTTCGAAGACACGGTCTCTATCAGACCGATGACGGATGCATTCAAGTGTCGCCTCTTCGCGATCACATTGAAAGACAAGGCAAGGGATTGATTTCATCAACTCCCAGCGAGATCGATCTACGGGTTCGAAGACTTGAGTCGGAGCTTTCAGCTTCGCTTCTCCACTTCAAAAAAGAGGAAGAAGAGTTCTGAGTCCATCTTCATGATATGGCAGAGGGCAGAGGAGTCGTTGACCCAATATGTGGACAGGTTCCAAGAAGAGATCCTGGACATCCAGGAGATACCGGGGTATGCCCTCCAGATGACGTTTACAGTGGGGTTACGTGAGGGGTTCTTCAAGATGAGTCTGACCTGAAAGGCCCCCCTATCTTTTGAGGAGCTGATGGAAAGGGCGGCAGAGGAGATAGCAACTGAGGCGGCCAACCCGACATTTGTCAAGAAGTTGACAAGGTTAACAGAGGCAGAGTCGAAGGAGCAAGGTGGCTCGAGGCATCAGGAGGGAAGAAGGAGAGAAGAGCAGAGAGCTCATGGGTTCCAGGGACCTCAGGAAGGTCCGGAGCCAGGTTGGAGGCAACAGGGAGGGCCAGTTCAAGGTCCAGGAAGAGGTCTCGCCCAGGGTGGGGGAACTTACATGGAGGACAAGGGAGGTTCAACTTCCAGAGGCAAGCCCCTAGGCAGCTCCCCCCACCGCAGCAGGCCATGGCGATATAAAGAGGGGGAAGAGGTAACGGGAGAGATCGCTCAGCCCGTCGAAGAAGGGGAGGAAGAGTGTTGTCATACTGCGATTTCCACCAGGCAGAGGGTCACGCCACAGCTATCTGCCCCGAATTCCTGGAAGTAAGAGAGGCGAGAGGCCCAGCCCAGCAGCAGCCGCCGGTGCGGATTGAAGAAGTTCCACCCAGAGTAGAGGAAGATGGCGTATGTGTGGACCGGGTCGATGTAGGACCCCGAGGAGGAATATGAGTGATCCACGGTGGAGTGGGGATTGAGGCCACTCGAAAGGCAAGCTTCATGTCATGTACCGTCGGAGCGTCGCTTCGACATCCCAGACCCCACCCCCAGAGGAGAGGATCACCTTCTCAATGAAGGACATGCCGGATCATGAGGATCCGTTCTGCGATGCGCTGGTCATCCAGGCAGTCATCGAATGCTACACCGTCTCCCGGATCTTGGTTGACAACGGGAGCTCCGTCAACGTCGTTTTCAAGAAGGCGTTTGACGGGATGAAGGTGGAACCAAGGAGGGTGTTGGCCTCGGACGGACCCCTGTTCGGATTTTCAGGAGAAAGGAAGGAGGTAGGTGGAGTCAGACTCCAGGTGAAGTTGGGAAGAACCTCAAGGAACTGTCGGTTCGTCATTGTTGATGCTCCGAGCAGTTACAACGCCATCTTCGGAATACCCCTCATCAGCGCCTTCCGTTGTGTGTCATCGTCATTTCACCAGTGCCTCAAGTTTAACACTAGAGGGATCCAAGTTAGGGTCAGGGGAGACCCCAGGATGGCAAGACAGTGCTACGTCACGGCTGTCAACACCATCTCCTGACTAGCCAGGGCAAAGGAGATAGAGAAGATCATGGAGAACTTGAGCAGGATTGAGGTATCAGAGGAGGAGGCGAATGACGATTATCATGCCCGAGCAGGCTGAAGAGACCATGCTTCGGCAAAGTCTTTTCCCTTTATGTTTTTGTAATGAGCTCTACCCCTGACCAGCTGAGTCAGGAGGAAATGTATCTTGAAAATTTTCCCGTTTGAGGATGTTGAATTTAGTATGGTCCGAACGACGTGCCTGATCTCACCCCGAGAGGATCTCCTCATCCAGGCTCCCACTAGCTGGATGGGTCGAATTTGCCTCGGTAGTAAGTTCTCGTCTCGAGAGTATCTCCTCACCCAGGCTCTCACTAGTTGGATGGATCGAAAGTGCATCGGTGGAGAGAAGGTACCAACCCCGAGAGGATCTCCTCACACAGACTCTCATTAGCCGGATGGGTCGAATGTGCCTCGGTGGAGAGAAGGTACCAACCCCGAGAGGATCTCCTCACCCAGGCTCTCACTAGCCGGATGGGTCGAATGTGCCTCGGTGGAGAGAAGGTATCAACCCCGAGAGGATCTCCTCACTCAGGCTCTCACTAGCCGGATGGGTCGAATGTGCCTCGGTGGAGAGAAGGTACCAACCCCGAGAGGATCTCCTCACCCAGGCTCTCACTAGCTGGATGGGTCGAATGTGCCTCGGTGGAGAGAAGGTACCAACCCCGAGAGGATCTCCACACCCAGGCTCTCACTAGCTGGATGGGTCGAATGTGCCTCGGTGGAGAGAAAGTACCAACCCCGAGAGAATCTCCTCACCCAGGCTCTCACTAGCTGTATGAGTCGAATGTGTCTCGGTGGAGAGTAAGTTCCAACCCCGAGAGGATCTCCTCACCCAGGCTCTCACTAGCTGGATGGGTCGAATGTGTCTCGGTGGAGAGAAGGTACCAACCCCGAGAGGATCTCCTCACCCAGGCTCTCACTAGCTGGATGGGTCGAATGTGCCTCGGTGGAGAGAAGGTATCAACCCCGAGAGGATCTCCTCACCCAGGCTCTCACTAGCTGGATGGGTCGAATGTGCCTCGGTGGAGAGTAAGTTCCAACCCCGAGAGAATCTCCTCGCCGCCCAAGCTCTCACTAGCTGGATGGGTCGAATGTGCCTCGGTGGAGAGAAGGTACCAACCCCGAGAGGATCTCCTCACCCAGGCTCTCACTAGCTGGATGGGTCGAATGTGCCTCGGTGGAGAGAAAGTTCCAACCCCGAGAGGATCTCCTCACCCAGGCTCTCACTAGCTGGATGGGTCGAATGTGCCTCGGTGGAGAGAAGGTTCCAACCCCCAAGAGAATCTCCTCACCCAGACTCTCACTAGCTGGATGGGTCGAATGTGCCTCGGTGGAGAGAAGGTACCAACCCCGAGAGGATCTCCTCACCCAGGCTCTCACTAGCTGGATGGGTCGAATGTGCCTTGGTAGAGAGAAGGTACAAACCCCGAGAGGATATCCTCACCCAGGCTCTCACTAGCTGGATGTGTCGAATGTGTCTCGGTGGAGAGAAAGTTCCAACCCCGAGAGGATCTCCTCACCTAGGTTCTCACTAGCTGGATGGGTCGAATGTGTCTCGGTGGAGAGAAGGTACCAACCCCGAGAGGATCTCCTCACTCAAGCTCTCACTAGCTGGATGGGTCGAACGTGTCTCGGTGGAGAGAAGGTGACAACCCCGAGAGGATCTCCTCACCCAGGCTCTCATTAGCTGGATGGGCAGGTTGACCCCTCGGAGTGGCCAAGTATTTTTGGTACCAAGAGTGCTACACTCAGCGAATACGTTGGGTTGAATGTTTCTTTCCGAGCGTGAAACTCGCTCAAAAAGAGCGGGAATTGTATACAACCTCGTATTCGCGGAGTGGGGCCCCCGGGAAGGCGCAAGACTTGCTACACATTTTTAAGCTTTTAGGGGGTTTTGCACTCTTTGAGTCAAATGATGGTTGATCTGCATAATATACTAGTAGGGGAAGAAAATTTGCCTAGCTTACTAGTGTTTGATGTACTCCTTAGAGGGCGAGTGCGACGGGAGACCGGCACTCGCCCCAGCCCCTACCCTAGGGGGCGGGTGCGGTGGGAGGCCAGCACTCGTCCCGGCCCCATTTCAGGGGCAGGTGCGGCGGGAGGCCTACCACCCACCCAGCTCGCCCGGCTGGAGTACTCGCCCGGCTGGAGTACTCGCCCGGCTGGAGTACTCGCCCGGCTGGAGTTACTCGCCCGGCTGGAGTACTCACCCGGCTGGAGTACTCGCCCGGCTGGAGTACTCGCCCGGCTTGAGGCTCTAGCCGGCTGAGGGACTCGCCCGGCTTGAGGGTTTGCTATTTTGCCTCTGGTGGGATGGGAATAGCTGTTCAGAACAGCGGAATGTGGCTGTTGCCAGACCAGACCCAGAGTACTTCAATAATTTTAGAGCAGCGAGATTGCGCTATTGATAGGCCATCCCCAAAAATCTATAAATAGACCCTTGGGGTGCCTTGGAGAGGGATCCCTTTTTCACCACTACTCATTCTCTTCTTTCATCCTCCAAGGCACCTAGCTCAGCATTGGCTAGGGAGGGGGAGATCTCAAAGGTCTTCCGGGTGTGAGGTGGGACCTCCACGCTAGAGTCAAGGGTCATTCTCCAAATTCAGGTCTCTCACCAAGGGACGGCTTGAGAGAAGTAGGTGTGAGCTGCACCCTAGGTCCGAACTGTAGGTGGAATCGAATCTCGGTTCCAACATAGATGCTCATGAGATTACAGATCAATACCAAGTCGATGTGGAGGGAGAAGGGTCCGATGAGTCTCCTGTTGCAGAAGATCAAGCAACAATAAAAACCGAGTCTCCTGTTGCAGAAGATCAAGCAACAATAAAAACTGCGACTTAATTGAGAAGTAGTGATTTCCCAATGGCGTAGCTTAGATGTTGTCATCAATGGCTTGATGAAGAGTATGCCATCTATGTCCACTAGTAGTAGCAGTGTTCCATCAAATAAGCATCTCAAATTCCTTCAAGAGAGGTGACCACCACTTTTATGGGAACAATGAAACCGAAGATAATAGAGGATTGGTTGATAGGCGTTAAGAGATAATTGAGAACATTGTATGCTTGGATGAAAGGAAGGTTGCATTAACTATCTTTGTGATGGAAAGATAAGCACAGCAATGATGGTCATGATAAAGGCAGGAGAAGTTTGATGGCTGGACGAATTTCAAAATTTGTGCGAGTTTGTCAAGGATTCCAAAGATGAATGTATACTGCCTACTGTCATGTGGTATTTTCACCCATCACGAAAGAATCGAGTGCATGTTCATTCGGAATGAACTTAACTTGAAACAAACGAGATGTGTAGAGCTAATTCAGAATTATGATTAAGACATGAGAGGAAGTTGAATGTAGTTGTTGATGATCTACATCACAAGAACTCCACTAAGTGCAAATTAGACAGTTGATAATACATATTTGCATTGGGGAAATATGCCACGCGCATACGTTCGGACGTTCGGCCTCATCTCACTGGAGTCTCTCAATGGTGTGTTTGCTTTAATGTATTAATTAAGTATTACTTTATCCTTTTGAGTATTTTATCATATCGTGCGGAGCTCCATCTATTAAGGAGCTCTGGGGTTGGAGTCTTGGTATATTTGGAGTATTGGTTCTTTGTCTCTCTTGGAGAGTGGAGTGTCAAGGGGGGCACGGCCTCCGGATGCTTGGTGGGAGTATCTCCTGACTGTATTTTTATGTTTGTTTAATGCAATGCATGTTTCCCGTTCTTGTTCTATAATACGGACAAGATCCTCCTTTGTTTTGATTACACTGCTCCTTCCACCATGGCCCTCCATCCAGACTCATTCCATGCTCGTTGCGATCGCATCAACGTTGTCCTCGATGACCTACAAGCAATGGCACACGCAATTCGTTGTTAGCTCCAACCTCCAACGCTAGTGCAACTTCCGATCGGGCCTCCTCCAACCACAGTCGCATGGCTGTACCTCCAACCGATCTGCCCAACAAGTCGCCCTTTCTAGTTGTCGGCCATCCCGCTCCATTGCAGTTTCTGATTGGGCCTTCTCCAGCATCAGCCGCCCTGCGGGTATCTCCAACCAATCCTCCTAACCATTCCCCCCTTCTGATTGCCGGTCTCCTTCACACACGGCGAGATCCCGTTGGTGTCGTCTCTTAGCCCATTGAACGCTCAGGAACCCACACGCTGCTATCATTGACGGTTCCTACACTATCTGAGCACTCCATCGCCCAACCCAACGACCTTCTTGACCCCGCTCTAGTGCATGTTGACCCCTCCTTTTCCCATGGCGGGCGTGCCTATCTATCCTTGAGGTTGATTTCCCGTCAACTTGCATCATCAACGCATCTGCACCCCTTGATTCTCTCGCTCATTGCAGCGATCGCAACCTTCATACCGACGTGTGTGTCCCCCTTCGTCTCTCCCTGCCGCCATCCTCGCACCCCACGCCCACCAATTCATGTTCCCTGCCAGCCTCTGTTTCCCATCATCAGTGGGTCCCCCTAATCAATCCCAAAATCACTCGGCTTGCCTTATCTTATTTAACTAATGGGCCATCTCATCTTCCCCACTATTTACATTTTCCTTGCCTAACACAATACCCTTCATTACTATGTTCCTTTCTCTGGCCCCGGTTTAGCAACCATAGTATTAGGCCCGATCTATCTGATCCTGTCACTTTGCTCCACTTGTTCTCATCCCACATAAACCACCCAATTCATACAGCTATACGGACGCCGCAACATCATCATGTTCGTCGGCCTTGCAACGATCATTCAATCCCCACGACTCAGTTTCAGTTGTACCTTCACCCTGCACGCTCATTCACATCCGCATTCGTTTGACCTCTGCTCGCTCGTTTCAGCTTCGACTGAGGCCTGGACCACCTGGCGTGCACCTACCGCTGTGGAAACCTTCCGGTCCGACCCACCTTACTCGACCATGCGGGCAAGCTCTTTTGGGGGCCCGCCAATGTTTCACCTCTTAGGTTGTACCATGCCAAGTTCTACACAAATTTCAGTCAAGTTTACCACAGCTCTGCCGCACTTAGACCAGCACGACGGCATTACGCTTCTGATGTTTCACTAGAACCGCCAACCAAAAGAGCCGCCCGAGTCTCCATGTCGCACTCATGGGACCATTACCGACTCGACCTTTAGGACAAGGTCAATTTTCAAGCCGGGGGTGTTGATATGTATCCGTATTAGGGACATATGTCGCGCGCACATGTTCGGATGTTCGGCCTCACCTCACGGGAGTCTCTCAATGGTTTGTTTACTTTATTGTATTAATTAAGTATTACTTTATCTTTTAAGTATTTTGTCATTTGTGCAGGGCTACATCTATATAAGGAGCTCTGGGGTTGGAGTTTTAGTATCTTTGGAGTATTGGTTGTTTGGTTTTCTTAGAGAGTGGAGTGTCAAGAAGACCCGGCTTCCGGATGTTTGACAGGAGTATCTCCTAATTGTATCTTTATGTTTGTGTAATGCAATGCCAATTCCTTGTTCTTGTTCATGATACGACTACAGCGTATCAGTCAATAATGGTCAAACTTATTAATGAGAGCAATATCATATGATCTCACATGATCATACAATTCACTTTGCTAGATCTTATTGGAATGCATTTCCACGAGATTAAAATTTTAGAGCATAAACTAGCCAGAGTTGAGCGTAAGAATTTAAGGTGGATGATGAACTACTAATATAAAGAGGCCTAGTGTTTTACCCAAGACTAATAGCTCGAGAGGAGAAGTTATTTATGAGGCGCATCAGTCTAGCTATACTATTCAGCCTAATCATGGTAAGATATATCGGAAGCTCAAAGTTTTTTAATGGCCAAGACTGAAGAGGGTCATTGTAGTTTATCTCAATATATCCTTCCAAGTCAAATGATTAAAGTAGAACATCAAACTTTGATGGGATTATGTCATGCTGTCATACCTACTTACATGAAATTTGTCTGATGGGTCGTGAAGTTTATTCATTGAGATAAAAAACAAGACAAGGTGATATGTGGGTTATGATAAATAGATTAACCAATAAGCCCATTGCACACTGATCAAGAAGATATATTTTGTAAAGACAAGCACAGTTCTATATGAGCAACAATTCTTCATCCGCTCCATAAGATGCAGTGACAAATAAAGACAAAAGGTACCGTTTGAGATTATAGAGTATTCATGAAGCTCATAGTATGGAGATGACCCTCTTAAGAGCTCATTGTCGAACCTCTAGTAGGGTTCTCCAGCAGGTGGGATGACGTAGGCTGAAGGTAGGAGGGATGGAGCTGGAATTAACAAACATGGCACTAGAGGGGTGCATGGCTCAGAGAAGAATCAATTTAAACGAGAAGAATCGTTAATTTATTAAGATGCATGTGACTAAAAGGGGGCGCATGGCTCGAAAATGGGCGCAAGCTCGAATCAGGAACAACTCAGTTTGTTGTTCGATGCGTGGACCGATAGCAAACAGGAGGCTCGAGGATCGTGGGGCTTGAGAAGGAAGTAGTCTCGTGACTTCAATTTTCGCAGCTGGGTTTCGACATGTGCAAGAGAGGAGCAGGGATGTCGGAAACTAGGCGCAATCTGTGGCCTGATGCAGGAGATCGACGGGAAGGAGATAGATGGAAAGGATGTAGGATTTGCCGACCGAATGTCGAGATCTCTTTACATGCTCTGGATGCGGACACGGGAGGTCGAGAGTTGTTGCCTTCTCAGGATACAGGCGCGACAAAGTAGAATGCATGTGAGCGGCACTGGATTGCTTGCCTTGGTGTCGACGGCATATGGGTACAATCATATGGTTTTTACGAGGATGTTGCGGCGTGGGCTGAGCCAACAGAGACCGAGTGTTGTGGAATGGAAGGTGGCACTGATGTTGGGCGGAACCGGGGACGCTTTGACCTGTGCAAGAATTGAAAGGTAGGAACATTGTCGTTGAAGGGAATTGCGGATGTCAATGAGGAAAAGGCTTGTGGTAGCTGATGTTGGTTTCAAAATAGAGGAAGGATGCTCTGATACCAAAAATTTTACAGGCTCGCCATCAAACCTCGATAGGGTTGTCGAAGGAGTTGATTGAGGCAGGATGATGGAGACGAAGGATACTGTGGAGCCGGAACCGCGACTATCTAGGTGGTGTGTGCTCGGAGAGAGATACCACAATCTCTTTGGAGACAAAGGGGTAGAGTTAATTCTTGCTTGATTTCATTCCATACAATCCACGCCTATAAATAAGCTTACAGGCATAAGACCCATCATGGCAACTCCTAAATTGTAACCCTTAACTAATATTTTAAAGACTGCATTCTAAATAATCAAAACACATTAAAAGATAATAATAACTAGGCATGACATTCAAGGCCCATAATAGACTCTCAATACCGTTTCCACCAGTAGACATAACGACATTCAGAGAGGATGACTCAAATTTTGGAGGATCTACTAAAGGATATAGGTCTTAGATTTTTGTGGATGTTTTGATAATGTTTTTCTATAATAATAGAGCTTTAAATCAAGTCTTGGAATGTCTCCTTATGAGGCCATTTATGGAAGGAGATATTGTGCTCTGTTATGTTAGTCGGAGGCAGAAGAGAGGAGATTTATTGATTTTGAGTTCAAGACCGATTGAGTTGTACTGGATAGAAAATATTATAACTGTGCAGCACAAATCATTTGAGTTCGACATTGGTAAGTTCCTTTTCATAAAGGTTAGCCGTATAAAAGGATTTTTTCCATATTTGGTAAGAGTGGAAAGTTTAAGCCCATGATATGTAGGTTGATTTGAGATCACTTATCAGATTAGGAAACTGATGTAGGGGTAGGCTAGTGGTGCGCAAGACCTACAACGTTAGGTGATAGTGCAAGGGTGACACACTAATCCAACTCTACATGCAATGCGATGTCGGTATTTTAACGGATAAATTTAAGCAATGAAAAATTCAGCAACCACGCAGATATTAAAATAGAAAACAAATATTTATTTTGATAATTTTATAATGGCTTTCCTCCGCTCGGAGGGCCAAAGCAAAGCGTGCGGCGAATGTCTCCTCCTGCAAGTTATTAGTGCACAAAACAAATTCTCACAAAACAAAATATCGCAGCAGGATATGTTAAATTACGAAATGCAAATGTGAATCAAATAATACAATACCACAAACGCTCACAAAATAGAGGGCTGAACCGAGAGACTGAAGATTCGGAGGGTCCGGATGCGTAGATCGGCAATCGGAGATGGAACCGGTGGATCGGTGGCGCGTGTGAGGTGGCTGTCATAGGCGGAAAATAGGAGAAACAGGCCGGAAATGGAAAGATCCGGCCACTAGGGAATAGATCCGGGTAAGGGTGGATAGATCTGATGTTTGACAGCGGATCCGGGTTACGGGGTGATGGATCTCGATGAAAATAAGGATTGGAGGACGGTAGTACTAGATCAAAAATAGATCTAGGGTTTTCGGATTGGAGGGAACTGGATCCACGAAGGGAACGGAAAGGAATGGCCGGCTAGGGTTAGAAACCTCTTGGGGTGGTCGGTTTGGTGAGGAAAGGTGGCGGTGGGGCTAGTATGTTGGCAGGAGGCCGGGGTTGGGATGGGGAATAGGGAGGGCGGACGGCAGCAGGCCGGCTGGAATAGAGGGTACTGTTTAGAAACTATAAAAATGAATAGTTCGTTTCATTAATGGAACGGTGCAATGAAAGGGAGGTGGACTGGATTTGCTGGAGGGGAAACTGGGTGCTGCAGTATGGGGGAAGAAACAGATAAAGGCTGCCTGTACGAGAGGGTTTTGGACGTGTGAGGGCGGGAGTAGGAGGGGAAAACAACGGTGGGGGGAGACCTTGGGGAGGAGTTTGGCGGCCTAGGAATCGTCACCTAGGGTTCCACGACGTC
>CM077160.1:127215381-127316228 GCA_039583875.1 Platanthera guangdongensis | reverse complement strand
GTGGATTTGTCTAGGTTTAAAGGCGTTCGGGCCCGACGAAAGATCGTCCTACCAAGGAGAGTTGGAGTCAAATCACCCTAGGATTAGCGTATCGAAACATGAGAAAATAATGGGTAAGGGGATCAACCAATAATAAAATAAGTACCTTGCGAAGGAACGCTGGGCGTAATCCCACACAGTTCCTAGTGCCCCTTGAGAGCCCTTCACAGGGAATACCGGGTGGGCAGTCCTGGGTTAACGTAAAATGTGTAACAAGCTGAAAAGAGTAACTTAGTAATTAGGGTTGCACATTTCACAGGCACTGTTAGACCAAAGTCAGCTGGGAGCTTCGGCTTCGGATGGTTAAAGACGGACTCTTGGTCGGGGAGCTTCGGCTCGGTTTTGTTTACGCTAAATCTGCATGTGCATAAAGGAAATAAATAAGGTGGTGGGTTTTCGGTATTGGAGGGTCGATGCACCGACGCCAATACGTTGACTCGGCAAGTGTGGTTAGCACTTCGCCAACAGAAGTCCGGTGCGCCAGCCGGCAAGAGTTACGCAGGAGTCCGCTTCGTGCCACCAAGCGTTGAGGACGTACGATAGGTCTGACCGGTAGTGCTTTACTGGTTTAGAGGTGGGCGAGGCCCAACCCACCGCTTCCGTCTGCCACTACGGAGGTATCCTGGGAGGTTACGGCTCCAGAAAGGGGAACTAAAGGTCTGTGTGCACAGAGTCGGGTGTGTGCGTTGCACTTGCATGTCCATCATACCCACTTGCATGTCATAGCATAATCGATTCATTTAACCCTGACACCTATGTATAAGTGGAATGGGACGCTTATACATTTAGGACCTGCAAAACGACCCCTTAGTCCTATAAGCTTGTGTGGGCAATTTTTATAAATTAAGGTTAATTTTGATATACCTTAGTTACTGCTGTTTGACCACCACCAGTGACACCCCAACGTATAAATCGGTATGGGACTTTTTATACGATGGGAGCCTTGCAAAAGACCCCTTGGCTTATGTGTTTTACACATAAGCGAAGGTTACATTTCACATTACATTTTATTGTCTTTATATGCTATAGAACTTGCTAGAATTGGGACCGATGTCATCTGCTTTTGATATTCTCCACCTTCAAGTCCTCCCCTTTCTTCCTCTCGCTCGTGCCTAGGAGCCGTGGGGGAAGGGGTGGGGGATGATAGGACTTAGTCTTTTAGACTAACGGTTTTCGAACCGCATCATTTAGGGGATCGTGGAGACCAGCATGGAGGAGCAGCCCCAGAGACCGGTGCGCTTGGAGGTGGGGCAGTCTAGCTCCGGAGTTCATACAGCCGGGACTGTGAGTCTCGACCCTGAGTAGTTTTTCAGCTTTTGCTTCCGCATGAGTGATTTTGTAGTGAGGACATGTTGTACCGGGCATAAGCCGTATTTGCTACTCTGATGTTATCTACTGTGGACACTCCCTTCGTGGAGTTATATTTATATATGTCATGTGATTCTCTGTGGACAGATAGTTTTCATTTTACTTCATTATGCTACTTTTATGTGATCGAATTGGCCGGCAGAATCGGCGCTTTGTGGTGATGACCCTTCAGGGCGTGAAGGAGTCACCGCAAAACGGCGGTTCTGGGCCTAAGACCCCCGTGGTCAAAAGAGAAAAAAAAGGGGGTCTTACAAGTGGTATCAGAGGCAGACCTCGATCGAAAAGTAGTAGTCCACAACTCTGGGTCACCCCCGCACGAGTTTAGTTTGGGACAAACTAAGCAGCGGAAGCAGTGGTGTGCCCATAAGGGAAATCACATTTAAAAGTCCACTTTATCTTGCCCATTCTTTCCATTTGTACGCTATCTAAAAATTGGAATCCTTCTTTGTAGCCTGCGGCAAACCCTGCCCCTAGCAGGGAGCACTTTAGGCTGCGAAGATCTCATCTTATAATTCTTTAGTCAATGAGTTAGACTCAACCTACTAGGAGACACGACTAACCATGATAACTTATAGTATGCCCTAGTTTGAAATATACTTTGGGTATGAACTTGGTTAAGCCAAGGAGATACCTAAAGAGAATAAAGGAGGAGTATAACACGAGAATGGCTACCTAATCCATAAACTCAGGTAGCCCTACGGTCCCTATCAAGGATTACTCAAATCGGAAGGACTGCTTTAAGGAGAATTGAGACCAATAATCCATTAGCAGAATGGTAGGAGACACATAGTCTCAACCCTCATACCAGTAACAAGATGACCTGGAGACCACCATCACGACAAACACCGAAGGTCGGATAGGAATTCAAGTTCGGAAGAGACCCAGTTGGGATTGGGAACATTTTGACCCGGATAAGGTTGTCGTAAATATGACTCAGAGGGTTTAAAATATGGAGTATATCAATAGATTCAGGTTGGAACCCCAAGTCAAAGATTGATGCCCTAGGGATTGTGCACCCAGCTAGGACAGATATAACATGGTAATATCAAAGATACTCAGCCGAAGGCAGGTAAAGGCTTATCTTTTGTTTATTGGGGGTGTGTCTTTTATTTATTGGGCAAATTAGTTATTGACTTGGGTTTCCCTTAGATCTCATCTAGAAAAGTTTGCGTCACGAATCTGATTGCGAAGTGGGGATTTTATAGAGTCGTTGTCTACTCGTATAAGCGAGAAAAATTAATCATCGGAAGTTTGATGTATCTCGGAACATGTATCTCCCTGGAGTGAAGAAGGGTGTCATGGATTTTGTGATGCACGGTGAGGTCCGTCGCCTGATGAAGGTTAAGTGCAAGAAATTTTGGGAAACTATTACAGTCACCGCCCGGTTATAGTGGAAGTTCGAGGATATAATTAGGGATTTTCATACACACGATTCCTCATCCGCACTCCGGGCATAATTATAAATGGAACATCAACGATAGACTGGCCGAGATATCTAGGTTCACCCTGACCCGAAAGAAACCTTCTGTAGGGGTTTCATAAGTTTTGTGAGTAGTTGATCATTATCATGGTGTGCTCAAGATGATCGTGTTGAATCAAGATGGATAGTGTACGTCCAAGGATAGAAGATCAGTCCAGGCTTATCTGGGCTCTCGGTCAACATTCAACACAACTCTCCACCCTTGTACGGAAGGAGAGGTAGGACTCCGCTTTCATCGATTCAGGACGAGATTCCGAAGGTGTTGGGATCAGATTTCGTTGAAGACACCAAAGCTCGGGTGAGGCGGATCAGAGACAGGATGCTAGAGGCGCAGAGCAGACATGCAAAGTACTATGATGCCCGACATCGTCAGGTGGAGTTTCAGGAGGGGGACCGAGTGTTTTTGAAGTTCCGGCCCATGCATGGAGTTTCACGGGTGCGTGGTCGGAGGAAGAAGCTTAGCTGAGGTACATGGGCCCTTACAGGATCCTGGAGCGAATCGGGCCCCTAGCCTACAGGCTGGAGTTGCCACTAGAGCTGGCAGCTCTGCACGACGTCTTACACATTTCTTCTTTGAGGAGGGCTCTGCTACGCCCGGAGCAGCAGATTCTGACTGCCGAAGGGCCAGTAGCTTCAGACCGGTCGGTTCATTTGGAGCCTGTGAGGATCGACGACCGAGGAGTGCGGGTCTTGCGATGCAAGAAGGTCCCACTAGTCAAGGTCCTGTGGAGGAACTACGGCCAGGAGGAGCATACCTGGGAGCCACAGGACCTGATGCGACAAAGATACCCCGAGCTATTTAGTCAGGTATACCTCTCAGACCCCTCAAGATGTTAATTTATTTTTCCTGCTTTAAGTATACTAAGGGCTGCTCTAGGTAGGTAGGGGCTTATCTTTTGTTTATTGGGGGCTTAACCTTGTTTATTGGGATTTTGGTTCGCCGTTTGGGCGAAAGGGGGTCTTAGATCTAATTTTTCCCATAAATCAAATTTAACAAACAATGCGTCATAATGGGATGTTACAAGACTCTTTCCTTCGGTAATAAGACCCGTAGGTCCAACCTTGATTTCGGGGACGAAATCTTTGTTTTGTTTATTGGGATTTGTAACATCCCATTTCCAACTAGACCCCCAAGAGTGGTTTTGGCATGACTAGGTCATGACAAAACCCTAGGAAGCCAGAAATTGGCCAAGAGATAGGAGGCCAAGGTAGGGATCACCATGGTCTGCAAATAGTAGAATTTTGAACAATGGTTTAGGATGACCATGGGCTACACCTTGACCCCAAGACCCTACCACAACACTCCCAAACATTTTGGGAGACTCATTAGAGCCATAAGGACCCATTGGGGTCAATCAAAGAGACTCAGTTGACCCACGTCAACCCTAACCCTAAATGGGTCAAACTAGCCTACTTAGGGTCAATTGACCTTCCCATAGCCAAGTGGACCCCACCTATGCCCTCCTAACCCTAAAGTGAGGTCAATGGGTCACTAAGGACACATTGGGGTCAGCCCTAGAGGCCAGGTTGACCCAAGTCAACTCAAGCCCTAATCTGGTCAAAGTACCCTTACTAAGGGTAGGTGACCTCCAAAGTGTATGGTAACACTACCCAACCCTACATAGACCTTAGGGGAGGCCAATGAGTCACCAAGGACCCATTGGGGTCAACCGAAATGGTCAAATTGACCAAGGTCAAGTCAACCCTAAAATAGGTCAAACTAGCCTAAATGACCTAACCAAGCCCAAGCCACTTGGGTTAAGCCCAACTTGAGTGGCCCATTAACTTTAGGAGGCTGATATTTATGAGGGATGCCACCTAAATTTCGTAGGGGTGACTAGGAGAGAGAAAATGAGAGTTTTCTCCTTAATGGAGGAGAGAGAAAGAGAAAAAGAGAGAGAGAAGTTATGGAGGGAGGCCATGGGCCACTCCATTCATCTCTCCATTGTCCCCATTCCTCTCCCTTGCCTCTTGGGATGATGATGCTATCAATTCCAGCCAGCCAACACTAATGGGGGGAGCCCAATCACCATGGCCAACCAACCCTTCACCTCCCCTCCCATGAAAAAAATATAAATCCCCCTATGCAGCCCCCCATTTCAATTTCTGATCTTCCCATCACCTTCAGAACGTCCTTGGCAGTCAAAATAACATATTGGATCAAAGGTTTTGGTGGAAGATCGAGGATTCGGGCAAGCTCGCCGAGAGGAAAAACGCCATGGCCGACCACCGCCGCCGCCGTCATCGAACCACAAATAAGGTCCTCCTCTACTCCTCTCTTCGTGGGCTAGATCCTTAGATCGTTTAGGAGAGAAATCGGGCTCAATTGAGCCCGATTGGGAGAGCAAATTTCAGCTTTTTCCATGGATTTTCTACCTATCGGGTTCGCCGGAAACCGCCCCTCCGGCGGCCGTGCCGCCGCCCGGCGGTAGCCCTCACCTCAACGGAGGTTGTGGGGGTGGTGGCTGGCCAGGGAAGAGGCTGGGTGGCCGGTAATAGGCAGGAGAAAGCTACAGGTTTTATGTTTTTTTTTGAGGTTTGCTGGTTCGGGTTTTAGAGAAGATGAACAGTACCCATATATTTAATTATTATATTTATATGTATAATATTATTATTTATTACCCCTTTAACTTGCGCATTTTGATGTCATTAAACGAGGCATTTAGAGGCTGTTTTAGGAAAAATGGCCAGTCACAAAAGTCGTAGCCCTTCGAGTCTAGATTATTTTAAAATTTATTTCAACTCGTTTGGGTAAGTGGTTAGACCACAGCGCCCATTTTGGTGGGCACTATACCTAGGGCTAACCTGAGATTAAAATGGATGCCCACTCTTCACCCCTAGCCCAAATTAGCTGAAATTTTGGCAGAGAGTCTATCCTAGACATACCTAGGGCCTGCCCAAAAATGGGAATTTTTGGAGAAAATATTTCTATAGTTTTGGTAAATATTTAATAATTATTAGATAAATTAAATAGGTGCCCTATACACATCCAAACCCTCCCAAATTTTGGTGAGTGGTCCCTGGGCTCCAATTAGGTACCTGTATAAAGTTTCATTTAAATTGGATGTGTTTTGAATAGGTTTTGACCCAACCCTATTTATACCCTATGAAGGGCATTTTGGTCAAAAGTTGCACTTTTGGTTTTGAGTGACCAAATCACCTCAACAGAGGCTGAAATTTTGGCCACTGATATAATTTGACTTTTTACACTCACTTATGGAGTTTGGAGTGGATTGGACTAGGGTAGCCCTAGAATGTTAGGGTAGGCCCTTTAGGGTAAATTTCTAGGGTTTGAAGAAATTGGGGTCAAAAGACCTTGGATGGGCTTGAAACTTGGGAATGATGACCATAGGGTCACTATGGTCCTATGGTTAAAATTTTAGGGCATTTGGAAGATTAAAGACCCCTTAAATCCATAACCCTAGTTTAGGGCACTAGCTTTGAAACCATAAGAACTAATACCAAAACTATCTGAAAAGGGCTGAGATTTTGAATGGGTAGTTGCTTAGGGCATACATGTCTCTGGAAATTTTATAATAAATTTTGGATGAATATTTTTGGTACTTTATTCACAGAGTTATATTTTATAATTTCCACTTAAGAGTTTTTGCAGAGCACTATACTTGCTTAAACTTGATAAAACTTAGCCAAGGGGCTTATAATAATGTTACCCATCTCTGTAAATTTTTATGGAATTTTTGAAGAATGATATTTAGTTGTTGCTTCTTTAATTATTTAATTCCATGGAACCTTGGAAAATTTAATAATGACTTTTAGATTGTCTGAAAAATTCTAATTTCTTCATCATGATGTTTTTAGTTCCTATGAAGCCCTAGTAATTTTTACATAATTATTGGAGACATATATGTGGCACTTCCTTCATTATTTTTGATTTTAGGAATTATTTTAATAAATCCCTTAGAGGTCAAGAATTATCTGGAAAATTATGAAAATTAGCATCCAATGATATTTCTCTGTTATTTAGTGAATACAAATTTTAGGAGGCCATTACCTGAGAAACTCTTATGGTTCATGTTCAAATTGACTATGGCCTAGTTTTTGAGGAAAATTCAATAAATAGTAGATTAATTGGGAAAAATATGATTTTCTGAATTTAGTCTATATTTATCATTATAGACCTCTGATAATTATCATGAGGGTACTGGATGAGTATTTCATGTACTTCCCCTTTTACGGGTCACGTAGCTTAAGTGGTCTGCATATAGCAAAACTGCAGGATTTCATTTGGATTGAATTAGGGCACGTATGATGGGTCTTGATGGTTTGCTGTAAGGACAAGTGGAAAGGGCTGCATCTTTGGAAGATGAGTGAGTAGGGTGTGGATTTGTCTAGGGTTTAAAGGCGTTCGGGCCCGACGAAAGATCGTCCTACCCAAGGAGAGTTGGAGTCAAATCACCCTAGGATTAGCGTATCGAAACATGAGAAAATAATGGGTAAGGGGATCAACCAATAATAAAATAAGTACCTTGCGAAAGGGAACGCTGGGCGTAATCCCAACACAGTTCCTAGTGCCCCTTGAGAGCCCTTCACAGGGAATACCGGGGGCAGTCCTGGGTTAACGTAAACTGTTTAACAAGCTGAAAAGAGTAACTTAGTAATTAGGGTTGCACATTTCACAGGCACTGTTAGCACCAAAAGTCAGCTGGGAGCTTCGGCTCGGATGGTTAAAAGACGGACTCTTGGTCCGGGGAGCTTCGGCTCGGGTTTTGTTTACGCTAAATCTGCATGTGCATAAAAGGAAAATAAATTAAGGTGGTGGGTTTTCGGTATTGGAGGGTCGATGCACCGACGCCAATACGTTGACTCGGCAAGTGTGGTTAGCACTTCGCCAACAGAAGTCCGGTGCGCCAGCCGGCAAGAGTACGCAGGAGTCCGCTTCGTGCACCAAGCGTTGAGGCGTACGATAGGTCTGACCGGTAGTGCTTTACTGGTTTAGAGGTGGGCGAGGCCCAACCCACCGCTTCCGTCTGCCACTACGGAGGTATCCTGGGAGGTTACGGCTCCAAAAAGGGGGAACTAAAGGTCTGTATGCACAGAGTCGGGTGTGTGCGTTGCACTTGCATGTCCATCATACCCACTTGCATGTCATAGCATAATCGATTCATTTAACCCCTGACACCTAATGTATAAGTGGAATGGGACGCTTATACATTAGGACCTGCAAAACGACCCCTTAGTCTATAAGCTTGTGTGGGCAAGTTTATAAATTAAGGTTAATTTTGATATACTTAGTTACTGCTGTTTGACCACCGACACCCCACGTATAAATCGGTATGAGACTTTTTATACGATGGGAGCCTTGCAAAAGACCCCTTGGCTTATGTGTTTTACACATAAGCGAAGGTTACATTTCACATTACATTTTATTGTCTTTATATGCTATAGAACTTGCTAGAATTGGGACCGCTGTCATCTGCTTTTGATATTCTCCACCTTCAAGTCCTCCCCTTTCTTCCTCTCCGCTCGGTGCCTAGGAGCCGTGGGGGAAGGGGTGGGGGATGATAGGACTTAGTCTTTTAGACTAACGGTTTTCGAACCGCATCATTTAGGGGATCGTGGAGACCAGCATGGAGGAGCAGCCCCAGAGACCGGTGCGCTTGGAGGTGGGGCAGTCTAGCTCCGGAGTTCATACAGCCGGGACTGTGAGTCTCGACCCTGAGTAGTTTTTCAGCTTTTGCTTCCGCATGAGTGATTTTGTAGTGAGGACATGTTGTACCGGGCATAAGCCCGTATTTTGCTACTCTGATGTTATCTACTGTGGACACTCCCTTCGTGGAGTTATATTTATATATGTCATGTGATTCTCTGTGGACAGATAGTTTTCATTTTACTTCATTATGCTACTTTTATGTGATCGAATTGGCCGCAGAATCGGCGCTTTGTGGTGATGACCCTTCAGGGCGTGAAGGAGTCACCGCAAAACGGCGGTTCTGGGCCTAAGACCCCGTGGTCAAAAGAGAAAAAAAAAAGGGGGTCTTACAAGTGGTATCAGAGGCAGACCTCGATCGAAAAGTAGTAGTCCACAACTCCGGGTCACCCCCGCACGAGTTTAGTTTGGGGACAAACTAAGCAGCGGAAGCAGTGGTGTGCCCATAAGGGAAATCACATTTAAAAGTCCACTTTATCTTGCCCATTCTTTCCATTTGTACGCTATCTAAAAATTGGAATCCTTCTTTGTAGCCTGCGGCAAACCCTGCCCCTAGCAGGGAGCACTTTAGGCTGCGAAGATCTCATCTTATAATTCTTTAGTCAATGAGTTAGACTCAACCTACTAGGAGACACGACTAACCATGATAACTTATAGTATGCCCTAGTTTGAAATATACTTTGGGTATGAACTTGGTTAAGCCAAGGAGATACCTAAAGAGAATAAAGGAGGAGTATAACACGAGAATGGCTACCTAATCCATAAACTCAGGTAGCCCTACGGTCCCTATCAAGGATTACTCAAATCGGAAGGACTGCTTTAAGAAGAATTGAGACCAATAATCCATTAGCAGAATGGTAGGAGACACATAGTCTCAACCCTCATACCAGTAACAAGATGACCTGGAGACCACCATCACGACAAACACCGAAGGTCGGATAGGAATTCAAGTTCGGAAGAGACCCAGTTGGGATTGGGAACATTTTGACCCGGATAAGGTTGTCGTAAATATGACTCAGAGGGTTTAAAATATGGAGTATATCAATAGATTCAGGTTGGAACCCCAAGTCAAAGATTGATGCCCTAGGGATTGTGCACCCAGCTAGGACAGATATAACATGGTAATATCAAAGATACTCAGCCGAAGGCAGGTAAAGGCTTATCTTTTGTTTATTGGGGGTGTGTCTTTTATTTATTGGGCAAATTAGTTATTGACTTGGGTTTCCCTTAGATCTCATCTAGAAAAGTTTGCGTCACGAATCTGATTGCGAAGTGGGGATTTTATAGAGTCGTTGTCTACTCGTATAAGCGAGAAAAATTAATCATCGGAAGTTTGATGTATCTCGGAACATGTATCTCCCTGGAGTGAAGAAGGGTGTCATGGATTTTGTGATGCACGGTGAGGTCCGTCGCCCGATGAAGGTTAAGTGCAAGAAATTTTGGGAAACTATTACAGTCACCGCCCGGTTATAGTGGAAGTTCGAGGATATAATTAGGGATTTTCATACACACGATTCCTCATCCGCACTCCGGGCATAATTATAAATGGAACATCAACGATAGACTGGCCGAGATATCTAGGTTCACCCTGACCCGAAAGAAACCTTCTGTAGGGGTTTCATAAGTTTTGTGAGTAGTTGATCATTATCATGGTGTGCTCAAGATGATCGTGTTGAATCAAGATGGATAGTGTACGTCCAAGGATAGAAGATCAGTCCAGGCTTATCTGGGCTCTCGGTCAACATTCAACACAACTCTCCACCCTTGTACGGAAGGAGAGGTAGGACTCCGCTTTCATCGATTCAGGACGAGATTCCGAAGGTGTTGGGATCAGATTTCGTTGAAGACACCAAAGCTCGGGTGAGGCGGATCAGAGACAGGATGCTAGAGGCGCAGAGCAGACATGCAAAGTACTATGATGCCCGACATCGTCAGGTGGAGTTTCAGGAGGGGGACCGAGTGTTTTTGAAGTTCCGGCCCATGCATGGAGTTTCACGGGTGCGTGGTCGGAGGAAGAAGCTTAGCTGAGGTACATGGGCCCTTACAGGATCCTGGAGCGAATCGGGCCCTTAGCCTACAGGCTGGAGTTGCCACTAGAGCTGGCAGCTCTGCACGACGTCTTACACATTTCTTCTTTGAGGAGGGCTCTGCTACGCCCGGAGCAGCAGATTCTGACTGCCGAAGGGCCGGTAGCTTCAGACCGGTCGGTTCATTTGGAGCCTGTGAGGATCGACGACCGAGGAGTGCGGGTCTTGCGATGCAAGAAGGTCCCACTAGTCAAGGTCCTGTGGAGGAACTACGGCCAGGAGGAGCATACCTGGGAGCCACAGGACCTGATGCGACAAAGATACCCCGAGCTATTTAGTCAGGTATACCTCTCAGACCCCTCAAGATGTTAATTTATTTTTCCTGCTTTAAGTATACTAAGGGCTGCTCTAGGTAGGTAGGGGCTTATCTTTTGTTTATTGGGGGCTTAACCTTGTTTATTGGGATTTTGGTTCGCCGTTTGGGCGAAAGGGGGTCTTAGATCTAATTTTTCCCATAAATCAAATTTAACAAACAATGCGTCATAATGGGATGTTACAAGACTCTTTCCTTCGGTAATAAGACCCGTAGGTCCAACCTTGATTTCGGGGACGAAATCTTTGTTTTGTTTATTGGGATTTGTAACATCTCATTTCCAACTAGACCCCCAAGAGTGGTTTTGGCATGACTAGGTCATGACAAAACCCTAGGAAGCCAGAAATTGGCCAAGAGATAGGAGGCCAAGGTAGGGATCACCATGGTCTGCAAATAGTAGAATTTTGAACAATGGTTTAGGATGACCATGGGCTACACCTTGACCCCAAGACCCTACCACAACACTCCCAAACATTTTGGGAGACTCATTAGAGCCATAAGGACCCATTGGGGTCAATCAAAGAGACTCAGTTGACCCACGTCAACCCTAACCCTAAATGGGTCAAACTAGCCTACTTAGGGTCAATTGACCTTCCCATAGCCAAGTGGACCCCACCTATGCCCTCCTAACCCTAAAGTGAGGTCAATGGGTCACTAAGGACACATTGGGGTCAGCCCTAGAGGCCAGGTTGACCCAAGTCAACTCAAGCCCTAATCTGGTCAAAGTACCCTTACTAAGGGTAGGTGACCTCCAAAGTGTATGGTAACACTACCCAACCCTACATAGACCTTAGGGGAGGCCAATGAGTCACCAAGGACCCATTGGGGTCAACCAAAATGGTCAAATTGACCAAGGTCAAGTCAACCCTAAAATAGGTCAAACTAGCCTAAATGACCTAACCAAGCCCAAGCCACTTGGGTTAAGCCCAACTTGAGTGGCCCATTAACTTTAGGAGGCTGATATTTATGAGGGATGCCACCTAAATTTCGTAGGGGTGACTAGGAGAGAGAAAATGAGAGTTTTCTCCTTAATGGAGGAGAGAGAAAGAGAAAAAGAGAGAGAGAAGTTATGGAGGGAGGCCATGGGCCACTCCATTCATCTCTCCATTGTCCCCATTCCTCTCCCTTGCCTCTTGGGATGATGATGCTATCAATTCCAGCCAGCCAACACTAATGGGGGGAGCCCAATCACCATGGCCAACCAACCCTTCACCTCCCCTCCCATGAAAAAAATATAAATCCCCCTATGCAGCCCCCCATTTCAATTTCTGATCTTCCCATCACCTTCAGAACGTCCTTGGCAGTCAAAATAACATATTGGATCAAAGGTTTTGGTGGAAGATCGAGGATTCGGGCAAGCTCGCCGGAGAGGAAAAACGCCATGGCCGACCACCGCCGCCGCCGTCATCGAACCACAAATAAGGTCCTCCTCTACTCCTCTCTTCGTGGGCTAGATCCTTAGATCGTTTAGGAGAGAAATCGGGCTCAATTGAGCCCGATTGGGAGAGCAAATTTCAGCTTTTTCCATGGATTTTCTACCTATCGGGTTCGCCGGAAACCGCCCCTCCGGCGGCCGTGCCGCCGCCCGGCGGTAGCCCTCACCTCAACGGAGGTTGTGGGGGTGGTGGCTGGCCAGGGAAGAGGCTGGGTGGCCGGTAATAGGCAGGAGAAAGCTACAGGTTTTATGTTTTTTTTGAGGTTTGCTGGTTCGGGTCTTAGAGAAGATGAACAGTACCCATATATTTAATTATTATATTTATATGTATAATATTATTATTTATTACCCCTTTAACTTGCGCATTTTGATGTCATTAAACGAGGCATTTAGAGGCTGTTTTAGGAAAAATGGCCAGTCACAAAAGTCGTAGCCCTTCGAGTCTAGATTATTTTAAAATTTATTTCAACTCGTTTGGGTAAGTGGTTAGACCACAGCGCCCATTTTGGTGGGCACTATACCTAGGGCTAACCTGAGATTAAAATGGATGCCCACTCTTCACCCCTAGCCCAAATTAGCTGAAATTTTGGCAGAGAGTCTATCCTAGACATACCTAGGGCCTGCCCAAAAATGGGAATTTTTGGAGAAAATATTTCTATAGTTTTGGTAAATATTTAATAATTATTAGATAAATTAAATAGGTGCCCTATACACATCCAAACCCTCCCAAATTTTGGTGAGTGGTCCCTGGGCTCCAATTAGGTACCTGTATAAAGTTTCATTTAAATTGGATGTGTTTTGAATAGGTTTTGACCCAACCCTATTTATACCCTATGAAGGGCATTTTGGTCAAAAGTTGCACTTTTGGTTTTGAGTGACCAAATCACCTCAACAGAGGCTGAAATTTTGGCCACTGATATAATTTGACTTTTTACACTCACTTATGGAGTTTGGAGTGGATTGGACTAGGGTAGCCCTAGAATGTTAGGGTAGGCCCTTTAGGGTAAATTTCTAGGGTTTGAAGAAATTGGGGTCAAAAGACCTTGGATGGGCTTGAAACTTGGGAATGATGACCATAGGGTCACTATGGTCCTATGGTTAAAATTTTAGGGCATTTGGAAGATTAAAGACCCCTTAAATCCATAACCCTAGTTTAGGGCACTAGCTTTGAAACCATAAGAACTAATACCAAAACTATCTGAAAAGGGCTGAGATTTTGAATGGGTAGTTGCTTAGGGCATACATGTCTCTGGAAATTTTATAATAAATTTTGGATGAATATTTTTGGTACTTTATTCACAGAGTTATATTTTATAATTTCCACTTAAGAGTTTTTGCAGAGCACTATACTTGCTTAAACTTGATAAAACTTAGCCAAGGGGCTTATAATAATGTTACCCATCTCTGTAAATTTTTATGGAATTTTTGAAGAATGATATTTAGTTGTTGCTTCTTTAATTATTTAATTCCATGGAACCTTGGAAAATTTAATAATGACTTTTAGATTGTCTGAAAAATTCTAATTTCTTCATCATGATGTTTTTAGTTCCTATGAAGCCCTAGTAATTTTTACATAATTATTGGAGACATATATGTGGCACTTCCTTCATTATTTTTGATTTTAGGAATTATTTTAATAAATCCCTTAGAGGTCAAGAATTATCTGGAAAATTATGAAAATTAGCATCCAATGATATTTCTCTGTTATTTAGTGAATACAAATTTTAGGAGGCCATTACCTGAGAAACTCTTATGGTTCATGTTCAAATTGACTATGGCCTAGTTTTTGAGGAAAATTCAATAAATAGTAGATTAATTGGGAAAAATATGATTTTCTGAATTTAGTCTATATTTATCATTATAGACCTCTGATAATTATCATGAGGGTACTGGATGAGTATTTCATGTACTTCCCCTTTTACGGGTCACGTAGCTTAAGTGGTCTGCATATAGCAAAACTGCAGGATTTCATTTGGATTGAATTAGGGCACGTATGATGGGTCTTGATGGTTTGCTGTAAGGACAAGTGGAAAGGGCTGCATCTTTGGAAGATGAGTGAGTAGGGTGTGGATTTGTCTAGGGTTTAAAGGCGTTCGGGCCCGACGAAAGATCGTCCTACCCAAGGAGAGTTGGAGTCAAATCACCCTAGGATTAGCGTATCGAAACATGAGAAAATAATGGGTAAGGGGATCAACCAATAATAAAATAAGTACCTTGCGAAAGGGAACGCTGGGCGTAATCCCAACACAGTTCCTAGTGCCCCTTGAGAGCCCTTCACAGGGAATACCGGGGGCAGTCCTGGGTTAACGTAAACTGTTTAACAAGCTGAAAAGAGTAACTTAGTAATTAGGGTTGCACATTTCACAGGCACTGTTAGCACCAAAAGTCAGCTGGGAGCTTCGGCTCGGATGGTTAAAAGACGGACTCTTGGTCCGGGGAGCTTCGGCTCGGGTTTTGTTTACGCTAAATCTGCATGTGCATAAAAGGAAAATAAATTAAGGTGGTGGGTTTTCGGTATTGGAGGGTCGATGCACCGACGCCAATACGTTGACTCGGCAAGTGTGGTTAGCACTTCGCCAACAGAAGTCCGGTGCGCCAGCCGGCAAGAGTACGCAGGAGTCCGCTTCGTGCACCAAGCGTTGAGGCGTACGATAGGTCTGACCGGTAGTGCTTTACTGGTTTAGAGGTGGGCGAGGCCCAACCCACCGCTTCCGTCTGCCACTACGGAGGTATCCTGGGAGGTTACGGCTCCAAAAAGGGGGAACTAAAGGTCTGTGTGCACAGAGTCGGGTGTGTGTGTTGCACTTGCATGTCCATCATACCCACTTGCATGTCATAGCATAATCGATTCATTTAACCCCTGACACCTAATGTATAAGTGGAATGGGACGCTTATACATTAGGACCTGCAAAACGACCCCTTAGTCTATAAGCTTGTGTGGGCAAGTTTATAAATTAAGGTTAATTTTGATATACTTAGTTACTGCTGTTTGACCACCGACACCCCAGCGTATAAATCGGTATGGGACTTTTTATACGATGGGAGCCTTGCAAAAGACCCCTTGGCTTATGTGTTTTACACATAAGCGAAGGTTACATTTCACATTACATTTTATTGTCTTTATATGCTATAGAACTTGCTAGAATTGGGACCGCTGTCATCTGCTTTTGATATTCTCCACCTTCAAGTCCTCCCCTTTCTTCCTCTCCGCTCGGTGCCTAGGAGCCGTGGGGGAAGGGGTGGGGGATGATAGGACTTAGTCTTTTAGACTAACGGTTTTCGAACCGCATCATTTAGGGGATCGTGGAGACCAGCATGGAGGAGCAGCCCCAGAGACCGGTGCGCTTGGAGGTGGGGCAGTCTAGCTCCGGAGTTCATACAGCCGGGACTGTGAGTCTCGACCCTGAGTAGTTTTTCAGCTTTTGCTTCCGCATGAGTGATTTTGTAGTGAGGACATGTTGTACCGGGCATAAGCCCGTATTTTGCTACTCTGATGTTATCTACTGTGGACACTCCCTTCGTGGAGTTATATTTATATATGTCATGTGATTCTCTGTGGACAGATAGTTTTCATTTTACTTCATTATGCTACTTTTATGTGATCGAATTGGCCGGCAGAATCGGCGCTTTGTGGTGATGACCCTTCAGGGCGTGAAGGAGTCACCGCAAAACGGCGGTTCTGGGCCTAAGACCCCGTGGTCAAAAGAGAAAAAAAAGGGGGTCTTACACGGCCCTGGACACGGGCGTGTGCCAGGCCGTGTTCGGTCCAGATTGGGCATTTCAGTCCCGAATCAAAGCCGTTCGTTTCCTTATTTTGAGATCCAACGGCTGGGGGTTGTTCCTGAAGAGATATACCTGGGATTGGACTTAGAAACCCTCACTTTTCTTAAGTTTTCATCTTTCTAAAACCTTAGAGAGAGAGGAGAGCCAAGGAAGGAAGAAGGAGCTAGATCCGGCCATTGGAGGAGCTTCGAAGCTCCGAATCGCGAGCCGACTCCGGATCCACGGAGGCAAAGCTAGTGCAGTGCTTTTCATCCGCTTACTTTTCAATGGCGCCAAAGAGGAACGCTAGGGTAACGATCCTCATCTTGAGCATGAGTAGCTCTCCTTCTTTGCATAGGAAGCCCGCTCTCGCGAGTTTGCGGAGAGTTGGAGGCGTTCCTTCGGGTGGATATGTGAAGTCCCCGTTGTTTATAGTCCATAAGCGAGAACGGACATAGGCATGATGTGTGAAGCCTACCCGGACATGTTGCTCTGGATCGGTGATGTTGCATTGCATAAATGCCGGAGAAGACTCCGTGCTATGGATTGTTTTTCGGGTTTTCTACGTGGTAGATTGCAGCAGGGAGCCTTGGGGACTAACCCAAAGGTGCACCCGGAAAACTGGGCGGATACGAGATCTTGCCAACTTGGTGGCCTGAGAGCCAACTTGAACATAACCGGGTTATGTGAATTGTGATGGAAATGGGACTCGGTGGAAGTTTGACCCGCGCAAATGGCTTAAATTGTCGTTGCGATGTGAGCACGGGTTAGATGGAACCGTACCCGTTCTATGTCGTTCGGTTAAAGAGACCTAAAGGCACGTGGCACTTGCCGTTGGCATAGATTAGGGTCTTCGGCGGTCTATGACTTAAATTGTCGTGACCCAGGCCAGGAAGACAAATTGCTCATAGGTTTGGCCGTCTAAGCGGCGGTGGTGAGTCCGGAATGTCTATGGCTTTAATTGACGTGACATCGACCGGTTCACCAAGAATGTGCCCTGAGAGCACGGGGCATTTGGCCGTGCGAGCCAACGTCTGTGATGAAATGGCTATATGTTTATATTGCTCGCTTATGCTAATGAAATGCAGGGAAGGAGCATCGCCGCCCCGAGGTGAGGGCGGGATCGTTATAATTTGTTCAACATTGCTGACCGTTGCCTTGTTTTGCCACCGTGCGGTGGTTTGTTGCTTGCAGATGCAGCTGCACCAAGCGGTCAATAGCGGGCTAAAGCCCGAATGCGAAGCCGGCCCTTGAAGGCCTAATTAGAAGTGTTTACTGCTTTATTCATGTGTGACCGGCCTGAGTGCCGTGGTTTGTAAAACATGTAATTTGAAGTGAAACATTTTGTAAGGCCTTAAGGCTTATTTTGGGTATTTTGTATAACATTCCTATTTTGTGTTAGTGGACATTCGTGCTTTAATGCTGAGTTCTTTGTTACAACTTTTATAAACTGGTTCCGCTAGAATGCTCTGTGTAGGACGTTGAGATTGGTTGGATGGTTTCCATAAGTAACCACCCGGTCTGTCTGTAGTATATGGCGTCGGGCCCCGGCCGGACCTACTGCTATATGCTATGCGACGGATAAGGGGTGTTACAATTTGGTATCAGACTACTGGTTTTGGTTGGGCTTAAACTGAATTCGTGGGCGAATTCTTTTTAAGGGATGGTGCGCACATTGTGTGCGTCATCATTATAACGGTAAAAGAACCCATGAATGTCCACTTAGGAATGAAAATACTCATGTTTGAGGAACCTGCGTGTTCCTATAATTGCTGTTTGCAATTTTATTTGGTCGCTTAACGGTGTTTTGTACCACTATAGGTGACCAGAAGTGGTGTTGGGCCGTCAGAACGCCGAGTTTCTAAGGCTAGTAGTGCACCGGATGTTGCTCCTGCAACACCTCTGTCAGCTGAGAATATTCGATTGGTGGCTGAAGCGGTGTTGGCCGTGATAAATGCGCAACCTGCAAGGCAAATGCAGCAGCCCGCTCCTGCGATGGAGCAAGAACCTCTTCAAGAGGCTGAGCCGAGGAGAGTGGAGTAAGTGGTTGTGGAACCGGTGGTGCCAAGGAGGGCAACTGAGAGGCAGCTTAAGAATGTAATGAGCTTTAACCCTCCGTTATTCTCGGGGTTGGGAACCCCATCGCAGGCTGAGGACTGGCTCTCCAGGGTGAAGAGAGTCATGACAGCGACGGAGACGGAGGAGTGGCAAATGACCACCATCGCTACGTTCCTTCTGGACGGTGAAGCGAGGATGTGGTGGGAAGGTTTGGAGCTGCACTTACTGAGAGGTAGGCAACTTGGTGATGTCTCGATAGAGGAGTTCTCGAGATTGTTCTTGGCTATATACCTTCATTCGACGCAGAAGATAGCGTTGGAGAATGAATTCCTGAAGTTGGTTCAGGGTGAGAGGAGCGTGGATGAATATCTCCATGAGTTCACTCGTTTGAGTCGATATGCTAGCTCCACCATCGTGGATGAGGAGCGCAAGACTAATCGCTTCTATGAAGGCTTGAGGGATGAGTTGAGACTACTACTTTCGGGGCCGATGACGCAGGGTTTCTTAACCTTGGTCATTACTTCCCGGTCCTTAGAGAAGGACATGAAGAATGTACAAGCAAAGAAAAGCTTGGGTGAGAAGAAATCTGAATTCAAAGTGCCGACTACTTCAAAGTCTGGCTATCGAGGTCTTTCAAGAAGCATAGGACTTCGGGTCCAGCTCCTTCTGGTGCTTCTGGGGCGACTACGAGTCGGACCCCGGACGCGTGTTTTACATGTGGAAAGATGGGGCATTTCGCCCGTGATTGTTAGAGCGGACGTCCTAAGTCCGAGAGAAGGCCGGGAGCTACTTATGAATAGAAGGGAAAGGCGCTGGAGTCGACCACATCCCATTATGCTCCGGCCCAACCAAGGGTCTACAATCTTGGCCAACAGGAGGCCATCAAACAGGCTGATGTGGTGACAGGTACGGTTTAATTTATAGTAAGTCAATTTCTTTAAATACTTGTTATGCACATGTTACCTTACCACTGCTTGTTTAGGATTTGTATTGATTTGTGAAAATCCGGCACGAGCACTCTTCGATACGGGAGCTTCACACTCCTTCTTGTCCGAAGGATTTATATTACGCATCGGAGTCCCTTCTTCGATGGCGAAGGATAAGTTGGATGTGTTGTTGCCCAATGGGTGTTCGATGCGAGCGGATAGGATCTGCGATGTTAAGATTCGTATTGGGAATCAGGAGTTCGATCTGCATGCGTCTTTACTTCCGTTAGGGGAGTTCGACGTCATATTTGGCATGGACTGGCCCTCGGAGCAGCAGGCCCATATAGATTGCGGTAGCAAGGAAGTCAAGCTGGGAGTAAGTCGTGAGACGACTTTTACGGGCTTAAAGGGGTCGAGCAAGATGTTGATGTCTGCTCGTCAGGTGGTGAAAGCGGTTCGTGCCGGAGCAGAACTGTTCTTTACACTAGTGGAGGTTGCAAAGCCGAAGCCCACGTTGGATTGTATTTCAGTGGTATCGGAATACCCTGATGTGTTCCCCGCAGATCTTCTTGGAGCCCCGCCTCAGCGGGAGATAGATTTTACGATTGAGCTAGTGCCAGGTGCAAAGCCTGTGTCACGATCTCCGTATCAGCTAGCGCCTAAGGAAATGGCGGAGTTGAAAGTTCAACTGCAAGAGTTGTTGGAGCAAGGGTATGTGTGCCCGAGTTCTTCGCCTTGGAGCGCACCGGTCCTCTTTGTTAAGAAGAAGGACAGAAGCTTGAGGCTATGTATTGATTATCGAGAGTTAAATAAGCTGACGGAGAAGAACAAGTACCCGATCCCCCGGATTGATGATCTCTTTGATCAGTTAGTCGGGTCGACGGTGTACTCGAAGTTGGATCTCAAGGCTGGGTACTATCAGCTGCGAATAAGGGAGACTGATATCCCGAAGACAGCGTTTAGTACGAGATACGGGCATTATGAGTTTACGGTCATGCCGTTTGGGCTGACTAATGCGCCATCAGTGTTCATGGATTTGATGAACAGGACTTTCAGGGAGTACTTGGACCATTTCGTGATCGTCTTCATCGACGATATTTTGGTGTACTCGCAAAGTGAGGAAGATCACTTCAAGCATCTTCATTTGGTGTTGGAGACGCTAAGGAGAAATCAGTTGTATGCCAAGTTCTCGAAGTGCGAGTTTTGACTATCCTCAGTGGCGTTCCTCGGGCATATAGTGAGTGGAGAGGGTATTGTTGTGGATCCGGCGAAGATTGTTGCGATACGGGAGTGGCCTGAGCTTGTTACGGTAGCGGAAGTCCAGAGTTTTCTGGGGCTTGCCGGCTATTATAGGCGCTTCGTCGAGAACTTCTCGCGGATAGCTTTGCCACTCACTACTTTGACGAGGAAGGAGCATAAGTTCGTTTGGACGCCGGAGTGCGCACGATCTTTTGAGGAGTTGAAGTGTCGGTTGACCACGGCGCCTGTGCTGAGTTCGTCATGTGGGACCGAAGGCTATGAGATTTATAGTGATGCTTCGGGCAGCGGTTTGGGTTGCGTGCTACTGCAACACGGAAGTGTAATAGCTTATGGCTCGAGACAGCTAAAAGTGCATGAGAGGAATTATCCGGTCCATGACTTGGAGTTAGCGGCCGTGATTTTTTCCTTGAAGCTGTGGAGACACTATTTGTACGGTGTGAAGATTGATATCTACACCGATCACAAGAGCCTGAAGTATCTTATTGATAAGAAGGATCTGAATATGCGGCAGCGTAGATGGATGGAGTTCTTGGGGGACTATACATTCAAGATCCACTACGTGCCTGGTAAGGGTAATGCGGTTGCGGACGCGCTGAGTCGCCGAGCCCCAGCTCAAGCCAATTGGCTATCGATGCATGATGAGCGGTTGGTGCGAGAGTTGGAGGCGTTGGATATTGTTTGTGTGGACATGCAATCTAGTGCTGAAGCAGTTCTAAATTGGACTGAAGTCCAATATGACCTGGCTGATCGTATTTGGCAGGCTTTGGATATGGATGCTCTTATGAAGCAGTTCATGGTAGAGGCTCTGGATGGGTCAAATTCCCAATTCGTCGTGGAGGACGGATTACTTTGAAAAGACGGTCGTCTGTGCGTCCCAAGTGTGGGCAATTTACGGGTGGAGTTGTTGTACGAGGCACACCATACCAAGTACTCGATTCACCCAGGGAGCACGAAGATGTACCGTGATGTGAAGAAACTATTTTGGTGGCCGGGTTTGAAGAAGGATGTGGCGCTATACGTAGCGAAGTGCCAAACTTGCGCCTTGGTAAAGGCGAAGTGCCAAAAGCCGGGAGGATTTCTTAAGTCCTTGCCTATTCCGGAGTGGAAATTTGACGACATCTCTATGGACTTTGTGCACGGTTTGCCAAGGTCGCAAAAGGGGAACGACGCCATTTGGGTGGTTGTTGATCGATTAACGAAGGTGTCACATTTTATTCCGCATAGGAAGGATGATCCAGTGGAGAAGTTGGCAAAACTTTATGTGGATAACATAGTACGGCTTCATGGTGTGCCCCGCAGCATCGTGAGTGACCGAGATGGGCGGTTCACGTCCAATGATTGGAGGCTAGTGCAACAAACGTTGGGAACAAAGTTGAAATTCAGCACAGCCTTCCATCCGCAAACGGATGGGCAGACCGAGAGGGTCAATAGAACCATGGAAGACATGCTTCGCATGTGTGTCTTGGATTTTGGAAAGCAATGGGAAGACCACCTTTATTTGGTGGAGTTCGCCTACAACAATAGCTACCAAGCGACTATTCAGATGACGCCTTTCGAGGCCCTATATGGTAGAAAATGTCGCACGCCGTTGTCTTGGTTAGAAACGGGTGAGTCAAAGTTGTATAAGCGATCGGAAGTGGAGGATGCTACTTCCTTGGTGAGAACCATTCGGGAGAGGTTGCTTACCGCTCAGGACCGGCAAGCAAAGTACTATAATGCCAAGCACAGGAACGTGGAGTTCGCTGTGGGCGATTATGTATACTTAAAGATCAAGCCGTTCAAGGGTGTCTCGCGGGTGCGGCGATTGAAAAAGCTAAGCCCGAGGTACCTTGGACCGTTTGAGGTTCTGGAGCGAGTTGGTGAAGCGGCCTATCGGTTGAAGCTTTCAGTGGAGCTTAGTGGATTACATGATGTATTCCATATTTCGGTACTTCGGAAGGCGGTGCTAGAGCCTACGCAAGTGATCGCGGTTGATCAAGTGCCAGTGGATAGTGGGCTAACGACAAAGGTCAAGCCCGTGCAGATCGAGGACTCGGAGGTCAAGCGGCTACGCAATAAAGAGATCAGGATGGTCAAGGTCCGGTGGGACAATTGCGGTCGTGAGGAGCTCTCTTGGGAGCGAGAGCAGACTATGCTTGACGAATATCCGGAGTTGTTCCGCTCAGGTACAAATTTTGGTTTTGTACATGTCTTTCCTTTATGTAATTTCGTGGACGAAATTCTTTTAAGAGGGGGAGAGTTGTAACGCCCCGAAACTCAAAGGAGCGAAGGGGGACGTTTTGGGCCAGTTTGGGTTCTGGCTGCAGGCACACGGCCTGGGACATGGGCGTGTCCCAGGGCGTGTCAAGCCTGTGTCGACACTGAGATGGGAAGTCGACACTTTGGTCTCGACATTGTGTCGAGACAAGGCACACGGCCTAGGACACGGGCGTGTCCAAGGCCGTGTCATCAGGTCGACGATCTTCGCTCGACGAAGTGTCGAGTGTCGAGACCCTGTACACGGCCTGGGGTCCAGGCGTGTTGAGGTGACACGGGTAGGGACACGGGCGTGTCCTAGAACCCGTGCAGTGCTCGGGTTGTTTTCGGGGAAAAATGATAGGGGTACACGACCGGCCACACGGCCGTGTCAGGTGGAACATGGGCGTGTCAGCTCGAACACGGGCGTGTTCGATACCCGTGTGAGGTTCCAGGCGAGCCGATTTTGACGGCGAATGAGGCACACGGCCCTGGACACGGGCGTGTGCCAGGCCGTGTTCGGTCCAGATTGGGCATTTCAGTCCCGAATCAAAGCCGTTCGTTTCCTTATTTTGAGATCCAACGGCTGGGGGTTGTTCCTGAAGGGATATACCCGGGATTGGACTTAGAAACCCTCACTTTTCTTAAGTTTTCATCTTTCTAAAACCTTAGAGAGAGAGGAGAGCCAAGGAAGGAAGAAGGAGCTAGATCCGCCATTGGAGGAGCTTCGAAGCTCCGAATCGCGAGCCGACTCCGGATCCACAGAGGCAAAGCTAGTGCGGTGCTTTTCATCCGCTTACTTTTCAATGGCGCCAAAGAGGAACGCTAGGGTAACGATCCTCATCTTGAGCATGAGTAGCTCTTTTTCTTTGCATAGGAGCCCGCTCTCGCGAGTTTGCGGAGAGTTGGAGGCGTTCCTTCGGGTGGATATGTGAAGTCCCCGTTGTTTAGAGTCCGTAAGCGAGAACGGACATAGGCATGATGTGTGAAGCCTACCCGGACATGTTGGTCTGGATCGGTGATGTTGCATTGCATAAATGCCGGAGAAGACTCCGTGCTATGGATTGTTTTTCGGGTTTTCTACGCGGTAGATTGCAGTAGGGAGCCTTGGGGACTAACCCAAAGGTGCACCCGAAAAACTGGGCGGATACGAGATCTTGCCAACTTGGTGGCCTGAGAGCCAACTTGAACATAACCGGGTTATGTGAATTATGATGGAAATGGCACTCGGTGGAAGTTTGACCCGCGCAAATGGCTTAAATTGTCATTGCGATGTGAGCACGGGTTAGATGGAACCGTACCCGTTCTATGTCGTTCGGTTAAAGAGACCTAAACGCACGTGGCACTTACCGTTGGCATAGATTAGGGTCTTTGGCGGTCTATGACTTAAATTGTCGTGACCCAGGCTAGGAAGACAAATTGCTTATAGGTTTGGCCGTCTAAGCGGCGGTGGTGAGTCCGGAATGTCTATGGCTTTAATTGACGTGACATCGACCGGTTCACCAAGAATGTGCCCTGAGAGCACGGGGCGCGTGGCCGTGCGAGCCAATGTCTGTGATGAAATGGCTATATGTTTATATTGCTCGCTTATGCTAATGAAATGCAGGGAAGGAGCATCGCCACCCCGAGGTGGGGGCGGGATCGTTATAATTTGGTCAGCATTGCTGACCGTTGCCTTGTTTTTCCACCATGCGGTGGTTTGTTGCTTGCAGGTGCAGCTGGACCAATCGGTCAATAGCGGGCTAAAGCCCGAATGCGAAGGCGGCCCTTGAAGGCCTAATTGGAAGTGTTTACTGCTTTATTCATGTGTGATCGGCCTGCGTGTCGTGGTTTGTAAAACATGTAATTTGAAGTGAAACATTTTGTAAGGCCTTAAGGCTTATTTTGGGTATTTTGTATAACATTCCTATTTTGTGTTAGTGGACATTCGTGCTTTAATGCTGGGTTCTTTGTTACAACTTTTATAAACTGGTTCCGCTAGAATGCTCTGTGTAGGACGTTGAGATTGGTTGGATGGTTTCCATAAGTAACCACCCGGTCTGTCTGTAGTATATGGCGTCGGGCCCCGGCCGGACCTACTGCTATATGCTATGCGACGGATAGGGGGTGTTACACCAGAACCCTAATGAGCCTAATAAAAGTGACCCGAACCTCTACCCGTGGCCCATACCAAGGTAGGAGGTAAACCTAGACAGGGATATCGAGCTAGAAAACTCTGATTTGAGTTTTGTCAGTGTAAGACCCGCCTTTTTTTTGCAAACCAACTGGGGTCTTATGCCCAGAACCGACGCTTTGCGGTGACACCAACACGTCCAGGAAGGTCTTCACTACAAAACGTCGATTCTTTCGGCCATATCGATCGCAGAAGATAAGAGTAAATATAAGAGAGTAAAATAAATTCAAATACTTGTCCACATAAATCACATGAATATAATAAATCTCCACGAAGGGAGAGTCCACAGTAACAATAAATCCAAGCACTACTAATAAAAGGGGCTCCTGCCCGATACATCATAATCCTCACTACAAGTCAATCAACACGGAAGCAAATCTATAATATTTACTAATGATCGGGACTCTTTGTCCCTGCTGGCTGAACTCTCGGGCTAGACTATCCCGTCACCAAGCACACCGACCTCTGGGGCTGCCTCTCCTAGTTCGGCTCCACGATCCTCTAAAATGATTTGATCAACGACCGTTAGTCTAAAAGACTAAGTCCAATCATCCCCCACCCCTCCCCCATGGCTCCTAGGCACCGAGCGGGGAGAAGGAAAGAGAAGGTAATGAAGGTGGAGAGTAACAAAGTAAGCAGGTGATGGCGGACCTAAACTAACAGTGATATCACAGAGCTATAAAGGTGTACGGCAGTAATATGACACTACTAAAGTAAGGCAGTAAAGTAGGAACAGTAAGAGAGCAAGATATAATGAAGAATAACCTTAACTTATATAAATGCCCATATAAACTTATAAGTTAAGGGGACTTTTGCAAGGCTCCCATCGTATAAGCTATCTCATACTAGGTTATACGATGGGATGTCAGACTTTATGCAAATATGAGTGTAGCGAAATGTTATGCAGATGAAATGCTATGTTCACACAAGTGCAACTCACACACACAACTCTATGCGTACAGACCTTTAGTTTCCCCTATTTGGAAGCTAGCATCACTCACAGGAGCCTCCGCCGTGTCAAACAGATATAGTGGGTCGAGCCACCCCACTCCTAGGCGGGTATCCTCACTACCAGGACTAGCCCTACATACGCCCCTGAAGGACACACCAGGGTCTCCGCGTACTACGCTGACCCACCGTCAGTCTTTCCCTTGGCTATGTGTCCACCACACCCGCCGAGTCAACGTATCGACGTCGGTGCGAACGACCGTCCAATACTGAAGACCCACCACCTTATACTTATGCACATGCAACATTAATGACAGATATAAGTCTCCGAGCCGTCGGCTCCCCGGACTAACCGTCTATCTCAACAACCTTCCGAGCCAACCGGCTCGCCGGGCTAACCTGCTCATCACCAAAACCACCGAGCCTGCCGCTCGTGAGACCTAACCTAACTCCCACAATACCGAGGAGTGTGAGTGTAAGTGTAACCCTAGAGTATTTCTAATTACTCTTCCATTCCATTTATTCCTACGGCTTACGTTAACCTTGGACTGCCCAAGACATTCCCTATGAAGGGCTCTCGAGGGCACTAAGAACTACGATGGGCTGAAGCCCAAAGCTCCCTTTCGTAAGACACTTACTATTATTGGTTATTACCCAATTATCGATCCCTTTTAACATTATTCTGGATCTAACCCTAGTGTATTTTGACTTTCTCTCTCCACAGGAAAGACGATCTTTCGTCGATCCCGAGCGCCTCTTAACACTAGTCAATCCAAGCCTCTCCTCATCGTGACTCCTAATGAAGTTCTCTTTTTTATTTTTACTTTAACAAGATCAGTAAACCAGTAATACATCTCCCTATGTCCAATCCACATATTATCACATATTCCGCAGTTTTACTAAATACAGACCAATCTAAGCTATATGATGTACATGATAGAAGGTACTCCAAATTTTCATTCAAAAGCACTAGGATAATTATTGGGGGTCTATCATGTCACATTTAGCTTAAATTCAGAAACGAGTAATTGTCCTAAATAATTTGGCATTTATTAATTTTCCAAAATTTAGGTCAGGGGTAATTTTGAACATGAAGTACTAGATTTCCTTGAGTTATTGCCACCCAAAAGTTATGATCAATATATGATGCCAAAATAATAGCGAATACTATGTTTTACTAACTTTCATTAGAATATTATCCCCTAAATAATTAATTCAAGATAAATACAAATAATTAGAGTTAATGAAGGGAGTACCATGAATTATAGTCCAAAAATAATATAAAAATTACCAGAGCCTTATAATGGTCAAAGAACACTACTGGCTAAGTTTCATTAAATTCCAAGGTCAGTACTCTATATATAAAAATACTTTAAAGAAATCCATTAAGGTGCACTTTGTGAAGCAACATTCTTGTAAACTCATCAAAACAATATGTAATAATTTTCTAAACTTTATTATGCACTAAAAGATTCTTTGGCCAAGTAATATAATTTTCCAGCAAGATATAATATTTATTTTATATTTATCAATGTATGGTGCACTAGTTCACTTAATATATGAAGTAGTAAGAGGAGATGTCCAAATGATCCAATTAAATTACTAGTGCCTCTAAATGATATTTGATTAGCCTTACCATAGTTTCATATCATTATAAGTTAATCTAACCATGGTTACTTCAAAATCATCAAAAAGGGCAAGGTGGAGATTATACCTACAAGTATGAGCTACTCTTCACTAAACATCCTATAATAATTTTCAGAGATCAATATCACCATAAAATTACTCCTATAAAAGTCTCATGAATATCCAAGATCATATGACCCATTCTTTATTCCATAAGGTGTATAAACCTAATTAATTCCATAGTGATTAAAGTGGGGTGCATGTGCCCAAATACTACCAAACCCATTCTTAGGGCATTTCACCACCCTAAGATCACATGGACTAAACACCAAGTCCATACAAGGACATATCACTTCATGTCCTTCACAAATCCCCAAGTTCAACCTTAGAGTTTAAACTAGGGTTCTAGGACAAAACCACCCTAATCCACCCCAAACTCTAATAGAGGGTGACCCTACTGACCTTGGGACACTGGCCAGAGCCCCAACCCATTTGGGTGAGGTTTGGCCCCTCCATGCCCCAAGAATCCTAAATCCTAAACTCACCCTTAAGGGCCCAAACTTTAGTCACTTCAAAAACCCAATCAAAACATGTCCAAATAGGTTGAGATTTTAACCAGTGACTCATGATGACCACTAAGACCATCCACCAAAGTTTTGGGGGTTGTTGAGGTAATTAAACCCCTTAAAATTATCCATACATGGATTATTAAATTTCTACAAAAACTTTAGGAAAAAGATTTCCAAAAATTTCCATTTTTGGATATATATTTATAGGTATGAGTGACCCCCATCCAAAACGTCAAGTCATTTGGATGGCTGGATTGATGGGGGCACTCAAAACAATCTCTGATCAAGCTTAGGTATAGATCTCACCAAAATGAGTGTTGAGGTCTAACCTGAACTCTAAATTGGTTCAAATTAGTTTTAAAATAATCTAGACTCCTAGAGCTACAAGTTTCATGATGACTATATTTTCTGAAATGACGTCTATGTATTTTTAATTTTAATCCTAATGTAACTGATATTATGAGACAAAATATTCATATAATACAATTAATAAAATTGGATCTGCACAGATCCTGAAGCAGATCGGGCGGTTACTGGCCTTCTTTCTCCTCCAGCCAACGACCTGGATCTACCGGACCTGGAGCCACTTCCAACAGCTACTGCCGGCCACCTCCCTAGCTGGCCACCACCGCCGCCACCTCCGTTGAGGTGGGGCTATCGTCGGGCGGCGGCACAGCCGCTGGAGGGGCTGTTTCTGGCGAAATCCGCAAGTTCATTTTTCATGGAAAAATCGGTGGAAAGCTCCACCCGATCGGGCTCAATTGAGCCCGAATCTTATCCCTAAAGATTCCTAAGATCTATCCATAGAAGGAGTAGAGGAGGACCTGTTGGGAGAGCTGGAGGTGAGCCGATCGCCGGATTGCCATGAATGGTGGTGGCGCCGATTGGTGTTCTTCAACTATATAACCAACTCGCTCGGCTCCTTCAGGTAAAGAGTGGAAACGTATCCTCTGAGTCTAGGGATGCTTATAAGTTGATCATATGGGGAAGGTGAAGGGCCTAGCACTGATGTCCATTAATGGCCATTAAACGCTTATTTCGGCCATGGCTTGGGGGGGTTGAACCTGGCTCAACCAGGTCGGGAAACAGCTAGAAACTCCTCCTCTTCCCCATGAGAGTTGAATCCAGCAGTAAAGGGGGGTGGCCCTTGGCTTCCCAATGCCATGGATGGCTTTCTCCTTCACTTTATCTCTCCTTCATTAAAGAGAAATGAAGTTTTTTCTCTCTCCTCCAAATTACCAATTCCAGAAGCTTAGTCCGACGAAATTCATCTCATTCGTCGAACTCCGCCCGACGAATCTCTCTTCGTCGATCTTTGCTCAGCTTTGCTTGCGGTTTTTGTCGAGCTTTGCTCGAGGCTTTCGTCGAGCTTTACTCGAGGCTTTTGTCGAGCTTTGCATGAGGCTTTTGTCGAGATTTTCTCGAAGCTTTCGTCGAGCTTTGCTCGAGGCTTTCGTCGAGCTGTGCTCGAGGCTTTCGTCGAGCTGTGCTCGAGGCTTTCGTCGAGCTGTGCTCGAGGATTTCTTCGAGCTGTGCTCGAGGATTTCGTCGAGCTTTGCTTGAGGATTTCGTCGAGCTCTGCTCGAGGCTTTTGTCGAGCTCTGCTCGTGGCTTTCGTCGAGCTCTGCTCGAGGCTTTCGTCGAGCTCTGCTTGACGATCTTCGCCGAGTTCTGCTCGACGATCTTCGCCGAGCTCTGCTCGACGATCTTCGCCGAGCTCTGCTCGATGATTTCTGTCAGCTTTGCTCGACGATCCTAGTGGTACTTTTTTGGGGTGTTACATTGGGTGTCATTAGACCCTTTAGTGCTTCCCAGGGTTTTGTCATGACCCAGTCATGACAAAACCATCCTAGGGGTCTACAAGTATGAAGGATGTTACAGTCAGTTCTCGTGGCCTCGTATAGTCAATACGAGTGCGTTGGAACTCGTTCCGTAGAATTTTGATGTCATATGGTGGTTGTGGCCGTTCCACATAGTACGTCGCAAAAATGAGATTTTTTGATATTGACATAGAGAACTTCGATTTGAGTTCTGTCAGTTCCTATGACTTTGTATAGTCGATACGAACGCATCAGAACTCATTGCGTCGCGATTCGAAGCTTAGCAATGATTATGAGCGTTTTGACCATTTTAGTGCGTCGCGACGCGCAGATTTTGAATACTTAGCAAACGAACTCCGATTCGACCCTGGTCAGTGGCATTGGATTTATATGGTCAATACAAAGTCAATGGAATTGGTCTCGGTCTGTTTCGATGATGAGTGTTCAAACCGTAGTCAAATCAAGCTCAGTCGTGCACTGAAAAGCGTGCACACACAAATTGTAACACAACACCCCAACTTTGACCCAACCCTGATGACTTGAACCTATTTTGACTTTGACCCCATTGGGAGACCCACCCGTGGTTGACTTTTGGTCAAACCCCCCTAAAAGACCAAATTTTCTCTCCATCCCTCTCTCCAACATAAGCCACCATATGCTCATTCTCTTGGCCATAAATGGGCCTTGCATGATGGCTGATATCAATTCTAAGAGGTGATTCAAAGCCCAACTTCTCTCCCCCCCCCATCCACTTGTCCATCCTTAGCCACTCATCTTTTCCCCAAGAAGCACAATCCATGTGATGGCTTTTTATTGGCTAGCAAACACTCTCCAATTCCATGATGTCAGGTGCCCCTGAACTCAATCATGGTTGGAGGTAACCCAACCATGGATCTTCTTAACCAAGGGATAAAGGAGGATGGAGAAGGGCCTCACCTCTCCTATATAAGGACCCCTCTCCCCTCTGCATAGTTGCACTCCTCTCCCCAAGCGCAAACGAGCATAGCCACCACCTTGCCGGAGCTCTGCCTCGCCGGAAACCGCCCACCCGTGCTCCACCACCCTCCACCGCCATTAATGGCGGAACTCGCCAAGAGCTCTTGGAGACCACAAACAAGGTGGAAAGTTTCTCCTCTCTTTTCTACCATTTTTCTGGACGGGTTGCATGCAAGCTCCGGCGGCCAGAGCGCCGCACCGTCACCCCCTCCCCTCCGTTCAAAATAATAATAAAAAGCTCTGGCGATGGCCGGTGGTGGCAGGCCGCTGGACCACCGCCGGAGGGAGTGTCCGCCATCGGAGAGTTGGTCGGGGGCAGAGCTATGGCCGGTCGACGGCGGAGAAGACCCGCAAGGGTCGTTTTTTGGTACAGGCGATGGGGTAGTCGAGCTATTAGGATCCTCTCCATTTCATGATGGAGTTCTTTTTCATCCAACGGGTTCAGCATTTTCCAACCTTTTATATTTTTAGTCAAAAAAATTTTGTCCACATAATAACTTTTGGACTTATCTTGTCCACACAATACTAAAATGGATCCCCTCCATTTCAAATGAAATGGAGAGGATCCGGATTCGAAGTCGGGAAGGAGATGATAAATAAATAAATATATATATATATATATATATATATTATTTTTATAATATTTATAAATATTATAATATTAAAATTAAAATTGGTATTTTATTTTCTGGAGATTAATCTAGACTCCTAGGAAGAAGATTTTGAACATAAAAATTGTTTCCATTAATGAGGACAATCTACACAAAACTTTTGGGAATTTTTGGAATTAATTTGGTATTTTTCAAAGTCTAAATAAAAATTATTTAGCCAATTTAGATGCCCAAAATTACTCGAAATTTTTTGGAAAAAATTATTAGGCTCTTTTTAGGCCATCTTAAAGGTTGTATGAAAATTTCGGAATCTTGGGATAAAAATTAAAGATTTTTCAATTTCTTGGCGCCTAAGATCACGCTCGAAAATTTACGCGCTCCAATTCTTCGAAAATGGAAATCGAAGTACGCGACCACGTTATATACTAAATATTATATTCAATTGAGTAATTGACGAGAGTTATCGAGGTCATATTTTCAGCTTTGAGTATTTCAAGATTTTTACAAAATCACCGAGCGCCTCGTTCTTAAAATAACTCTCGGGCATTTTGGGTGGACTCGGAAGATAAAAGTATGAGTTTCGAGTAAAATAATCTCCAACATCGTTTCGGGTGAAGAATTTTCCTCATGTATTGGAAATGATTTTCATAGTTGAAATTCGAGAAAGAATGTGCCCTCTAAAGAGATTATCGGATTTGATCTGACCCAAGCAATCGAATTGATATTTATTCTCAGATGAATAATAAAAGTATAATTCATAATAAGCCTCATGATCTGAGTATGCCAGGATCAAAAGGAACAACTGAATTATTATCGGATCTTAATAATATGTGAAACTCAAATAAGCCTCCTAAAAACTGAAATGAAACTGAACATGCCTCCTGAGAATGAAGATGGAACCGGACTTGCCTCCTAAGAACGGAGATGGAACTGAACTTGCCTCCTATGAACGGAGATGGAACTGAAGCCTCCTAATAGAGTGATTGGACTACTAATCATTTTCTTTATGATTTATTACAGTCTCGTACTGGTCCAGTTCCTTTATTTTAGTTCAGTACTTCCTTTTCAGTACTCTAGTCTCGTACTGGTCCTGCTTATTTACTTTCAGTTCAGTTCATTTCTTTTAAGTACTACTTCAGTCTCGTACTGGTCCTGCTTATTTACTTTCAGTTCAGTTCATTTCTTTTAAGTACTATTCCAGTCTTGTACTAGTCCAGTTCCTTTCAATACTTATTTTTTAGTCCAGCACTACTCCAATTTCATACTGGTCCTATTTTATTATAGCATTTCAATTCTCCAGCTTATATTCTTAGTAGTTTTTATTACCGTACTTTTATTCATGCAATTTATCATTTTAAGCACGGGTCCTGCTCTGACGAGCAGTCTTCTATTAGGTTGAGCCTTAGTTGGGGATAACGGGAGTTGAGGTATTTCTCCCGGGTTAGCCCAAAATAAAGTGCTCCCATGCTCCTTGTCAAAAGTTGAGCTGAATGTCGCTTGCTCGAATTATTTAAAATATAGTAGGGAAGGCCGCCATAGAGCTAGTGCGTGCTAGCAAAATTGATTAACTTGATTGCTTGTAAATTGCTTGCGGTGAATTGTGGCGGGTCATTCACTTCCACAGACCATTTGTACTGGTGCGGGAAGTTCGACGGCTGAAGGCATCAGGGAGATGAGTACCACGGGTGACCGACCGTTGTGTTTTTCCTCGTAGGGTTTCCTTCACTGGTCGACCAAAATATTGAATCACCGGATGTCGCTCACATCCAAGAGTACACAAAGATGTACATTAGGGTCTGGGCTCTACAGTACGACCACCCCCAAAAGTGGCAGAACTGGCCACTGTCACCGACTGCCACATCGGTGTGGCCCGTGGGGCTCGCTACCCTACTTGAAGAGAAGCAGTCCATACTATGTCGACATAGGGTGTTATGTGCGGTTGTGAATGCCTGCGATGTGCATACAAATGTGAATGTCTGCGATGTGTATGCTGCTGTGAATGCCTATGATGTTTGCACGGGTTGTGAATACCTACTATACTGCTGTGCTAGTGGAGCCTAAATTATAACTGACGTATATTGTTACTACTTGTCCAGTTATACCATATTACGCCTCTTTTTGGTTGCTCCTAGCTTATTCATGAAATGTTGTACTAACCCTCTCATGCTTCGGCTATCTACTTTTGTTGGGTGCGTGAGCTCGTCCCCAGGATATGGATCCGGGGAGGAGATTTGTTTCCACTTAGCTCTATGACTAACGATTATTTTAATAACCATTCACAGGAGATGGAGCACCGTAGTGACCAGCTGCTACAGGGCGATACGCCAGCTGATAGGACTACCCAAGCAAAGGAACTCCCGTCGTCTTCAGAGTTTCGAGACGTGAGTACTAGCAAGCAGAGTTGAGAGAGAGGAGCTGCTAGTTGTAGTACTATTATATCTTACGAGTTTCATGTATAAACAGTGGCTACGACCTTTTGTGTTTTATGTTAAATATATATTGTTATATATGTGTGTGTGTGTGTGCACGCGCGTGTATTGTGACTTCCTGTTAATGCTTCTGCTAAACTCTGTGATGAGATGTGAATGTTGTGATTCAAGCTGAGCAAGGCGGCCAACTAGTGCTTAATAATGTGAGTTGACACTCTTAAGGAGCACTGCGTAGACACCTTGGGTGGTAAGATCCCCTCCGGCCTGACCCGGGCAAAGGTTGGGGGGACTCTTACAAATGGATCAGAGCGATCACAATCCGTCCTTATGGAGGAGTCTCAGGATCCCTCCGTCCCTCGCTTTGTTCTTTGGTTCTGGACGAACCATGCAGTGGAAGCCTGGTAGACCCTAGTGTAGAGGCTTAGGGATTCTAGACTATATGATAACACGCCTACATACCTTTGTTTCCTCTTTGTCAGTCTCTTGTAAATTTCCCCTTCTTTTGAAAAAATACTGTCACTTGTTTCCTGTTACTTCTCGAGACATACAGGAGACTAGTAACGGGAGATCCTCCTCTAGAGGATATATTCTCGCCACCCCACCTCCATACCCAGTTACCCCTGCAGTTATACCGTTTGCCGAGAGAAACTTGGGGTAAACATTGATAGAGATCCTTGTAACCTTCCAGACAGCCTTGGCACAGCCATCACAGCTGTTATTAGTGCTCATTGACCTACTGACAACTTTCCGGAGGCTGAGGCCTCCCACCTTCATGGGCATAGAGACTGCCATATAGGCAAAAGAGTGGGCTGAGCGCGTAGAGGAGATGTTAGTAGGCATGATATGCCTGGCAGTAGCTGTAGTGTCACTAGTGGTGACCATGTTAGAGGGATATGTTAAAGACTGGTGGAGAGCGGCCAACCCCTCGACGTTCATAGGAAGACTATTGAGCAATATCCTATGGGGGGAGTTTTCAGAGGATTTTCTAGAGCACTTCATCTCGGACGCTGACCGAGTTGCACTATAGGAGAGGTTCCTGCACATCTGTCAGGGTAACCGAACAGTACTAGACTATGAGAGAGAGTTCATCTACCTGACACGTTTTGCTGGGAACCTAGCAACCACTAACAGAGATAGGGCCGCTCTCTTCTACCGAACCTTGTGAGATAAACTGAGACAGGCCTTGATTATGATCTCTTAGTGTGTCTTCCACACCACAGCGACTCACACCGCGGCGTTAGAGTTAGACCATAAGATGGTGGACCGGCAGCACCGAGGACAGGTTGAGGTCCCTAGATGTCAGGGACGAGATAGAGGAGCTGCTCCCCACCGATAGGAGAGAGAGCACATACAGAGACAACGCAGGTAGCCTTATAGGTGCCCATAAGCACCACCAGCACCCTCAGCACCGTAGCAAGAGCCCAGGCTAGTTCCATTAGCACAACCCGCCCCAGTAGCTCAATGAGATGTTCCCTTTGCAAGGAACTGCTTTCTATGCTAACAGTTAGGACACATGAGAGCTTTCTGCCCGCAGATGGCAGCAAGGTCGGGAGTAGGATAAGTTTAAGGAGGACATGCAGTGCAAGGACATGACCAGAGAGGCTGCAGAGGTAGAGCTGGTAGGAGAGGTCAGCAGGGTCGGGTAGCGCCCTTGGAGGCATATGCTCTAGACCTTTAGCATGGACCGACTCCCGATGTAGAGATTGGTATATATCTTAGACACTAGAGATACGTCAGATATTGTTACCTATGCCTTTATATGCCTACATCTGATGTGCATTTTGTTAAATGATATGCATATACTCCTTACATCATGAAGTTTACTTTTGGTAGAATGACACCTCGCAAAAACTCTCTTTGATACTGGAGCAACACACTCCTTTATATCTCATGACTTTATTGCAACTAAGTAAAATATTGTCCGCTCATCTGGACTCTCTATACGGATTCGTCTCCCAGACGGATCAGATATGATGTCTACGGAGAAATGCTCATTCTAGGCCATGTTAAAGGGCATGGAATTTGAGATTTATGCGGTGATCCTAGCAATAACCAGATTCGACCTCATACTGGGAATGGATTGGATGGCCGAGCACAAGGCCCAAATAAACTATTCGACCCGAGAGGTCAAGATTCAAACCCAGACGGACGGGTTGTTACGCTGGCAGGTATATCCTCCCTCTCTCACATCATTTTGACCTCCGCTCAGACTGTAAGGTTAGACAGACAGAAAGACGAAGTATTTCTTATCTACTTTGAAATGGAGAATAAGGTTCAAATACTTCACGAGGTACCAGTGGTATGAGATTTTTCGGACATTTCCCCAGAGTCCCTCTGTTGGATCCCTAGTTTGGATTTGGGCTAGGTTCACTAATTAGGTTGAGTCTGACCCACATTGTATAGCCAGGGTCAAGTCTTTGAGTCCTAGAAGCTTAGGCTAGTCATTAGGTTCAACCTTCATGGACCAGCCAGCAGAAGACCTCAGTTGACCCAGACTTAGAAGAATTCAGAGTTAAAATTATTAGTTCGAAATTCTTCGAACTCAGCTCGACGATCGTCGATCGCAGATCGACGAACTCATAGTTAATTTTCTGAGACGAGCTCAGGTCAATGATCTCTTCTTTCAGACAGGTTCTCTGCTCGACGAATTCTAGAGTTCAACTTCAACATATTCTTTCCAGATTATTTTCTCTGAACTCTGCTTGACGAAGACAGATTCTTAGCTCGACGAACTTAGAGCGCAGAATTAGCTAGTCATTTCTAGAATGCAGTTCGCTGAGCTCAGGTCGAGGAATAGGACTTCTCAGCTCGATAAACTTGGATCTCCAGTCGACGAATTCTGTTCAGAGCTCGATGAATTCCGTCTCAAGCAAAATTTAGAAGTTTTCCTTATTCTGTCCTTATTTCTTATATTATTTAAGGAATAATTCTCTGAGTAATTAATGCTTATATTCCCCTGAATATAGCCGTTATTAGCAACATTAATTATGGTCTTCATCAGGGTTAATTATTTGCTTAATATTTTAGGACTGTTGGGGAAATTCATTTAAGACAATATTCTCCAGCCGTTTTCATTCTCCAGACAGATCAGCAATTAATGTTTGGAATTCAAATTTTAAAGGAGAATTTTTGACAGCAAAATATAAAAGAGTTTTTCTCTTTTCAGACAACAGTAATACAGACAACAAGAAGAATAGAACAGACTGAACATTCAACACAAGAAAATCCTATACAGGAAAATATTTTGTTTTCCTTGTACTTTCTGAAGACTAAAGAAGAACAACAATCAAACATCAAGAGTCTTCTTCAACTTCAACTCCAGGAATATTCAGGACAACAAACTTTAAATCAATCAGAAGTTCCTGGATCACTTCAAGTCAAGGCTGAAGACCTACACCCTAAGCAAGACTCAAGTCATTTCAGAAGAGCTTTGACACCTGTAATCCACTAGTCTTCTCTGGTGTGTAGAGAAAAGAGAATACAACATCAACTCTCTCCACCTCATGTATAAAGGGTTTATTAACTCCCTTCAAAAGTTTATTTTTGGTTTTTGGGCACCTGATCAAAGCTCAAAGGGTTGTGAGATCTCCCTAGAATAGATCTTGTGGTGGCAGTCACCTGATCAAAAACATGTTAGTGGATTCCTACCGGGTGGTAGAAGAGTGAGTGTACCCAGTTTGGGGAACCACTATAAAATTCTTGTGTTGTCTAGTTGATCATTTTCTGTTTTGTTCTTGATGTGATGTGATAGATTAGATTAGCTTACTGTTTTATTTTCTATTACTATTATTGGTATCACCTATTTTACTCTGATAATTTAAAACACCCAAAAAAGTTTTAATTACTATATTCATCCCCCTCTAGAGTAATCAGGTCTATCCCCTTTCTTTAATTGGTATCAGAGGGGTGTTCCTTTGGTTATACAAGCTAACACTTGAACCAAAGATCTTGTTGTTAGATCTGATCTTTTCTTCCTAGTTTTTCTGTTTATTTCATAACATGACACAAAACAAAGATTATGCAAGCACCAGACCTCCAGTTTGCAACCTGAATAAGTTTGCTATCTGGAAGGCAAGAATCAAGCTTTATATGAACTCTATTGATGAAGAAATATACAACTCTATTTTGACAGGACCACCAGCTCTAGTGGCAACCACTTCTACAACTTCTAGCACACATGCTGTTCCACCACCTGAGTGGACAGATGCATCGAAGAAGGCCAAGATAGCAGATGCTAAGGCCATGAACATCTTAGCACAGACTATGTCAGATGACATATTCTAGAAAGTGGCTGAGTGCACATCTGGAAAATCTATCTGTGATTCTCTCAACCAGATGGTTGCGGGATCAGCAGATGAGCGAAAGGATAGGAGATCAAATCTCATCTCACAGTATGAAAATTTCAAGAAAGAAGAATCTGAGTCTGTGAGTGACATGTATAACAGACTAAGCTCAATCATCAATGAGCTGAAGACTCTGGATAAGGACATCACTCTCGTAGAAGTTAATGAAAAGATTCTCATGTGCTTCCCTAGCTCATGGGATTCCAGAATATGGCCAATCAAAGGGGCCAGAAGTCTTAATGAAATTTCCACTGATCTCTTCTTGGAAAGATCAAATCATATGAGCAACTCATACAGACAAGAGAAGCTGCAGAGCAGAGCAGAAGACTCCTCCAACAGCAAGAAAAGAAAGGAATAAAGCATAGCTTTCAAAGCTTCAGAAGAATCAGAAGCTCCAACAGCCAGTGAAGAACTTCTGAGTCTCTTACCCAAGAGATTTTACAAAATGGCAAAGAATGACTTCATAAGAAAGTCATCTAGGCAAGATGACAAGCCAATGTATGACAAGACACCAACTAAAGAAGAAGTTGTTTATTTTGGTTGCAGGAAGCCAGGACACTTCATTTCAGAGTGTCTAGAGAATCAAAAGAAGGAGAGAGAAGAAGAGAAAAATAAACCAGGAAGTATCACTATAGCAAGCCCTCCTCTAGCAAGCATAAAAGGAAGGAGAGAAAGGTTCATTGCTGAGACCTAGAGTAACATAGATGAAGAATCCTCATCTTCCAGTTCTAGTGAAGATGAAGAGGAAGCAAAAGCAAGGGAAGTTTGTCTTATGGCTATCAATTCCTCCTGCATCTCATCTCTGAAGCTGAGCAGTCAGACAATGATGAAACATCTGAGTATGAGGCAGATAGGTACTATCCCCTTTTGATTATAATTCAGATAATTTTAAAACTGAATTTAAATCATTATGTATTGATCTAATTAATTCTGAAAAAGAAATTAAAACACTTAGAGAAAAATTGAGAGAGCAAGAAAAACTTGCTTTCTCAAAATATCAAGTTAAAAGATGAATTAACTCTAGCTAATGAACAGATCATCACACTAAAATCTGAATTAACTGAGGCAAGCAACTTGAAGAATCCCTAAATGCGAGAAGTATCAAGCTGATGGACATCACAAGCACGGTGAATGTCAGGCTAAATAGCAAGCTGGGCTTAGGTGCTTCATCAAGCAAACCCCCACTGGTTTAAAAGAATATTTTAACAACTCCTATAAAATTTGTTTTAGAAAAGGGTAAAGAAAAGCTAAATGAAGATAATCAACCAACTGAAATCACTCATAAAACCAAGAAAAGAGAAAGAAAGAATAAGAAAAATATTAACCATAACAATATTCAACAGATTGCGTCGAACTCAGATCGACGAATTGTGTATAGTTCGTCAAACTCAAGCCGATGAACTCTGAACACAAACTTCTATTATAATTATTCGTTGAACTACGATCGACGAAACCAGTATGGTTCGTCGACCAGAAATCGACGATTTTGGGGCCCAGAGAATGAATACTTCCATTCTCTGTGTGGAGTTCGACGAACTCTTCCCCATTCATCGAACTCAGATCGACGAACTTACCAGAATTCGTTGAACCCAGTTCATCTTAACAAAAACTTTAATTATTTTAGAACATCTAATCAACCTAGACAATATGATAATACATTCACCCACTGGATAATTCCACCTAGAAGATTTCACTGTTGGATCTTACGGCGCCTTAGAGGGGGGGGGGGGGGGGTTGAATAAGGGTTATTTAAATTTTCCTTAAATTCAGTCAAATTTTCTTGATGAATAAAAACAATATAATTAAAGAATGAAAATGTATACTAGCTAAAACAACAATGATATATTTCAAAAGTGATAAATTGAATACAAAGTTTCTATATAGAGCTAGAGACAAAGGCTCATGAAATAAATAATTTACTTGTGTTTTCGCCGGTTCTTCTACCAAGAACCGGCAGGCTAAAGCGTATCTCTTCCTAGATCTTGCTACTAGCATCCCCCTAGATCTAATCATGATCTAGACGCTGCACACAAGGAAACGATTTATCCTTAAGCCGTACAAGGACTTGGACGCCTCTCACAAGGCATCGATTCTCTCCTAAGTGAAAGTCCACCTAGTGTCGGCTATGTGCACCTATGGGGGGGGATAGGTGACGTGTGGTTCTTTTGCGGAATTTACAGATGTACATGCACAATAAAAACAACAGACACAGCACACAGAATACACAACAAATTTATAGTGGTTCCCCGACTTGGGTACATCCACTTTCCCCTTCGACCTATCTCCCCAACAAGGGACGACTCGGTCACTTCACCCACGGGATTGAAACCCAATCCCTGCACTAACGGAAGGAGCCCTTCCACACGTGAGAGTCAACACTCCCACAAAGCGGGTTGCACCCAACCCTTACAACTCGGAACAACAGTTCCTTTACAACGAAATAAAAATGTAGAATGTACACGTGATACAAACTTCTTTTGGAGACTACAGTGTTTCTCTTTGTTCGACGACGTGTTCTTGAAGTCGATGAAGAGTCTACGACCTTGGTCTCTCTTGGAGAAGATCTCCCCGGAACCGGCGGCGGCACACGAGCGGCGGCTAGCTTCGGGATCGGCGGCTACGATGAAAAGTGGCTGCAGAACTTGGAGATCTAAACTTCGTAGCGAAGCAAGCTAGGTCTACCAACGGTCACTCTAGGATCAGTCGTCTCGATCGATTCGGACGGGGGAGTTTTCCCGGTCAACAAATCGAGAGACAAGAGATCTCCGGATAGACGCGTAAGACACAAGCCTTGCTAAGCTTCTGTCACCGGAGATCGGGAAGAAGAGCGATCAGCAGCGGCGACCACTTGACGCGAGCGGCGGCGGCGGAGCGGAGCGATTTCGCGAAGTTAGGGTTACGTCGCCGCTGGATTTTCTTTCTCTCTTATCCGTAGATTTACTGTTCAAAATACCTGTGTATAAATACTGTAGGATTCTCAAATATGACCGTTTGTGGGACCCACAAATGAAATCCCAAAATCGGTTCAAACAAATCCAGAAGCAGAATCCGGTTCAGCAGCATTCTGAGAAAACGCCAAGTAAAAATCGGCGAGAATCGCAGACGATTCTCGACGAATCGGCGAGAATCACCAAGTGATTCTCGACGATTCGTCGAGAATCGTTTGTGATTCTCGTCGAATCACTTGTCGATTCTCAACGAATTGGACTTTGTATTCATGGGCTGCTTGACCACTGGTTCGGCGGGAATTATAAGTGATTCTCGCCGAATCTTACTTGGCACCATTTTGAGATGGCCAGAAGGAGTCGGCGAGAATCACTGACGATTCTCGACGATTCGACGAGAATCACCTAGTGATTCTCGCCGATTCGGCGAGAATCACTAGGTGATTCTCGTCGAATTTGCCTTGGACGATTTTTCGTCTCCACCTAGGAGCTGCTCCTTGATCCTCCAGCTCCTTGTCTTCTCTTGCATATGAGCGGCCCTGTACTTGAAAGTAAGTGCACTCCAATAGAGAGAGTACGCATAGGCCAACACACTGATCTGCTCAACGAGGGATTACGTCGTGCAGACCCGTGTATATTGACCTACTGCACCCTGACATTGGTGTGCACTTAGCGTGGAGAGACTGCAAGTACAACTTGAAAAAGTTTATCAAATACATTGTGAATTCATCTTAGCTTGACAGGTGGCTTCCTCAAATCTAGGTAATCGTGGATACAATACCCAACAATCTCCCCTATTTGACGAAGCCAAAACCCTACTAGCTAAGATGAATAACACCTATCAAATAATAATTATAGCATTAAAAAAAATTAAATATGCAACTCAAGGGAATATATGTAATCAGAACAGGACTTGAATCATTCACACATTCAAGAATATATATATATACCCAGAGAAATATATTCACATATAATTCAGAACTGTTCATATGACAGTAATAATTATCAAATGTTCTTAATACACCGTGACCAGCTATAAAATAATGACTATTTGTCCTTAGTTACGTCACCCTTAAGAGTTTGCGCCAAGTACTTTTTGCTCTGCCTTTCCATGTATTCCTTGGGCTTCGGGTAGTACCTAGGAGGAGCAACTTTGTCTGGATCCTTGTTGTTTCTGAAGAAAATGTTGCGCTTCGCTTCAAATGCTTTGTGCGTCTCCCATTCATACTGGCTATATGCTTCATTTCGATTTATCTCTCCTCTTTCTTGCAGCCGGAAGGTGTCTAAGATGATGTTCCTTGAAACTGGGCTCCACCTTTCGTTTCTTACATCCTCCTCACTCAGTCTGATCCTCTTTTGAGTTGGTGTCTCCTTTGATGTCCCTTCCTGAACTTTCCTCTTTCCCCTTGCTTTAGCTAAAGCCTCCTGGTCAAACATACTTCTCAGCTTAGATTTGGAGATGGCCTTAGCGTCAGCTTCATCAGTGAAAATATCAGCAGCACTTGTACTTACATCCTCAGCAATATGTACTTCCTCAGCAGCCTTAGAAGTCTCAGGAACCTGAACACCGGCAGGTTGGTCAGGTAGGACGACGCCTAACGTGCCCAGTGCCTGTTGTAGCATCCACCAGCAACTCTCATAGACGTATTTGCTTGATTGGGCAAAGTTTGCATCCATGCTTTCTTGGAGCTCGGCCAGCTTAGCGATATACTCCTTCTCCCCCTTTTTGGCTTCGTCAGCTATGCAATTGACATATGAGTGCAAGGAGTCATCAATATGCTTAGTTGTCTTGCCGAATTCAGTGATTAGGGCCTGCGATTTGCATTTAAAGTGACCATGTTACCATCAAATTTCTGAATATTGTTGGCCACAACGTGTGCGTTCTGATTGACAACAGCTAGAGTATCAGTAGCCTTTTTCAAGCCGGCCATTAACAGTGTGACAGCTTCGCCGACCGCATTATATTTTTCTTCGAATTTCCTCTCCATTACGTCTAGCTTATGGTTGATTGCCACCATATTCTTCAGCATGAGATCTTCAGAAGTCTTAATCTCTTGCAGCATTGTTTTCTGAGCTTTATCAAAAGAGGTTTTAAGCTCATTCACGATGCCTTGAATTATATGGACAGTGTGAATGGCTAGGTCATCTCGTAATGGGATACCCGGAGGCACTTCTTGGCCTTGCTCTGGCTTGGCAGCAGACGCATCAGTAGAGCTGGATACCATCACAGTCTCTATGGGAGGAATGTTGGTGGCCTCATTTACCTCCCCCTCCACTGGTGCAGACTTATCAGTAGGAGGTTCATCAGTATCCGGAGACTCAAACACTTCATGGCCCTCATTCACAGCGTCCTCTCCGTCCGCATCCAAAAATTCATCCACATCAGCAGCTTCTTCCTCTTCTTGATCAGCAGAGTCCAGTGTTTCAGCTTCAGTTCCTTGAGTGTGTCTGTTCAGGACCTCCTCATCCTCCAACCCAGGTTCACTTTCTTCATGAACGTCGGCCACCGCATCCCTGCCACCTGGGCGATGTCAGATATGATATCCATATGAGAGGGTAGAGTCTCCCCCTCGATCCCTGCAGTCAGGGTATCAGGAATTTCACGGGGGAGGCTGCGGGAGATACTTCCTCATGTCTTCTACAGCAGGCTGTCCGATGCGCCGCTCCCATCAATCAAACACAGTAGCATCCATCTTTTTCAAGTAATGGAGAGGGACTCCTTTGCTCATGTCGAATTTGTCTCCGTTGAGCTGGTTGAGATATAGACTGATGATGCGGCCAAAGCTTGGAGTGCCCAGAGTGTCCTTGATCTTTGAAACAGCAACTCTCCCCAGTTGAACCTCTTTCTGCAGACCACAGCTATGAGAATTTTGAACATATCTCCGGAGATATGATCATGGGAGCCTGGCTTGCAGATGAGTACTTTTCCTATGATGTCAGATAGGAGCTTCCCTTCTTCATTCATCTCTTTTCGCTTTACTGATCGAGTGCCTCTGGGTAGACCGCAGAACAGGAGGGTTCTGGCTTTGTCCTCGTCCTCCAAATAGTCTTCCTGCTCCGCACTTGAAAGCTGCAGGTAGCGTGTTAGCTTACTGGCAGACATCTTTACCTTAGTCCCAGCCACCTTGCTCTTGATGATGGAGTCTCTGTCTCGAAGCCTTGCGGTAGAGAAGAACTCCAGCACTTCTTTATCTAAAACTTTGCAAGGATGCTCCAATACGAAGGTTAGTCCGGCTTCTTCCAGCATGAGAATGATGTTCCGGAACTCGTCCGAGGCATGAGAAAAACCAGTGCGAACCAGCTCGCAACCAGAAATCAAGCCTGCAGTCGTCCTTGGAGCCATTGAGGATCTAGAAGGAAGCCCGACTCTAAACATTAGTGAACATTCAAAAGGAAAACATCACTTGGGGTTCGGCCTTGGAGCCATTGAGGAGGAGGTTACCTAAGGGCTTACACGCAAGTGAGTTGATGAGCTTCGGGAAGATCTTCGGTGGAGGGGAGAGTATCCCAAGGGGTGCGGCCTTGCTAGAACCTTGTCGTGAGAAGAAGGTCACACACAGCAGCGATTCGACGGCGTCGACGAGAGCGTCGGAGGGCTGCGAGTGTCGGCGAGTTCGCGGAAGTGCCCGTGCGAGAGTCTTAGGGAGTTCTCTTGCGCGAGGGTCGTCGGGTGGGCTCTTGCGCGAGTCGTGAGGAAGGCGAATAGGTGGAGATGGTCTTTCGGCGGGATTATATACGTCGTCGGGATTCTTATGGAAGTCGAGCGGTCGGGAACTTCTTCGGCGGGATTTGTCTAATTCGGCGAGATGTAAAATGGGTTGGCGGGATTCGGAGTAAATATGATGTTTTTCTTGACTACTTTGGTAAGCATTGCACCATTTTAGAGATTTTCCGATGTCAAGTTAATAAAAGGAATGATAAATACAAGTATATTCTAAGTCAATCTATTTGAATTTTACTGAGGTTTTTGCAAAGTCTTCTAAATGTCAATTGTATGTTGTCGAGATTTACAACGACATGTCTTCGAATGTCAAGTTAATACAAGATTAATAAATACATGTTATTATAACGACAATCAATTAGGATTTGAGCGAGACTTCTTCAGACACTTCTTGATGTCAATTGTGATGTGTCAAAATTCGCAATGACATATCTTTGTTATCCTTTTATTGATGTGTAATGGTTTGCATGCCTCGTGATACGCATAAGTATACGTATACACAAGGATAGAAATATATATATATTTACTTTGAATGAGGATGCATCATGACACAAGTCCTTGATCTGATCAAAATTACCTGGGATATGGAGAGTCATCGTCTTAGTCCCACAGGTAGAACATATTAGTAGCTTAAAGTGAGTATGCTCAACAGGTAGCACATCTGTTATTGCAGACGCTTGTTCCAAGTTAGCCTTGCGCCACGTACTGTCTAGTTCCCAAAGTATTCACGGGGACCTAGACTACCCTGCAAGACAGAATTACTTTATCTTAGGAACCCAAATCATATTGGGTCCTAGGTTTCTATTAGCATAAGCATGCAACTGCCTTCCTTCGGAAAACCTGTCTGGAAGACTACCCCTGTCCCTAGAATGTTGATAAGCCCTTGCTGTGGGCACTGAGGGGTTGTGCCAACAGTCAATGGCAAAGTGTCCCACTTTGCCGCAGCACCAACAAGAGTGAATGTTGTATCGCCGTTTTCGACCTGATCTAGTGACGGATGTTGTCACGGTCCTAGGTCTAAAAGGGATAGGGCATGTTCTTGTTGCACAAATTCCTCTTCCGTCGAGGCATGATGAAGGGTGGAACGAATGCATGATGTGAGCGTTATGAGGCCGAGAAGGCGGTGCCATTCTTTCAGGCATCTTCCTTGCTGAGGCTCCATGACGCCTGACATCATGACTTCTATTCTCCCTATCCCGTGTCCTCGAATGGAGAGAATTCTTCTGTGAACTAGGACCTGCAGATCCACACTTTGTTGTGGCAGTGGCCGTAAATACAAAGGGCTCAGAATGAGCCTTAGGTATTTCCTCATGGGTGGCCATGACGCCTCTTGCACTATGGACGTTTCTACATGGGGACAATTCACCCTTGCAGTGACCACGATTATTCCTGTGGTCATACCTGAAGGCATGATGAGTTGCCTTCCCGCTTGGAGTGGGAGGTCGGAACACCGTTTCCCCATTTCTCCATCCCTGGATAATCCGGGAGATCCACCCGGTTTTCTTGTTCTCTTTATAGCATCAACTTTGGAAAAGTTAGATACTATACGTTTCTCATTTTCTAGACTATTCTCTAGAGCTGAGATCTTAGAGTCCTTGACCTTGTTGGACGCCAATTGGAGAACCAACAAGATCTTCAGTCGAGCAATCTCTCGAGCTTGCTCCTCAGCAAGTAGATTGCTTTCCTGAATGGCTCTCTTCAGGGAATCAGTATTTTCTGGAGGGGAGCAGTTTCTGTCTTCAGAAAAGTCAAAAGATGTGGGACAGGATGAAGATGATACCTGCTCATCTGGGTTATTGTCATTCGAATCAGTGACCAATGTTTCGTCCTCGTCGGAGCAGCTTTCCTCACTATCTTCTTCAGTCTCTGACAAGGATACTGGAGCTCTGATGCAATCTGAAGGATCCTTGCATTCATCTTCAGAGGTGAGGACCCCCACATACGCTTCATCCTCTGATTGGCAGCATATTTCAGCATTCTCTGACCCCCCCCATCAGCTCTGAGATCGTCATCCACAGAGATTTAGCCGTTTTACATTTTTCCAACCTGGAGTGAGAGGCTCCAGACCAGACATCCATAATAATTAGTCGAATCCTCTGGTCCAGTTGGAAAAGTGAGAGTTCCATCTCTGTCATCTCAGCAATGCACATGGGCACTTGGATCCCCGAGTCGGAGGTTTCATGGGGATAAACGGACCTCTTCCAGGATGAGGGATGCTCGTGGATCGATGGCATCCAGGTGAAATAATACTCTCATCCTCCAGATGGGATAATAATCCTTTGAGCATGCAGGGAGTTTGAGTGGCAATACGTCATAATCCAGATCCATGCTTCTGACACTGGTCGCAGGATTCTGCTCAAGGTGTTAACCTTTTTGAAGAGTAACCTCGCTTTGATACCACTTGAAAGTCCACATAGTGTCGGCTATGTGCACCTATGGGGGGGGGATAGGTGACGTGTGGTTCTTTTGCGGAATTTACAGATGTACCTGACAATAAAAAAACAACAGACACAGCACACAGAATACACAGCAAATTTATAGTGGTTCCCCGACTTGGGTACATCCACTTTCCCCCTTCGACCTATCTCCCCAACAAGGGACGACTCGGTCACTTCACCCACGGGATTGAAACCAATCCCTGCACTAACGGAAGGAGCCCTTCCACACGTGAGAGTCAACACTCCCACAAAGCGGGTTGCACCCAACCCTTACAACTCGGAACAACAGTTCCTTTACAACGAAATGAAAATGTAGAATGTACACGTGATACAACTTCTTTTGGAGACTACGGTGTTTCTCTTTGTTCGACGACGTGTTCTTGAAGTCGATGAAGAGTCTACGACCTTGGTCTCTCTTGGAGAAGATCTCCCGGAACCGGCGGCGGCACACGAGCGGCGGCTAGCTTCGGGATCGGCGGCTACGATGAAAAGTGGCTGCAGAACTTGGAGATCTAAACTTCGTAGCGAAGCAAGCTAGGTCTACCAACGGTCACTCTAGGATCAGTCGTCTCGATCGATTCGGACGGGGGAGTTTTCCCGGTCAACAAATCGAGAGACAAGAGATCTCCGGATAGACGCGTGAGACACAAGCCTTGCTAAGCTTCTGTCACCGGAGATCGGGAAGAAGAGCGATCAGCAGCGGCGACCACTTGACGCGAGCGGCGGCGGCGGAGCGGAGCGATTTCGCGAAGTTAGGGTTACGTCGCCGCTGGATTTTCTTTCTCTCTTATCCGTAGATTTACTGTTCAAAATACCTGTGTATAAATACTGTAGGATTCTCAAATATGACCGTTTGTGGGACCCACAAATGAAATCCCCAAAATCCGGTTCAAACAAATCCAGAAGCAGAATCCGGTTCAGCAGCATTCTGAGAAAACGCCAAGTAAAAATCGGCGAGAATCGCAGACGATTCTCGACGAATCGGCGAGAATCACCAAGTGATTCTCGACGATTCGTCGAGAATCGTTTGTGATTCTCGTCGAATCACTTGTCGATTCTCAACGAATTGGACTTTGTATTCATGGGTTGCTGACCACTGGTTCGGCGGGAATTATAAGTGATTCTCGCCGAATCTTACTTGGCACCATTTTGAGATGGCCAGAAGGAGTCGGCGAGAATCACTGACGATTCTCGACGATTCGACGAGAATCACCTAGTGATTCTCGCCGATTCGGCGAGAATCACTTGGTGATTCTCGTCGAATTTGCCTTGGACGATTTTTCGTCTTCCACCTAGGAGCTGCTCCTTGATCCTCCAAGCTCCTTGTCTTCTCTTGCATATGAGCGGCCCTGTACTTGAAAGTAAGTGCACTCCAATAGAGAGAGTACGCATAGGCCAACACACTGATCTGCTCAACGAGGGATTACGTCGTGCAGACCCGTGTATATTGACCTACTGCACCCTGACATTGGTGTGCACTTAGCGTGGAGAGACTGCAAGTACAACTTGAAAAAGTTTATCAAATACATTGTGAATTCATCTTAGCTTGACAGGTGGCTTCCTCAAATCTAGGTAATCGTGGATACAATACCCAACACTAAGCCACATAAGGACCTAGACGCCACGCATAATGCGGCGATTTCCCCTCTCGATTACAATGAGAAAATAATAAAAACAAGAACAAAATAATTTGAACACTTTAGACTAGACACTCCCTTCAAACAATGCGCTGAAGATGCTGATGAGTCCTTGCTAGAGTTGCTTCGAATGTTACGAACGTGTCGTCAATATTCCGCGCTTTGGCCTTCTTGAGAGTATGGAGTATCTCTGAGATCTGGAGCTCTCTGAATCATCTTTTCAGGAAAGTACACTCCAGGTAATCAAATTCATGATTTCCACAAGAAATTGAATGCCTTTTATACTCTGGTGATATCGCCTGGCGATACTGGGTATCGCCACATAGCGATATCGGTAACTGCTATCACTTGGCCCACGAACTCCTCATTTTCGCATCGCAGATACGTCGAGTGTCAAACATGCACTATTGCCTGGCGATATGGGATATCTCCGTCTGGTGATAGCGATGTAACAGATACCACGTCGCCCACGAGCTTCGTCGAGCATCGAATGAAAATGAGTTGAGTGGCGCTATCGCCTATCGGCGTTACTCAATATCACCTGGCGATATCTCCCGAGCTCAATTCTGATCCGATTCATCACCAACAAGACATTAGAGATATACCTGTGTTATCTGCATACCAAAAACACTCAAAAATCAAATACAAACAAGATTTGTTATTAACAAACCAGGAAGCGTGGAATGCATGCTCCAACAATATCCCCCTTTTGATAATAACAAATCCATTAAGAAAGAAATCATGAATGTTATAAGGTCCACCTGATTTGAGTATCAAGACGAAGTATGTGTATGTGCACAAATTGTTCTTGGATGAAACACTCCCCCTACATGTGATCTCACCCTAAATTGAAGTATAGTGAACTTTTCCGTGGTTAATATAAGGATTATGAGTGTATAGGAAAATGCTTATGAGTGTATATGAATGATTTCCTTTGAAAATTCTCCCCCTTTAGTATTGTCAAAAGATAGATAAGAGTGGGGCGGAAGCGAAAGAAGGAAAAACACAAAGGAGTAACTCTAGATAGGACAAGTGAGCAATGTATAGTAAAGAAAGAAATGAGTAAACACTAACATTGGCAATTTTCAGCCAACTATATCACAAATACATACACTAGGGAATAATATTTTGTAAAAAGTTTTCAATCCAATTCTCATAAGAACTTTTAGAGAGGATAATGTTGTGTACACGTGATATGGTGTCGGAAACACTTATACAGACTCTTATAAATACATGAACATGGGAATGTTAAAAAAATAACATAACATAGAGTTGGACATGCGGGACTATACTCGTACCCAAGAGTGCAGAGCACACAATAAAGAAATTATCCAGTTGAAGATTTGCACAAGATAGTTTACAATTCTTTCCAAGATGCTCAACCTCACAATGCTTATTAAGACTTATCAGGAGGGTAAGTAGTGCTTGGTGGAGGTATTCACTTGTGAGAGCATACATGATAATTAAATATTAGTGGTGCACTGTACAAACTCGGATAAAGCATTAGCAGGAACATGCAGCACTAGGGGGTTATGGTAGAACATTCACAATTCACACATGTAGTAAGGTGAATGCATATGAATATTTGCACAATCGTGAGTGAAAGAACATTATCATAACTAAAAGATTTCTCATACTTAGAGGCATGCAAAAATAATTTCACGATTTTAAGAACACTAGCACTTAAGTATGTAGAACGGATATAAGAATGTTAAACTATGGAACCAATCTATTGGGAACTCAAAAAAAAACATCACACCATGCCTAAATCTGAGTAACGAAGAAATATTGGTGAAATAGTGAATTGTCACTGTCGCCGGGCGATATCGGGTATCGCCGATTGGCGATAGTGCAAAAAATATAAAAATGGTGGCATTAAGTCAAAGGCATCAAATCTAGCAGTTTTTCCCGAAGGTAGGTCGCGGAACTCGGAGCGGACGGCGACGAAAACCTAAGACCAAGGTAAGGAACTTTGATTTTTTGCTTTTATGCTTTAGATTTTTGTGGATCTAAGTGTTAGTATAGTGGAGCATGGAACCCTGGATGAGAAATTTCCAAGTTTTGAAGTAACATGGACCATGAGAAATTGTCTTTGTGTGGGGGAAAATGTGCATATTTTGAGGGATCTAAGTGTTTGTAAATGTGTTTTGTTAAAAACAACTCTCAAATCTAGTAGTTTGGATAAGTGAAAAACTAGATCTGGAGTCGGAAATGGAGGAAGACCATTTTCTGATATCGCCCGACGACAGTGGGTGTCGCTGGATGGCGATACCAAAAAAACGTTTCTGTTTGTATATTAAAAAAAATTTTATTTGCAGCAATGTCTTCCAATTCCAAAGCCCGTAGAAGCACATGCAGTGATTCATATTCTTCCTATCAAACATTTCCAAGAATTGAAAATGCTAACATTGGGATCAGACGGGTGATCGAATTTGACCCTGCCCGTCATGCACACATCCACGATTTGTTAGCAATGACGGGAATAATGTCTATTATTATTCCAGATACATTTTCCTCCGTAATAATTAGAGTGTTCAATAATTATCTCAAAGATCCGCGGTTCACGGAACTAAATGGTGGAGTACGATCTAAGATACAAGGATAGGTAGTAGAGATAACCCACTACGACCTTAGAGAAGAGTTTGAGTTAATAGAGCATGAAAATACCTTAGATGTAGTAGAGAACTATCGGAAGGATAGAGATTGGTCACTATTGAATTTTGTTTTGCATGAAAATTCCACCAAAACACTTATTCAATCTATGTCTATGCTCACTGAGGATGCATAACTAGTGCAAGACATATTGAGGCACACTGTCCTACTCAAATCCAGTGATACACGGAAGATAACGACACAACTAAGTTATGTTACATATATGATTTTGGAGCGGGAGCCGTTTGACATGGCAGACTTTATCCTTTCGATAATACACTATGTATTTAGGTTAAAGTCCTAATTGGAAGAAACTAAATACACTACCACTTGGAGCTGACATCCAACGTATTTTATATAAGAAATACACTTGGATAGACCCGGATTTGTACTTCAACAATTGTATTCCATCCATATTTTCGATGAGTGGAACACCTTACATCGGCCGATCAATACGAGGATGGTCATCAAGGAGTAGTGAACCTGTGTCCACTATCCGTAACCCGCCAATTCCAAGAGGTGGATAGTTGCGAGAAGGGTTGGACGACTTGCGAGAGTCATTCGATGAACACAAGAGGGAAGTGAAGAGGAACTTCTTGGGAATTCAAAATTTTTTTAAATTTCTGACAAAAAGTCTCAAGTTGAAGCCCACTCCATCAGAGATAGCAGAATGAGAGAATCCAGTCATGGAGCCTCCCCGTACATCTACTCGCCGAGCATGCCGGACAAGGAGCAGTGAGCACAGTTCAACTGATGATCAAGGGGAGATAAGTGCAGGTGACAGTAGAAACTTCTGAAGATTTTCGGGATGACTAGACATGTTAACGCTATTGCCCTGCGACAGTCATTATCGCTGGCGACAGTGAAGTTTCTTAATTTTTAAAAACAATTTGTGTTGTAATATTATGTGAGACTTAGTATGTGTTATTGTGCTGTTGTAATAATATGAGACTCACTATGTGATATTCACATTAATGGTTTATGTATTTTTATTTTAGTTTAATTTTCACGCTCTTAGCAATTTAAGTGTTTTTCTTGTTTAGCTTACTATGGCGATTTATTTGTTTGAAATATCTAGGATTCCTAGTTCTAATCTTAACAATGAAAAATGGGAATCTGGAAGTGGTTTCATGAAAATATCCGCAAGCTGTGAATCGGTGCTTATAAAATTGACTTTGATCGTATTTTATTTTATGTGGTCTCTTATGAAATGGTGGCGTACGTCAATGTGTTTGGACCTAGAATGATGAACCAGATTATATGTTAAGTCAATTGCACTTTTATTATCACACTTTAATTCAATTATTTCATAAACAACTCCAAAGTCTTCTAAAGTTTGCTTCATCCATAGAGCTTGTACAAAACAACTATCTAGTGTCATGTACTCAGCCTCAGTGGTGGATAAGGCAACAGAATTCTGTTTCCTACTCGACCATGAAATTAGTGAAGGGCCAAGTAAGTGATAGGTGCCACTGGTGCTTTTACAATCTAATGAATAACCAGCATAATCAGAATCAGAAAATCCATGTAATATAAAGGTATCGTTGTGAGGATACCACAAACCTAACTTAGATGTGCCAATATGATATCTAAAAATGCGTTTAACTGCTTTTAAATGAGACTCTTTGGGGTAACTTGAAATCTAGCACATAAACATACAGCGAACATAATGTTAGGTCTAGAAGTAGTCAAATATAACAGTGATCCTATCATTCCTCTATATAGTGTTTGATCTATGCATATTCCACTTTCATCCTTTCCTAACTTTAATGAGACGCTCATGGGGGTATTTGCTTGTTTTAGATTTTCAAACCCAATTTTTTTTAAAACATCATGAATATATTTATATTGATAAATAAAAATTTCATCATACTTTTGAGTAATTTGAAATCCAAGAAAATAAGTGAGTTCGCCTACCATGCTCATTTCAAATTCATTCTTCATAATTTCTATAACACCATCACATAATTTTTCATTTGTGGATCCAAAAATAATGTCATCAACATATATTTGTAAAACTATAAGATCATCATTAATATGTTTAACAAATAGAGTACAATCAGCACTACCCATTTTATAATCATTTTTTAACAAATAAATAGTCAATCTATCATACCATGCTCGGGGTGTTTGTTTCAAATCATAAAGGGCTTTTTCTAATTTAAAGACATGATCAGGATATTTAACATCAACAAAGCCTGGAGGTTGTTCTACATAAACCTCCTCCTTAATATACCGTTAAGAAAAGCAGTTTTAACATCCATTTGAAATAGTTTAAACTTTTTAAAACTAGCAAATGCAAGAAATATTCTAACTGCTTCTAAACGTGCTACGGGTGCAAAGGTTTTATCAAAATCCGTTCCTTCTATTTGTGAATAACATTTTGCTACGAGTCTAGCTTTGTTCCTAGTGACCTTAGATTCACTATCTAGTTTATTTTTAAAAATCCACTTAACCCCTACAACATGATGATTTGATGGTCTTTCTACTAACTTCCAAACCTTATTGCGTTCAAATTGATTAAGTTCATCATTCATAGCTAAAAACCAAGAATTATCATTTAAAGCAACTTCAACACTTTTAGGTTCTATATCAAAAATAAAGCACATATTAGAGAAAAGCTCACATACGGATGAACGAGTACTTACCCCTCTTGACGGTTCTCCAAAAACCAAATCTTGGGGATGATCTTTTGAGAATCTTAGTTTGCTTGGAGGCACATATTATTACTCTTCTTCTTCTTCTTGTTCGACTCATTTTTCTTTATCTTTGTCTTCATGGGTTTCATCATCAACCAACCTTTGTAGAGGGAAGAACTCTTCATCTTTACCTGTATTATTAACTTCTACATAAGGGAAAAACTCATCAAATTTAACATGTACAGATTCTTCAACCATTTTAGTCCTTTTGTTATAAACTCTATAAGCTTTGCTCGTTGAAGAATAACCAATAAAAATGCCTTCATCACACTTTTCATCAAATTTGCCTAAATTATCCTTAGTGTTCAAAACATTTACAACCAAAAACTTTAAAATAAGACACATTTGGTTTCTTTTGAAAATATAACTCATACGGTATTAATTTTAAGAGAGGTTGAAGCATAACACGATCAATAACATAACAAGCAGTACTGACAGCTTTGACCCAAAATGATCTGGGTAATTTATATTCAAATAGTATAGTGCGAGCTAGTTCTTGTAAAGTTCTATTTTTCCTCTCTACCACACCATTTTGTTGAGGTGTACAAGGAGTGAAAAATTCATGTTTAATTCCTAACTTATTGCAAAAAGAAACAAATTTTTCATTATCAAATTCGCCTTCATGATCTGAACGAATGCATTTTATTTTTAACTCTAATTTGTTTTGAAGACGTATACATAATTTAGAAAATTCTAAAAACGCATCAGATTTAGACGTTAAGAAAATTGTCCAATTAAAGCGAGAAAAATCATCAATGAAAATAAAAGTGTATTTTCTACCACCTTGACTTAGTGTATTAACAGGACCAAATAAATCCATATGTATCAATTCTAAAGACCTAGTGGTGGAAACGACATTTTTGCTTTTAAATGAAGACTTTGAAAATTTTCCTTTTTGACATGGTGAACATAAAGACGATAAATTTCCATGCAAAAAAAGTAAACCTTTAACAAGTTTGTTTTGAGACAACTTTATAATTAGCTTGGAACTAGAATGTCCAAGACGTTTATACCACAAATCTAACTCCTCATTTTTAGATATAAAACACTTTAATGAAAAATGTGACAAATCATTAAATCTAATCATGTAGACATTTTGAAACCTAGGAGTAGTAATAACAGTATCATTTGTTTTGGAGGTAATAATTTTGCATAGGTTTGAAGACAAGTCAAATAAGACATTTAAGCCAACATCACATAACTGACTTATAGAGATTAAATTATGCTTCAAACCTTTAACATACAAAACATTTGAGATAGTAAATGATTTATTATCTTCTACTACAATGTCGATGATTTTTCCTTTCCCATTGTCACCAAAAGTAACCACTCCTCCTTTCTTCATCTCTAGGCTAAGGAACTTTGATTTATTACCCGTCATGTGCTTGGAACACCCTGAGTTCAAGTACCACACGTCTTCCTTGTCCTTAGCCTGCCAACACACCTAGAAAGAGGATGAGAGTAAAGTTCCAGTTACCCAAGTGGTTTCTCCCATAGAATAGGTGGAAGCCTTAGGTACCCAAATTTGTTTAACAGAACAATGTCCCGTCTTCTTACAAGTGTGTGTTGTGTGACCAAACTTATAACATTTGGCACACTTGATGAAAGAAGTCGACAGGTTTTTTAAAGTAAATTTTGACCCTTTGTGGAAGTTACAGGGACAGTAGTTTTATTATTTTTAATTTGGAAACATGATTTTTTGGACTTTTTCTTATTGCCAGCGACAGTGGATGTCGCCGGGCGATAGTGTTCAAGTGAGTATCCGAGTCCGAATTTTTCAGAACCATAGTACTAGTTTGCTAAAATCATATTTAGTGATTTTTGGCCCAATCCAAATTTGTTAGTGGCCATTTCTAAATCACGAACTTGTCCCCTTATTACATTATTTTCGGCAACAATGGTGTCGCATCGGTTTGCAAAGGACTTTTTGCTACCTTTCACTTGAGATTGAGAAAACTTTAGAGATCTCTCTACGGCCTCTTTCTCTCTTGTAATAGTTTCAACCCGAGTCTGAGTCTTAGAGAGATCTTTCTCAAGCTCTAGTATCTTTGTCAAGGAGAGACAATCCTCTTGACATGTCGCTTTATCCTTTCCAAGTACTTTTACTTCATTTTTTTATTTTTTATTTTCTTTTACTAATAATTTATTTTCATATTTAATCAATTGAATTTCATCCAGTTTTTTATCTAAATATTTGCAGGTTCTCAAAAATTCAGAATATAAATCATCATAAGTTTCAGGAGTTACCTCAGTGTCGCTCTGGACACTGCTTCATTCATCATGTGATGAAACGCTCTTTCCCATCAAGCACATGCTGGCCTCCTCTTCAGTTTCTGATCCTGAAATGCTTGATTCCTCAGAAGTGATTTCATCCCATGTTTCTGACTTCAGAACTTTCTTCTTATCTTTCTTTCTTTTTGTGCTGCTTCTCCTTCAGCTCTTTCAGATACTTTGGGCACTTGCTCTTTATGTGGCCAATTCTCCTGCGATGATAGCACTCAGGTGGTGGTCTATCTTTGTCATCCTCTCCATCAGCTTGGGCTTTTCCTTTCCTATTCCCAGATTCTTGCTTCTTGAAAAAGTTCCTGGAAGAATTTCTTCTTTCAGGATTTCTCATGAATTTTCTGAATTTCTTAACAAACAGGCTTTCTTCATCTCCATCGTCACTTTCATCGGACTCTCTTTCCTCTTCCTTCTTGTACTTCAATGCCAAAGCTTTCTTTCTTGGCTCCAGGCTATACTCTTGTTGTTGAATCCTCAACTCTACTTCATGGGTTTTTAAGTTGCCTATTAGATTCTCAATTTGGAGAGTCTTTAGGTTGTGTGACTCCGAGATGACAGTCACTTTTGGATTAAACTTTGGGGGAAGCGATCTAAGTATTTTTCTCACCAAATCTCCATTTGAGAAATTCTTCCCTAGAATCCTTGAGTCGTTCACTATCTTGCTGAACCTTGTGTACATGGAGTCTACATCCTCATCAACCTCCATTTTGAACTTCTCAAACTCTGATTCTAATTAGAAAAGCTTCGAGTCCTTTACCTGTGATGTACCTTCATGAGTAACTTCAAGAAGATTCCATATATATATGCAGTATCACATGCACAAGCACGATTAAATTCAGTCCTATCTAACACACAAAATAAGGTGTTCATTGTCTTAGCATTATTTTTACAGCGAAGCTTATCAGCTTCATCCCATTTATCCTTGAGTTTTTCCATTGAGACACTTCCTACTACAGTTATAAGAGCAGGGTAGCATGATTCTACCATGCCCCAAACATCGATGTCTAGTACTATTAGAAAGCATCACATTCAAGCTTTCCAATAGTTGTAGTCAGTGCCTATGTATAAGGGAGGTCTACTTATACCTTGCCCCTCAGAAAACACGTGAGTGTTTTGCGCCATTACTCTCGGTGGTGAAACTGATTTTGGAGTAACCTTCCTCTGATACCAAATGTTAGATCTTATGGCGCCCTTAGAGGGGGGTGAATAAGGGTTCTTTAATTTTTCTTAAATTCAGTCAAATTTGCTTGATGAATAAAAACAATATAATTAAAGAATGAAAATATATACTAGCTAAAATAACAATGATATATTTCAAAAGTGATAAATTGAATACAAAGTGTCTCTATAGAGCTATAGACAAAGGCTCGTGAAACAAATAATTTACTTGTGTTTTCGCCGGTTCTTCTACCAAGAACCGACAGGCTAAAGCGTATCTCTTCCTAGATCTTGCTACTAGCCTCCCCTAGATCTAATCACGATCTAGACATTGCACACAAGGAAAAAATTTCTCCCTAAGCTGCACAAGGACTTGGACGCCACTCATAAGGCGGCGATTCTCTCCTAAGCCACACAAGGACCTAGACGCCACGCATAAGGCGGCGATTTCCCCTCTCGATTACAATGAGAAAATAATAGAAATAATAATAAAACAAATTGAACACTTTAGGCTAGACACTCCCTTCAAACAATGCGCTGAAGATGATGATGAATCCTTGCTAGAGTTGCTTCAAATGCTGTGAACGTGCCGTCAATCTTCTGCGCTTTGGACTCCTTGAGAGTATGGAGTATCTCTGAGATCTAGAGCTCTCTGAATCATCTTTTCAGGAAAGTATACTCCAAGTAATCAAATTCATGATTTCCACAAGAAATTGAATGGCTTTTATACTCTGGCGATATCGTCTGGCGATACTGGGTACTGCCACCTGGAGATATTGGTAACTGTTGACACATGGCCCATGAACTCCTCATTTTTGCATCGTAGATACGTCGAGTGTTGAACGTGCACTATCGCCTGGCGATACGGGATATCGCCATCTGGCGATAATGATGTAACAAATGCCACGTCACCCACGAGCTTCGTCGAGCATCGAACGAAAATACGTCGAGTGGCGCTATCGCCTGTCAGCGTTACTCAATATCGCCTGACGATATCTCCCGAGCTCAATTCTGATCTGATTCATCACCAAAAAGACATTAGAGATAGATATGTGTTATCTGCATACCCAAAACACCCAAAAATCAAATACAAACAAGATTTATTATTAGTAAACCAAGAAGTGTGGAATGCATGCTCCAACATTCACCCCTTAGGCTATAAAAATCAACCAGAATACTCTTATATTTCCATTTTTAGTTATGTAAATAAATAAGGACCCAAGGTAACCTGGGTCAAGAATAGCTAATCTGTTTTATTGTAGGTGAAAGACTATCCCACCACAGAGCAACAGTGGTATCTGGATAGTGGCTATTCAAAGCATATGACTGGAAACAAGGACAACCTAATCAACTACAAGTCTAAGCTAGGACCCAATGTAATATTTGGTGATTCCAATTGTGGCTAGACTGAAGGCTATAGAAAGGTCAAGATTGGAGCAGTCACCTTCAGGAATGTAGCTTATATAAGTGGACTGAAGCACAACCTTATATCCATAAGTCAGTTATGTGATGAAAGGTTTCATGTATCATTTAAGAAAATTTTCTGTATTATTACTTTTGTAGATAACCAAGTAGTGTTAACTGGTACTAGAGTAAGAAATATTTATGTTGTAAATTTTAAGTCTGCCAAAACTGAAATATGCCTATTTAACCAAACTAGTGATAAAAATGATCTTTGGCATATGAGATTAGGACATGTTAACTTAAAAAACATTGCTAAACTCTCTAGGGACAACCTTGTTAGAGGATTACCTTCTTGCCCCTACAAGAAGGAAAGCCAATGCAGGGCTTGTCAATTAGACAAGCAAACTAAAAATAGTTTAAGTCACTTAATAAGAGTGATTCACCTAGGATTTTGTATTTGCTACATATGGATCTTTTTGGACCTATTGCTGTACAAAGTCTAGGAGGGAAGTCTTATACCTTAGTGATTGTTGATGACTTCTCAAGATTCACTTGGGTGTTCTTGAGAAACAAGTCAGATAACTTCAAGGTTCTTATAGACTTTCTTAAGAGCATAAGGATTGACTACTCTACTCCAGTTGCATTGATCAGAAGTGATCATGGTACTGAGTTTGTGTCTCTTTCCATGTAAGAATTCTATGAGAAGGAAGGTATCAGACATTGTTTCTCTGCTCCTGGAACTCCTCAACAAAATGAGGTAATTGAAAAGAAAAATAGAACACTAATTGGAGCTGCAGGCACATTACGTGCAGATGCTCACTTGCCTCTATCCTTTTGGGCAGAGGTTGTGAGCACAGTAAACTATGTACTGAATAGAATTTTGATACACAAACTTAAGGGAAGACCCCCTATGAACTACTCAAAGGGAAGAAACTTAAAGTAGACTATTTTAGAATTTTTGGTTGCATTTGTTACATTCATAACAACAACAAGAAATACATTAGAAAGTTTGAATCCAAAGCTAAATTAGGAATTTTTCTTGGATATTCCCAAGTAAGCAAGGATTATAGTATCTATAATAAATCAACTTTGAAAATGGAAGAATCTATTCACATTTCTTTTGATAAGACTAACATGTTTTACAAGGAGAAGATTCCTTCTACCAGTGAGATTTTGTAGGAACCAAACCTATGTGAGAAGTTGGATAAATTGACCCTCACCAATGAGGTTGTTAGCGATCTTTCTCCACATGTTGCTGAAGATAATGAAGATGAAGACACTGAACTCAGTGAAGAGCCAACAACAGCTATAATTCCACAAGAGGAATTAATTCCACAAGCTGTTGCTCAATCAACTCCTCCTACTGAATTTGTCACACTTATAGATCACCTTGTATCTCAAGTGATTGAAGACATTTCAATTGGTGTGCAGACAATGCATCAACTCCACCAGGACATGATGTACGCCTGCTTCATATCTCAAACTGAGCCCCAATCCATAAAAGATGTTGAGCAAGATCCACACTGGATCATTTCAATGTAAGAGGAGCTCAACCAATTTGAGAGATGTAGAGTTTGAGATTTAGTTCTAAGACTCAAAGACTACCCAGTCATTAAAACTAAATGGGTATTTAGAAACAAACCTGATGCTCAAGGTCTTATTATAAGGAACAAGGCCAGTCTAGTTGCTCAAGGATACAGACAAGAGAAAGGCATAAACTATGACCAAACTTTTGCCCTTGTTGCAAGGATAAAAGCAATCAGGATATTCTTATCTTATGCAGCCTGCAAAAAGTTCACACTGTACCAAATGGATGTCAAGAGTGCATTCCTAAATGGTGAACTTAAAGAAGAGGTTTATGTAGAACAACCACCAGGTTTAATTTCTCCTACTCATCCCTCTTATGTTTTTAAATTGCATAAGGGTCTCTATGGTCTAAAGCAAGCTCCAAGAGCTTGGTATGAAACCTTAGCTAGCTTTCTCCTAGAGTATAAATTTTCTATAGGTATAGTAGATATGACTTTATTTATTAAACATCATCATGATAAATCATATTAGTATAAATATATGTATATGACATTATATTTGGTTCTACATATTCCAAACTATGCAAAAGGTTCTCCAACCTTATGCATTTCAAGTTTGAAATGAGTAGCATAGGTGAGCTCTCAAACTTCCTTGGTCTCCAAGTGAAGCAGCCACCTGATGTCATCTTCTTATCCCAATCTAAATATGATAAGGAGCTAATTAAAAGGTTTGGGATGGCTGATGCTTCAGCAAAGAAAACACCTATGGCTATAAATACTGTAATTAATTTTGATGAACATGGGAAACCTGTACATCAAAAATTATATAGGGTCATTGTTGGGTCCCTGTTATATCTTACAACAAGTAGACCAGATATTATGTTTGCTACATGTCTTTGTGCTAGGTTCTAGGTGAACCCTAAAGAATCTCATTTATTTTCTTAAAAAGTATTTTGAGATATATAAAGTGTTGCCCTAATTTAGGACTATGTTATCCAACTGAGTCAGAATTTGAGTTAACTGGATACTCTGATACTGACTTTGCTGAATGTATAGTGGACAGAAAGAGCACATAAGGGACATGTCAATTCCTTGGTGATAGGCTAGTGTCTTGGTTTTGCAAGAAGCAAACATTTGTGTCTACATCAATAGCAGAAGCTGAGTATATTGCAGCTGGCAGTTGTTATTCACAGATGATGTGGATTCAAAACCAACTCCTAGATTATGGTGTCAACTTAAATAATTCAACTCTACTTTGTGATAATACCAGTGCAATTTCTATTGCACAGAATCCAGTGCATCATAGTAAAACTAAGCATATAGATATAAGACATCATTTCATTAGAGTGTGTGTTGACAAAAAGAAAATTAATCTCACCTTTGTTTCTACTGATTTGCAAAAGGCAGATATCTTCACCAAACTCTTGGATGAGAAGAAACATCTGTTCTTTATGAATCAGCTAGGTATGATCAATGGAGATGCATTAATTTAATTTTCTGTCTGTGGTCAAAGAATTTGTCACAGTTCGTCGAACGGAGATCGACGAACTGAGAAAAGTTCTTGAGAAAATTCGTCGACCTGAGATCGACGAACTCTCTGTGTGAAGTTCTATTCGTCGAACGGAGATCGACGATATTGCTTTAGAAAATATTTCGTCGACCTGAGCATGACAAAATGTTTTCCATTCTTCAGACTGAGATCGTCAAACTTTTTCATCAATAAAAGTTTTTGTCGACCTGAGATCGAAGAATTTCTTATTTTTCGTCGGACGGAGTCTACCGCTTTATATTCTGAAAACCGTGTCACTAGGTTTTCTTCGAGCTCCATCCCGCGCTTTCTGTTCCCCTTGCACTTGATCTTTCTGTTTTCTTTTGGAGGCGATCAATGGCGATTCCGACGAGCTCTTTGGCGGTGATGAAATTTGATATGGGTTTCGACATAGACTTTGAATCGTTCCAACATTCTGATCAAGTTTTTATGGATATACTAAAACTAATTGAGGACCAAAAACTGAAAAACTTCACGACAACCAGAATCAAGATAGTTGCTACAGAGATAAGAGAATGGGTGTTTACCTCCTCCACCCCAGATGTCGACACAATGATAGGCACTATATGTAATGCCTCCACCCGTCACATGGCATATAACGATGGGTCCGGTCGGGGCCCCATGCCATATATCACAGACAAACGAAGGAATTACTTGTGGAAATCAAAATCTATGTGTATCCTTAACTCATTCATTCTAGCGCAACCTTTTTATGTTAGCATGATGTTAAAAGTAGCGAATAGAAAAGAACAAACGGATAGACTTTTGAATAATTGAAATTTTATTATCCAAAAAAGGTATCTATTACAAAGGTATGCCCTCCTTTATATAGAATGGAGGAGAGATAGAGAATACAAATAAGAGATGTGGGACTATAATTTACAGGACTAAGCGGACTATACAAAACAAACCGCACAAGCCGCGCGGTTAGACAGCAGGGCTAACCGCACGGCTACCACCAGAGAGGAAGAGAGACTGCCAGGGTAGACCGCCAGACCGCCCGGTCTCCAAGCCGGCTGAGACAAACCGCCAGACCGCGCGGTCTTCAACCCGCCAAGACAAACTGCCAGACTGCCCGGTCACCAACTTCAACACTCCCCCTCAAGCAGGAGCATATATATCGATCATGCCCAGCTTGTCGCAGATGTGGAAAAAGGAAGCGGACACCGGCTTGGTGAAGACATCTGCCAACTCGTTGTCAGAATTGACAAATGGAGTGCAAATCGGTTTCTTCAATATTTCTTCCGAATAAAATGACAGTCGACTTCTATGTGTTTTGTTCTCTCATGAAAGACCGGATTTTTGGAAATGTGTATCGCGGCCTTATTGTCACAGAACATAGGAAGAGGATAGTTGTAAACCTCTCCTAAGTCAAGCATGAGAGCCCGCAACCACTTCAACTCACATGTAGTCGATGCCATGCTGCGATATTCCGCCTCTGCACTAGACCTGGAAACGACAGACTGTTTCTTGCTCTTCCAACTCACAAGATTGCCTCCAACAAATGTGCATAAACCTGAAGTCGATTTGCGGTCCCCTTTGTCATCCGCATAGCTTGAATCAGAGTACGCTTCAACCCTAAGGTGACCATTTTTCTGAAATAGGAGTCCTTTCCCTGGAGCAGCTTTAATATACTATAATATCCTCAGAGCAGATTGTAGATGACACTCCCTCGGAGCTTGCATGAACTGGCTCACCTTGCCAACAGCATAAGAGATGTCGGGTCTGGTTACCGTGAGATATATGAGCTTGCCCACCAGATGCCGGTATCTCGTAAGATCGGAGAGAAGAGGTGAGTCATCTGTCCAAGTTTTGTCTTCTCCAACAGCCATAGGACAACGTGCAGGTTTAGCACCAGTCAGTCCTGCCTCCTTTAAAAGATCAAGAGCATACTTCCGTTGTGAAAGGACCATGAAGTTGGGCTTTCTAGAGATTTCAATCCCCAGAAAGTATTTCGGGGAGCCCATATCCTTTGTGACCAGATGTTGACGAAAGTGTTTCTTGGTCATCAATACCCCATCCTGGTCATCGCCAGTAAGAAGAATATCATCAACATAAACCGCAAGAACAACAAGACCAGAGGCGGTTTTCCGAACAAACAAGGAGTGATCTGCTGAGCTTCTTGTAAAACCAATGGCCGTAACAATGCTACTGAACTTGTCAAACCAGGCACGAGGACTCTGCTTGAGGCCATAGATAGCCTTCTTTAGCCGGCATACCCGTGTCTCCCCCTGAGCAACATACCCAGGAGGTTGCTCCATGTAAACATCCTACTGCAGATCACCATAGAGGAAGGCATTCTTAATATCTAGCTGCGAGATGGGCCAATCCATGTTGACAGCCACAGAGAGAAGAACCTGAATAGTGCTGAGATGAGCCACGGGAGAGAAAGTGTCAAAGTAATCAATCCCATAAGTTTGGGTAAAACCCTTGGCAACCAGGCGAGCCTTATAACGATCCACACTGCCATCCGGGAAAAACTTCACCGCGAAGACCCAGCGACAGCCAACAACATCTGTGTCGAAAGGAGGAGGAACAAGGGTCCAGGTACCCCGTTCAGTGAGAGTAGCAATCTCCTTATCCATGGCAACTTTCCAATGAGGAATAGTAAGGGCCTCCTGGTAGGAACGGGGGGTGGCAGTGGCCGAGATAGCCAGTGCAAAAGCTCTGCGAGCAGGGGTAAGACGATCATAGGAAACAACTGCAGCAAGCGGGTGTTGTGTACAGGCCCGAACCCCTTTGCGAAGAGCAATCGGGAGATCCAGGTCAGCAGGTGCCTCAGTATCCAGAGTATCCGTGTGAGAGAGCTGGCCCGGAGAGAGCTGGCCCGGGAGTAGAGAGAGATGGCAGCGGAGTGGAGGGAGAAAGCGGAGTAGAGGGTGGAGATGATGAGGATGGGGAAGACGGTGGAGTGGGTGGAGAGGGCGGAACATCAGTGGGAGCAGAGGGAATGGATGGGTTGGTATGAGAAGTAGGATCAGGAGGAGTAGAAGAGGAAGCGGGAGAGAAGTAAGAGGCATTGGCAAAGAAGGTGACATCCGCAGAGACAAATTGCTTGCGGGTAACAGGGTCAAAGCAGCAATATCCTTTCTGAGTGGGAGAGTAGCCCAGAAAGACACATTTGGTGGCACGTGGTGAGAGTTTATCACGGGTGGCAGCGAGAGAGTGCACAAAAGCGGTGCACCCAAAGATGTGTAGAGGAAGAGGAAAGGGATCCTTGTCCGGATAAAGAATGGAGAAGGGGGTAGCACCGTGGAGAACTGTGGAGGGAAGACGATTGATGAGATAGCAGGAGAGGAGGACAACATATCCCCAATAGGAGCGAGGAACATGCATTTGAGTCATCATAGTACGAGCGACATCAAGGAGGTGACGGTTTTTGCGTTCCGCCACCCCATTTTGTTGGGAGGTGTAGACACAACTTGTTTGACGAATAACACCATGATGAATACAAAAGGAGGAGAAGTCGTGGCTAAGATACTCCTTAGCATTGTCAGAACGAAGGAGTTTAATAGACGTATCAAACTGAGTCTTAACCATAGAATAAAAGGAGGTCCAAACAGAGAACAGCTCGGAGCGATCTTTGAGAAGATATACCCACGTACAGCGAGAGAAATCATCAATGAAGGTGACAAAATAGGAACTACCCCGACCGATGGTGAGGTTAGGAGCGGGACCCCATATGTCAGAGTGAACGAGGTCGAACGGACGGGAAGAGCCCCGACTTTGCGTTGGGGGGAGGATGAGCGGTGATGTTTGCCAAGTTGACATGCATCACAGTTTAGAGGAGGATGATGAGGAGGGAGGTGTGGCAGGAGCTGGCGGAGAATTCGGGGAGGAGCATGGCCAAGGCGAAGATGCCATTGGAGAAGATCTGTAGAGGAGGAGGAGAAGGCGGATAGAGCAGAAACGTTGTCGAGGAAGTAGAGGCCACCACTCTCAGTCCCGGTAGCAATCGTCCGTTGGGAGTCCGGATCCTGAAAAGCACAAGAGCTAGGGGTGAATCTGACAGAACACCGTAGTTGCTTGCATAAAGAAGTAACCGATAATAAATTACACGGAAACTTGGGCACATAGAGGGTATCAGCCAGGCAGAGAGATGGAGTGACTTGAACCATGCCCGTCCCATGGACCGGGGAGGGAGATCCATCAGCAACAATGACGGGGGCAACTGAGCATGTGTGTCAAGAAGAGAGAAACATTGAGGATTGCCTGTCATATGATTGGTTGCACCAGAGTCGATGAGCCATCTTCCGCGAGTACAACATGAGCACTACCAGAAGAGGTGACCACGGAGGCGAACAGGCTGGAGGAGGGGAAAGCCATGGAAGCAAGAGAGGAGCAAGCCGCGACGATAAGAACAAGCCGCGAGAAGAGAAAAGAGCACCAAGCCGGGCGAACAGAAAACAGGTCGGGCGGCTAGGAAGGCCGCTACCAAGAAGCAGAGCAAAGCAGAGGGAAAGAAGTCGCACGGCTTGAAAACGTCGGGCGAACAGAGGAGAACAGGTCGTACGACAAAAGATGAGGCCGGAGCGACTAGCAAGCAGGAGCGGGTAGCAGGCAACAACAAGTAGATCGCGAACAGTAGCGACTAGCAAGAGGTCAAAGGCACCGCGGGGAAGAGGTCGCGCGGACTGAAAAGGCCGAGCGAACAGAAGAGAGGAGAAGAGCAGGTGACCGCGACCAAGATGCGGGTGAGAAAGGAACAACCCGCACGGTCAGGCAGATCACAGCAGCAAACCGCGAGTATAGGGACAAGCGGATATGGGGAAAGTAGAAGCGAACAGGGAGAAGAAGTCCGCAGCGGGTAGACACAAGCCGCAAAGACTAGGAAGTCGGAGAGGCAAGAAAGAGCAGGGAGCGCGGCGACAAGGAAACAGGTCGCTGTGACGAATAGCAGTAGGAGAAGAGAACCAAGAAGCAAGCCGCGCTAACAGGGCAGCGGACAGAAACAAGCCGCTCGAACAGGGCGGCGGACAGAAGAGAAGGCAAGCCGCGAGAGAGGTCACGGATAGCGGAAAACAAGCCAATAGAAGCAGAGAGCACACAGAATCAGGAGGAAATGACCGTGTCCTCTGATACCATGTTAAAAGTAGCGAATAGAAAAGAACAAACGGATAGACTTTTGAATAATTGAAATTTTATTATCCAAAAAAGGTATCTATTACAAAGGTATGCCCTCCTTTATATAGAATGGAGGAGAGATGAGAGAATACAAATAAGAGATGTGAGACTATAATTTACAGGACTAAGCGGACTATACAAAACAAACCGCACAAGCCACGCGGTTAGACAACAGGGCTAACCGCACGGCTACCACCAGAGAGGAAGAGAGACTGCCAGGGTAGACCGCCAGACCGCCCGGTCTCCAAGCCGGCTGAGACAAACCGCCAGACCGCGCGGTCTTCAACCCGCCAAGACAAACCGCCAGACCGCCCGGTCACCAACTTCAACATACCATCACCTCGGGGTTTTGGGAAGATGTGTGGTGATGGGTGGTTTCCACACATGAACTCAAACCAGAAGGTCCACCAATACATAAATACCACATTTATATATATAACAACACCAGGAATGTAAACAACCCACACACCCTGGCCTTATGGCCTTACAGGTTCCTCTTTTACACAACAATAATTTCGTACATCGGCACGCAGGCCGGCCACACATGCAATCCAAACACAACTCTTCGCATGGCCTTCAAGGGCCGATAGCAGCACGCTAGCCATTCCACTTCTTCACTCCACCTGCAAGTTACCACCCAAGCCAACATAGAAAACAAAGTAACGGTCAGCATTTAGCTGACCCATTATAACGACCCTACCCCCTACCCGGGGTAGTGGTTCCTTCCCTGTATACAGTGCCATTATCTATTCTCAAGCATCATCAAGCCTGTATATCATTTTCTTTATCCCCCTAGCAAACACATTACATCACAAATGCTGGAATCCACCAGACGCTCCGTGCACTCAGGGCACCTTCTTGGCGTACCGGAATCCACCAGTCATACACCGCTAATCAGAGGTTTTAACTTGTTGATTGGCCGGCCCTAGTACACCAGTCTCGCAAGCTGGCGACATCCCGCCCAAACCAATCAGAGGTTCAACCTCACAGCATCCAATAACAACCAGAGTAGATCGACCCACACCATGTGGTGTAGCAAGCCGGGTTTATCAACGCTCCCCAGACATTACCACCCATCGACCCCCCTCCTATTCCGATCGACCCACCCATGTGGTGCAGCAAGCCGGGTTTAACCCGGCTCCCCAGGCATTGCCACCAATCGATCACTACCTAACTAGATCAACCCACCCTAGTGGTGTAACAGGCTGGGTTTATCTCGAGCTCCCCAGGCGTGCTACCAATTGATCATATCATAACTAGGAGCTTCATCAAAGCCTCCTCACATTCATCACATCCATACATTCATCACATCAGAAATCCATTTGCATCTCATCAAAGCCACAGAGTCTCCTCCAGTTTACCCATGAACATCACCAATCCAGACTACCGATCCAGATGGGCTTCACACAGCATGCCTATGTCGTACTCCATAATTCCGGCTCTAGATGCAGACTCAACAAAGGAATCACTTCCGCGAATCCACCTCTTGGTGGAGGATTCCAAGCACATGCATAAAGAAAGGACTTCGATGTCCAAGAAGGAGATCGTTACCCTTGAAGATCGCTTCGGTGCCATGAAGTAGCCGGATGGAAATCACCGCCTCGGCTCTGCCTTCACGAATCCGCTCTCAGATCTTCGCTCTGCACTCCGCAGCTCCTCCAGCAGCTGGTAGTCTCCTCCCTTCCCTCTTGCCTTAGGCCTTTCTTCCTCCCTCTCTTGGAATAAAATGAAGAAGAAGAAGAAGAGAAAGAAAGGGTTATATCCCCTTTTTCTCGGCCTTCACAACACCTGGACAGAGCCCAACCACTGGATCCAGGAAGAGGGAAACAAACGGCTCAGATTTGGCCAGAAAAGCCTAAACACGGCCTGACATGCCCTGTGACATGCCCGTGTCACAGGCTGTGTCCCCTGAAACGGCAGTCAACTGACTCAGTCCAGCCAATACACGGCGGTCTGACACACCCGTGTCACGTGCCGTGTCCACGACACGCCCTCCGACACGCCCGTGTCTGAGGCCGTGTACATCAGGCTGCACACCCGTAAAAGCACCCGAGACTCACACGGCCATGGCACACGCCCGTGTTCCAGGCCGTGTGCACCTGGACACACCCGTGTCCCGCAAACACGCCCTAGCTCAAAACATCGAGCTGAGTTCGACGATCACTGACACGCCCTGTGATACACCCGTGTCACAGGCCGTGTCCTCACTCGACACTCGACACTCGACGATCGTCGAGAAAAATTCGTCGACCTCACGACTCGACACAACCCAAGCATGACACACCCTGGGACACGCCCGTGTCCCAGGCCGTGTCACCCATGCCTGAACCCAAATTGGCCCAAATTGACCTGATTGACTTCCGGGTGTTACACTATATCTGGTAACCAGATTTCTCTTTCCCCCGCAGTAATAACTGAAATTTTTGGTTTGATGAATGTAGATGAAGATATTGAAATGGATAGTATTGAATATGATAACATGCTGAATAAGATGGGTCATGCTGGAGAGAACCCCAATAAATTACTAAAGAAGAATTTGTCTTATGAATACAAATTCCTTGCTGATGTCGTTGGGAAAGTTCTACTGGGCAAATACACAGCCCATGACTACATTACCAGGCACCAGTTCTTGGTGACGTGTGTTGTGGTAAATAAGAAAACTGTGAAATAGGGAAAACTACTGTTTGATTTGATCAAAAAGAAAAATACTAAGAAAGAAGTTTATTTTGGAAAAATTCTAGGCATCTTCTTACAGGAGAAGGCAGCCGAATCTATGGTCTCCCAGACCATATTCATTAATGCCTTCAAACGGCTCACATGTGCCCTATTTAGAAGGTGGGAGAGGACAATCTCTGAACCATCCAGGGCTTCCTTGTCACGACCCGCATTTCTCAACAATTAAATCATATCAGAGCATGAGAAAATACGTGTCATGATGCCACATCGTGCAGGGGATAACTGCACACGCTCAGGCAAAGCCCCAGACTCTAATTCTTTGGATAAAATCATAATTTAATATGAAAGAAAACCAGTTAAGTTTGATGGTCGTATCCCTCGGCACAGTGGATCAGCTAGTACACAAATAAAAATATATTTATACGCAGCAAAAAATACTTGGGTTTAGTTGATTTGACATCCTACATGAGTGTAAACGTCCCCGAAGAACAACTCATGGAATGCAGGACTCTAGGTTTATCATAGTATAAGAAAAATAGCTTTTTCTTTTTTGTTACTTGGGAAAGTAGTACTTTAGTTTTATAAACATGACGTGCATGAGGTACAGATAGTAATGCTTTTAGGGTTTAAAAATACCTAACATGCAACCTAGCATAAAACATTCCCAGAAGCAAGTAAACAACCTTCAAAAAGGCAAAAATAACAGTTCTCAGTTCATATCTAGCATCACAAGCAAGCCACCAGTGGGAGTCAACAACCTGACACGAATCCACTGGTGAGTATGTATGTCTATACAGAAAGAAGAAAACTACCTCACCAAAATGAGGAACAGCAAACTCAGCTACCCCGGAGGCCGAAAGCAAGCTCCACCAGAACACTAGCTGTTCAGTCGGCCACAACCTGAACCTGAGGCATTCAAAGGAAGAATACCTCAGCAAGAATAGAATGAAAAGAAGTGGAGCATTAGATTCATAAGTAATAAAAGAGGGGCTTACCAACCCCACAACAAGTGCTATCAAAAGAGCGAAGGTAAAATGAACAATACAGCAAGGGTAAAACACTGCCCAAGGCAAGATCAAAACGCACCAAGTGCGAGAAATAAACAACATGCCCTGCAAAAAACCTGCAGCAGCAACAAGGCAAGCACATGCCAAAATAACAACTTTACAGAAAGGAACTAACAGTCCTAACTTGTGAATCATTAGCAGTGGTAAAACCATGGGTCTGGGTTGGTGACCAAAAACAGTCCTCATCTAAACAACCAGACCCATAAATACTCAAGGGTTCAACGGTGGCATCCCGAAGGTCCAACACACCAACACAACCAGCCCAAACTGGGGCCAAAATGGTGACAACACACCAAAACAAACAGCCCATCCCGGGGACAAAATGGTGGTGACCAAGGCTCTACACCACACCACCCCTCACAGAGCCACCAAAAAAAACCACCTTCCATAATTCACGACTCGGCCTTCAAAACCAGCCGGGAAACATCAATAACCTGAAATAAACCCATCCTAACCAACTCAGGAGAAAACACAAGCCTAAGGAGAAAGGCGTCGAGTCCACTCGACACCAAGCCAGAAGGCATCGAGTCCCTCTTGACACTAAGCATATGGTGTCGAGTACCTCTCGACGCTAAGCCTGAAGGTGTCGACACCAAGCCAAAAGGTGTCGACACCAAGCCTGAAGGTGTCGACACCAATCCTGAAGGTGTCGACACCAATCCTGAAGGTGTCGACACCAAGCCTGAAGGTGTCGACACCAAGACTAAAGGTGTCGACACCAAGCCTGAAGGTTCGACACCAAGCATGAAGGTGTTAACACCTTCAGGCTTGGTGTCGACACCTTCAGGCTTGGTGTCGACACCTTCAGGCTTGGTGTCGACACCTTCAGGCTTGGTGTCGACACCTTCAGGCTTGGTGTCGACACCTTCAGACTTGGTGTCGACATCTTCAGGCTTGGTGTCGACACCTTCTGGCTTAGTGTTGACACCTTCTGGCTTAACGTCGAGAGGGACTCGAAAACTTGTGCTTAGTGTCGAGAGGGACTCGACACCTTCTGGCTTGGTGTCGAGTGGACTCGACGCCTTTCTCCTTAGGCCTGTGTTTTCTCCTGAGTTGGTTAGGATGGGTTTATTTCGGGTTGTTGATATTTCTCGGCTGGTTTTGAAGGCCGAGTCGTGAATTATGGCAGGTGGTTTGTTTGGTGGCTCTGTGAGGGGTGGTGTGGTGTAGAGACTTGGTCACCACCATTTTGGCCCCGGGATGGTCTGTTTGTTTTGATGTGTTGTCACCATTTTGGCCTCGATTTGGGCTGGTTGTGTTGGTGTGTTGGACTTTAGGGCTGCCACCGTTGAACCCTTGAGTATTTATGGGTCTGGTTGTTTGGATGAGGACTATTTTTGGTCACCAACCCAGACCCATGGCTTTACCACTGCTAATGATTCACAAGTTTTGACTGTTAGTTCCTTTCTGTAAAGTTGTTATTTTGGCACGCGCTTGCCCTGTTGCTGCTGCAGTTTTTTTTGCAAGGCATGTTGTTTTTTTCTCGCACTTGGTGCGTTTTGATCTTGCCTTGGGCAGTGTTTTACCCTTGCTGTATTGTTCATTTTACCTTCGCTCTTTTGATAGCACTTATTGTGGGATTGGTAAGCCTCTCTTTTATTACTTATGAATCTAATGCTCCACTTCTTTTCATTCTATTCTTGCTGAGGTATTCTTCCTTTGAATGCATCAGGTTCAGGTTGTGGCCGATTGAGCGGCTAGTATTCTGGTGAAGCTTGCTTTTGGCCTCCGGGGTAGCTGAGTTTGTTGTTGCTCGTTTTGATGAGGTAGTTTTCTTCTTTCTTTGTAGACATACATACTCACCAGCGAGTTCGTGTCAGGTTGTTGACGCCCACTGGTGGCTTGCTTGTGATGCTAGATATGAAATGGGAACTGCTATTTTTGCCTTTTTGGAGGTTGTTTACTTGCTTCTGAGAATATTTTATGTTAGGTTGCATGTTAGGTATTTTTAAACCCTAAAAGCATTACTATCTATACCTCATGCACGTCATGTTTATAAAACTAAAGCACTACTTTCCCAAGTAATGAAAAAGAAAAAGCTATTTTTCATATACTATGATAAACCTAGAGTCCTGCATTCCATGAGTTGTTCTTCGGGGACGTTTACACTCATGTAGGATGTCAAATCAACTAAACCAAAGTATTTTCCGCTGTGTATAAATATATTTTTATTTGTGGACTAGCTGATCCACTGTGCTGAGGGATACAACCATCAAACTTAACTGGTTTTCGTTTATATTAAATTATGATTTTATCCAAAGAATTAGAGTCTGGGGTTTTGCTTGAGCGTGTGCAGTTATCCCCTGCACGATGTGGCATCATGACACGTATTTTCTCTTGCTCTGATATGATTTAATTATTGAGAAAATGCGGGCCATGACATTCCTCCTCTTCCACACCTTCTGAGAGCACAAGAGTTGTTCCAGCCGCTCCCCACCCTGTTGAAGAAATTTCCATTTCACCTCTTCCTTCCTCAACACTACCTCCAGAAGATGTCCTTCCTTCCACAAGAATCCCTTCACCTCCTCCAACAATAACTACACCTTCAGAAAATATTCCCCCATCTACAAACATTCCTTCACCTGCCTCCCCAATGCATTAACAAACGCATACTCAATCTCCAGAACACATCACACCACCTCTATCTCCATTACCACCTCATATTACTGACATACATCCTCATACATTCATGTCATCCCTCACTTTTGATTTGTTCACCTCCTTACCATCTACACCAACCTCACCTCAATATGACATCTCCACTCCTATTCCATCTCATGCTGCATCACCTTCTCAGGATGACATCATGCAAGATGTTATTCCTTCTGATGTCATTCCTCCCATACATCCATCTGTATCCACTCAAACTCCTCCTGAGTTTATGGATATGGATTCCCCTTCCATTACCACCCTCCTGGAGCACATCACTCCAGTAATCAGGCAACTTATTGTAGAGGCAATCACACCTCTTGTTGCCTCCATCTCATCCCTTGCTGACCTCCTTGCTCCTCCCTCTGTCCCTTCTTCTTCTAGGGGCCTGATTCCAGTATCCACTGAAACCAGGCAGGGGGAGATGCTCAATGAAGAAGCAGTTTGAGCAGCAGCAGCAGTTTTGCAGATAGATGAACCTTCAGATGCAGATATAGATGTATATATGCTTACAGAGGCTGAGACAGCAGCAGTTGATATGCTTTGTACAGTTGAGCAAGTAAACTTGTCAGAAGTTTTGATAGTTGGTGATTTTCTTGTCAATCCCACAGTAGATATCTACAATTTGTTAAATTCTTTTGATACAGTTTATTTAAATTATCTTCCAGAAGTCTGCCCAAAGCATTCTATAGCTATAGTACCCTATACTTCTCCAATAAGCCCTGAAGTTGTTAAGCAACTAAAGGCAAGTTTCGCAGCTCTAGTAGCTCTAGTGATTACAGAAGAACATGTGACTGAGAATATTCTTGAACTAGTCTCTTCCCTAGAGCAAACTTCTATCTCCCCTCCCAAAGCTCTTTCCCCTCCTACTTATAAGATGGATGATAGTCCTTTACCATACCTGGATGAAATCATTCTTGCAGACATAGCAGAAGAGAACCTAACAGTTTCTTAAAATATTATTGCTCCACCAGAAGTTGCAGAACCTCAAGTGCCTCCTCAAGCTGAAAAGCAAATCTCCAAGGAAGCCTTGAAGGCAATTGATGCTTTATATGAAAATTGATGGAGCAACGACGGATGGAGCTGACATTGATGGAGCCACGGTTGGAGCCGACATGGATGATGATCCAGAACCGCCTGTATTTAAAGATGTGTGCCGCAACGACAAATTGGCACGACGTCTCGTGGACATTCGCCGCAACCACGTTCGCTACAATCTACATCCGCGGCCACTGCCTTTGTCTTAATCTTTTGTAAACTTTAGTTTTCCTGCACTTTATAATTAGTTTTAATTTTGTTGTTGGCTATGTTAATTTGTACGGTCCAGATGAGACCTAGTGTTTTGTGTTAGGGTTGTAATCCTGTGGGAGTATATATACTCCTAAACTCTGATTTTATGAAGGCATTGAAGAATTAGACAAGCAAGAAAAAACTGCAAGTCGTGTGATGCTTTCCCCCTAGGGCTCGGCCCGAATTCGTGCAGTGCGACGCTGCGCCGCCCGCTCCGCTTAGTGAGTGATTCGCCCTGCGCCTCCCCCCCATCGATGTCGGAGTGAGTCCGGCCACCCCCACCCCCCCCCCCCACCAGTCCTAGCTACTGCCTGCACGCTACCCCGCGCGCCGCTGCCCGCTCCGTGGTCCCCAAACCGCCACCTACCTGGTGTTCTTCCACCTCTGAAAAAAAAATAAAACCCCTCCTCGGTATGAACTTCAGTGGATCATGCCCCATCCTCTGCTCGTAAACTCAGTGGTGCTTCCATGGAATTGATCCCTACGCTTCCTACTTCTACTTCATTTTGGGTAACGAATCTCTTCCACCAATCTTGAGTGATTTCTTCTACCTTCGTGTCGTTTGGGTGGAGAACCCTTGGTGTGATTTTGGAAACGTGGAACTTCTCCACAATGCTCAAGCCTCTTGATTGCTTCAAGCCATTTCATTTTTGTTGAACGGAATTTTGGGAGCCAACCCGACCCCTTTCGGAACGAACTTTGGTCGGAGTACTCTTGGATTAAACTTGTTCGGTTTTGGGAGCCAAACTGACCCATTCTCGAACGCTCTTTGGTCGGAGTCCTCTTGGATTTAATTTTGTGTGCTTGCTTGTGGATGTTTGTGATGGGTTAACGGGTAATCGACGTGTGTTGTCGCGGTAGCCTGCATCAATTTTGGTATCAGAGCCAGGTTCGCCAAATTTCCTAATTTGGCCCGATCCGCCCTAGGTCTCTAGCGCACAAAAGTATTTTCTAAAGTATCGTTTTCAAAAAAAACATAAGATATATATATATATATTTGGCTGTAAAAATTATTTTCCACGCTTTGCATGCCCCCTAGATCCGGTCACGAGTATCACGCTAACTTCGGACACGAGTATCACACATCCTCGTCAAGTATGCCGAGGAACGACACCCAAATCAAAATCCCACTCCGGTGGATGAACTTCGTTTTGAAATGACTCAATAATTGGGGGAACTTCAGGAAATGATGGCTCAACTTTTGGCCAACCGAACCCCCTCACCACCTAGAGGTTATAGAACACCCAACCGTCACAACCTCCACCATGAGGAGGACAACCAGGATGACTTGTCTCCACGTGCCCGTCCATAATATCGACGTCCTGAACGGGAAGTCGACCTTACCCGCACCATTAAAATTAATGCCCCCACCTACGATGGTCTAGGAGAGCCCCAAGTCTTCCTGAATTGGGTGTTAGACATGGAGTGTTATTACGAGTGGCATCACTTGACGGACCCGCAAAAGGTCCAAGTAGCACAGATGAAGCTAACGGGGAGGGCCAAAATATTTTGGCTAAATGAGGAGCGACGCTTGGGAACCGTTGGCGGCGTCCCTCCGATCGGTTGGGACGTAATGAAAAATCTCTTGAAAGACCAGTACATCCCCGCTTATCATCACACCCAGATGTTTGATGATTTGGCATCCCTTCCCCAAGGTGATCGATCCGCCGCCGAATACATGGGAGATCTGAAGGACAAGATGGTCTGTTGTGAGGTCCAAGAGATGCCCGAGGTCACCTTATCTAGGTTCCGTAAGGGGCTGAGTTACGATATCCAAAAGAAACTGTTGCGCTACGGCCACACAGACCTAAGCACTACATTTAATGCCTCCCTTGATATCGAGAAACACATCGCCTCCAAGTCCAAGCATAGCTCCTATAAGGGCAAGGCCACGACCCCCACCTCCACCACCACCTACAAGGATAAGGGTAAGTTTAAAACCAGGGATTCTTCCAACGTTGTCATCACCGCTAGAGATGCTAGAAACCCGACCAGGGAACGCATTCCCGTAGGGAAAATTAGTAAAGACAAGGATTCATGTTATCAGTGCGGAGTAACCAACCACTATGCCTTCGAGTGCCCTACCAAAACTCGGACATTTGCACTAGTGGAGCCTACGGAAGACGGACCCGATTATGTCTTTGAGGCTACGGATGAGTCCGACTTAGAAGGCATACCAAGTGATCTGGAGGACGAATCACATCTAATGGTCATGCGGTGTATACTCACTACACCTCACTCCCTAGATGACTGGAATCAGACCAACATCTTCTCTTTAATATTCAAGAGTGGCGAGAAATTATGCAAGTTGATTATCGACAGTGGTAGCTGCATGAATGTAGTTTCTGAAGCTACGATCTCTCGTATGTCGTTGGTTACGGAACCCCACCGTACACTCTATCAGGTAGCTTGGATAAATAAGATGTCCTTACTGGTCACCAAGAGGTGTTTAGTTCCTGTTACGGTCAAGTCTTATACGGATCAAATATGGTGCGATGTCATCCCGATGGATGCATGTCATGTCCTTTTGGGATGACCATGGCTTTATGATCGAGACGTTACTCATCATGGGCGAGCCCACACGTACGAGTTTCAATACAAAGGGGAAGAAGGTCACTCTAAATCCTGCTCCACCCAAGGAACCTTCTAGCTCCTTGAAGGACACTACCCTTCCGGTTGAGCGGAAGACGTTGAGTTTGTTAGGAAGGCAAGAATTCACGCGAGAGTCATTTGTTGGCGGAGTTATGTATGCGCTAGTCTGCTTGTTGGCCACAGATGAGGCTGTTTACTTTGGGAATATACCCGTAGAGTTGAGGGAGCTGTTGGAAGAGTATAAGGACGTCTACCCGGACGAATTACCTTCGAAGTTGCCCCCGGTGCATGATATTCAGCATGCCATAGATTTGGTTCCGGGTTTATCCCTACCGAACCTCCCTCATTACCGTCTGAACCCCGCCGCCCACCAAGAATTACAAGCCCATATCCCGGACCTTCTGCTGAAGGGATTCGTTAGACATGGCGTGAGCCCGTATGTGGTCCTAGCCTTGCTTTCCCCCAAGAAGGATGGGATGTGGAGTATGTGCATTGATAGCCGTGCTATCAACAAGATCACAGTGAAGTACCGTTTCCCTATTCCCCTGTTAGATGATTTATTGGATATGTTAGCGGGAGCCACGATTTTTTCAAAGTTGGATTTTAGGAGTGGCTACCACCAGATTCGGATTCGGGAAGGAGACGAATGGAAAACGGCTTTCAAATCAAAAGATGGGTTGTATGAATGGTTGGTCATGCCATTTGGGCTATCCAACGCGCCCAACACGTTTTCACATATGATGATCCATATCTTTAGACCCTACATGGGCCAATTTGTTGTTGTGTACTTCCATGATATCTTAGTCTATAGTACGACACTGGATGATCACGCCTCTCACTTACGCCTCATATTCACTACCCTACGTAAGGAGACCCTACATCTGAATCTCAAGAAATGTACCTTTTGTGTGCGGTCGGTCGAATTTTTGGGGTATATTGTCAGCTCAGAGGGCATCCACGTCGACCCAAAAAAGGTCCAAGCCATCCGGGATTGGCCAGAGCCGTCCACCACCCGGGACGTGTGCAGTTTCCATAGTTTAGCTACCTTCTACCGTCGTTTTATTAGGAACTTTAGTGGCATTATGGCTCCGATCACTGAATGCCTAAAGAGGGGAGAGTTTGTTTGGACGAAATCTGCGGCACATGCCTTCCAACTGGTGAAGGATAAAATGACGGAAGCATCCGTACTTCGCCTACCCGATTTTATTTTGGCTTTTGAGCTTGCGTGTGACGCGTCCGGAGTAGGCATTGGGGGAGTCTTGAGCCAAGAGGGCCATCCGGTGGGTTATTTTAGTGAGAAATTGTCCGGCCCTAAATTAAATTACTCGAATTATGATAGGGAATTTTATGCCGTGATCCGATGCCTTCACCATTGGCGCCACTACGTACTCCCCAAGGAGTTTGTTTTATTATCGGATCATGAAGCCTTACGTTTTATAAATTCTTAAACTAAAATCAGCCCCCGACATGCGAATTGGGTATCATTCTTACAAGAGTACACCTTTGTCCTGAAACACCTTAAGGGCACCCAAAACTGTGTAGCTGACGCCCTTAGCCGCGTTTCTTTATTGTTGACCATGATGGAGGTAAAGGTCATAGGGTTTGAACGCATTAAAGAGGAGTATGCGAACTGCCCCAACTTTAGGGATATCTTTCTAGCTACCCTTGACGCGTCCCCCTCTACCATTTCGGTGTATTCCCTTCGGAATGGTTATCTTTTTCGGCATTCTAAGCTGTGTATCCCGCGCTCTTCCCTTCGCGACTTCATAGTGTGGGAATTGCATGGAGGTGGTCTTGGGGGTCACTTTGGATGCAACAAGACTATTACGTTAGTTGAAGATAAATTCTATTGGCCACACCTTAAGTCTCTCGTTACTAAGATCATTAAAAGCTGTCGCACGTGTCAATTAGCCAAGGGGAACAAGACAAATGTGGGGTTATATACTCCCCTCCCGATACCTTCCATTCCTTGGGAGGATGTTAGTATGGATTTCGTGTTGGGTCTGCCACCTACGATGCGGAGGCATGACTCCATCCTAGTGGTGGTAGATGGCTTCTCCAAGATGGCCTTCTTTATTCCCTATAACAAGCCTAGCAATGCCTCCCACATCGCCACGCTGTTTTTCAAAGAGGTCGTTAGCCATAGGTGAGTGTCGAAGACCATTGTTTTGGATCGTGACGTTCGATTCACGAGTTACTTTTGGAAGACGTTATGGACACTCATGAGTACCAAGCTCCTGTTCTCGACGGCCTACCACCCTCAAACGGATGACCAAACGGAAGTCGTCAATAGAAGTTTGGGTTCTTTGCTACGTTGCCTTGTGGGCGATCACAAAGGCACGTGGGATCTGATCCTTCCACATGCACAACTAGCATATAACAACTCTAAGAATCGCTCTACGTGGTTATCGCCTAATGAAATTGTGCATGGATACAAGGCTCCCGTGCCGCTTGATTTAGTACCACTTCCGCCCACTTATAAGTCAAGCCACTTTGCACAAACATTCACCCAACACGTTCATCATTTGCACAAGCATATTCAAGACAAGTTAGCTAGTAAATATGAGTCTTACCGGTCTCATGCCAACTTACATAGGCGCCCTTCTACTTTTAATGTTGGCGATCTAGTTTTGGTCCGTTTAATTCCGGAGCGGTTACCTTTGGGCACCATTAAAAAGTTGGCCCCTAGGCGAGCCGGTCCCTTCAAGATTATTAAATGCTTGGGTAACAATGCAGTGGTTTTGGATTTGCCGGCTGATTGGGGAGTCTCCCCTACATTTAATGTTTCTGACTTAACACCATATGTTTCTCCGCTTCCAGTAAATCCCACTTCGTCTAAATCTTCTATTCCTACTTCGTCTCATGGGGTTGAGAGTGAGTGGGGACACACAATCACGGATCCTACTGTATTTACGTCGGTCGATGACGACACTGTTTATTCTGATGTTCATACTAATCCATTTCCAAGTTTTCCCCAGTCTCTTGTCCTACCTGACAGGATTGCCGCAGAGGAAGTCCTCTCCTCCAGCGAGGGCGATACGCGTCGCTTTATATTCCATTGGCGCGACCGCCCTACCTCTGATGACTCGTGGGTGACCGAGGAGGAGTTACTCCGCTTGGATGCTGATCTCCTCCACTGCTACCTGTCGGGCCACTCGTCGGTGACAAGTGCTTTCGGGCGGGGGAGAATTGATGGAGCAATGACGGATGGAGCCAACATTGATGGAGCCACGGTTGGAGCCGACGTGGATGATGATCCGGAACTGCATGTATTTAAAGATGTGCGCCGCAACAACAAATCGACACGACATCTTATGGACATTCGCCTCAACCACGTTCGCTACAATCTGCGTCCGCGGCCACAGCCTTTGTCTTAATCCTTTGTGAACTTTAGTTTTCCTCCACTTTATAATTAGTTTTAATTTTGTTGTTGGCTATGTTAATTTGTACGGTCCAGATGAGACCTAGTGTGTTGTGTTAGAGTTGTAATCCTGTGTGAGTATATATACTCCTAAACTCTGATTTTATGAAGGCATTGAAGACTTAGACAAGAAAGAAAAAACTACAAGCCGTGTGCTGCTTTCCCCCTAGGGCTCGGCCCGAATTCGTGCAGTGCGACGCTGCGCCGCCGGCTCCGCTCGGCGAGCGATTCGCCCCGTGTCTCCCCCCCCCCCCCATCGACGACGGAGTGAGTCCGTCCACCCCCCTCCCCCCCATAAGTCCGAGTTGCTGCCTCCACGCCACCCCGTCCGCCGCTGCCCGCTCCGTGGTACCCAAACCGCCGCCTACCCGGTGTTCTTCCACCTATGAAAAAAATAAAACCCCTCCTCGGTGTGAACTTCAGTGGATCGCGCCCCATCCTCCGCTCGTGAACTCAGTGGTGCTTCCGTTGACGTGATCCCTACACTTCCTACTTCTACTTCATTTTGGGTAACAAATCTCTTCCACCAATCTTGAGTGATTTCTTCTACCTTCGTGTCGTTTGGGTGGAGAACCCTTGGTGTGATTTTGGAAACGTGGAACTTCGCCACAACGCTCAAGCCGCTTGATTGCTTCAAGCCATTTGATTTTTGTTGAACGGGATTTTGGGAGCCAACCCGCCCCCTTTCGGAATGAACTTTGGTCAGAGTACTCTTGGATTAAACTTGTTCGGTTTTGGGAGCCAACCCGACCCCTTCTCGAACGCTCTTTGGTCGGAGTCCTCTTGGATTTAATTTTGTGTGCTTGCTTGTGAATGTTTGTGACGGGTTTTTTGAAATCGAAAATCGGTCTCCTGTGGAGTTCACCCTTGGGGAAGGGGTGGTCTCGCGCCTACTTTTTTCCTGCAAGCAAAACAATAAAGAAAACAAGGAAAGACCGACCCAAGGGATCGACGGGGAGGACCCACCACACACCCGGAAGATCTCAGAGCGCTTCCCCTCCTTGGCCAGAGGCCGAGCTAAGGTACCCTCAGAAAGCACTTGAAAACTGGAGCAGGAGAGCACAAGAAGCCTGCCTTCTGGGGTACCCCTTGGGTCCTATTTATAGTTTTCAGAATCTGAACTGCCAATAACCGAATGAACTGACCTGAAATTACCAGAGAACCCTTGGCTGGGTTTGCCAACAGCCAAACTCCATTGTTTTGAAGGGCTATAGGCAGAACTGCGTGGGAAAAACAGTAAAAAGTACCTCACAAATCCATGCGAGCTGGGGAGCTTGATCACCTCTGTTGGAACCAGCTTTCTGGTCCCTCCTAAAGTTCGAAACAGGATGCAGCCCGCACGTACTCTTCCTGAGCTACTACCCTGACGAGAGTCGGAGACCTAAAAAATATACCGAGGGGTCTCAGCTCGGAGGTCCCACCTCTTTCCCGGAAGAACTAAAGATCTTCCCCTCCCTAGCTAATGTTGAGCTAGGTGCCTGTGAGGAAAATAGTGGAAAGGTTCAACAACAATCCCAGGCACCTTATCAGTCTATTTATAGGCCTCTGAATCTGATCTGCAAATAACACTTCTGAATCATCCTGAAAAGACCAAAACACCCTGGGCTGGGTCTGCCAACAGCCAAACTCCGCTGTTCTGGAGAGTTATATGCAGACCTCCAGGGGTAGAAGTGTAAAATTACCGGGGGCACAAAGGAAAAATCCCCCTTTGGGGGTAAAAAGGGTAAAGGCATCTTTTCTCCCATGCGGCGAGTGGGGAAGACACTGCCGGGCGAGACGACCGCCATGTCCGTCTCGCCCCCCTTTTGGCCTGTGGGCTCTCTCGCCTCCTAGAATAATTTCGCCCACTAGGAGGTCTCGCCCACTTCAAAGGATCCCCCATCTCGCCTCCTGCAGGTGTGCATCCTATCATCTCGCCAGTCTCCCCTTCTCGCCCACTAGACCACCTCTCGCGAGCGCAAGGTTGTACAACCTCGGCAGGTCCTACTCGCCTGTTATTGCCAAGCTCCGTTGCGCGGGCGCGAGCTGGGACGATGAGCTCGCCCATCCACTGGTCGCCATCAGTTGACCTGAGCTTTGATGATTCTTGGACTAGCTCGGCGAATGCCGAGCTCGGGGTCGACGAATGCCGATCTCCGGTCGACGAATGCCGAGCTCGGGCTCGGCTTCTTTACTGCCGAGCTCGCCCACTATCTTCAGCCCAATATGTCTGGTACCCGGCGACCTTGCTCGCCGGACACGGGGTTGTACATAATCCCCGCTCTTTTTGAGCTTGGCAAAGCTCAGAAAGAAACATCCAATCCCAAGTGTGCGGAGAGTGTGGGTTGGCGAGTTGGAGGGAATCTTTCGGCGGGGTCCACCTGCGGCTATATATATATACCTGCATACCTGCTTGACTCTTGTCATTCCCTTCGCTCTAGTACTGCTAAGATGCCGATTCCCAAGGAGATCTAAGAGCGCCTCAACCGAGCTTGCCAGACCTCGGCTGCTCGCGTGGCCGCTCTGACTGCGGTCCCATCCAATGTTCCTCAAATTGATTCTGCCGAGCCCAGCTCCAAGGGGGTGAAGTCATTTCCCAAAGCGGCCGAGCCAATTTATGAAGATCTGAGGACCACCCTGGAGATGGGGACCGACTCTTCCACTCGGACAATTCTTGAGAAGGATAGAGAGATTGTCGTAGTTGGCGATGACCCGGACGGTCAACCTGATGACGTGGGGGGTGCCACGCCACGAGAGCCCACACCACGAAGCGAGACCACTCTCGCAGACTCGCGGTTCATGACACCGGATAACCGTCCCCGGGACCTGCTTCTTCTCTTTGGGATCCTGTCAGTGAGCTCGCAGAGGCCGAACTCGTCGGTGCGCGCCCCCTCTCCTCGGCAAACTGACGTGGCGGCGGGGGCGGGTCTGGGAACCATCCCCACCCCGGGATTCGAGCTCCTCTCGCTGGGGGCTCGTGGCCCAGGTCACGGGAAGGATCTGAGGTTCATCCCTACCCGCATCTCCTTTGAGCTGCCGAGCTCGTCAGGTCAATTTTGCTTGGATTCTTGCCTCATGCGTTTTTCCTGCATTCCACTTTTTGCTGACATCTGTCTTCACAGTTCCCCCCAGCCAATCTACTGCCGATGAGTCTTCGCGGGCAGCCCACTACTCTCCCCTCCCCTCCCCAAGCTCGCTGGACTCTTACCTGGGCCTCGAGGTGGATCAAGGAGAGCTGACGAGGAGGGAGGTCAACCTTCTCAGGAAGCTGGTGTACGGGCTGGGCGAGGTGCAGGGGGTCAACGAGGCGCTTCAACGCGACTACGCGCGTCTCGCTGACAAGGTGCGAAGCGGCCAGGCTGGCGAGCTGATATCCCCCTCCCGGCTTCTGGACGAGATAGATGATGGCCTCTCAGTGGCGCAGAGGAATTCAGGAAGGATCCGCGAGCTACTCCATGCGAGGCAGTCTGGGGGGCGGGAGCCGCAAGACCGGGGTAGATAAGAGGGCGGCTCCTTTGCCGAACCGACCGGTACTCGCCTCCTAATGTTCCCCCTGCTCACGGCCCCGCTATTTTATTCCTGAACTTGGTTTCTGTATTAAGTAACTTTTAGAATATTCTTGGACATGCATTATTCAAATAATATACTGCGATGTTTGACTTAGCCTTGGTTGGGACGCGCCGGAAGTCGGCGAGCTGGGGTGGCGAGTTGGGGTGGCGAGTTGGGGTGGCGAGCTGAGCCGATTGGACAGCCTGACCCCATATTTCTTTTTCTATAAATAGCCCCCCCCCCCCCTCACCACCCCCCCGTACTGTGCTTTTATTGCTTTCTTTCCCTCTCTCCTTGTGCTTTTCTCCTTTTCTGCTTGCGCTCTGCTTCTTCCTCTACGAACATGGGCAAGGCCAACCCTGATGTCGACGGACGCTCCAAGTGCGCGCAGTACTTCACTGATTATTGCTTCTTTGAGGGGCACACCAGCGAGGAGGAGCTCTCGGAGTTTGTGGCGGACCGTGTGCCGCCGGGCTTCGAGGCGCGCAGACCGAGGCATGGGGAGGCCATCAACACTTTCTACGAGGACGAGCTCGCCTTCCCCATCTCGCATTTCGAGGTGGGGTTGCGCCTCCCCCTCTGGCCGGAGATCCGACAAATCCTGAAGTACTATGGCGCAGTACCTGCGCAGTTGAACTCCAACGCCGTCGCGATGATGGTGGCATTCGCGAGCTACCTCCGGTGGGAGAGGATTTAGTTCAACCTGATAGTGTTCAGGAAGCTCTTCTCCTATAAGGCAATGCCAGATGGGGTCGCCTACTTTGGCGGCTCGCTGATCAAGGTTCGCGAGATCGCGAACAAGCATCACACTTGGATGACCAAGATCGCCTTCATCAAGGGCGATCTCAGCAACATCCCGTACTCGCCCCAGCAGAAGGGCGAGGAGGTCTACCGCCCCCACCCCCCCCCCCCACCCCCCACCCCCCTCCGCCGTGTCCGGCAACGACGCCGAGCTCCACAAATACTTCCTCCACAAGGATTTCGAGGCCGCCTTCCTGCGAAGGGGCCTCGACGTGCTTCCCCCTGTCCTTCCCGGTGAAGGTATTGTTCTCTCCTCATATTACCGAGCTCACCCGATTTGCCGAGCTCTCCATATTGCTGTTGAATTTCTTCTAACGTTTTCCAAGTATTTTCTTGCAGGGGAGCAGATAATTCTCGTGAACCCGCCATTTGCGGACTCGGGGCTGAAAGTAATTGTACCTAATCACCTAGAGGGGGGGGGGGGGTGAATAGGTGACCTTAATCTTTTTAAACTTTTAGGCAGATTTAATCACAGATTTCACAGAACATAAAACACAGCAATCAAAGAATCATGCACACACAGAGTACACACAGTTTTATAGTGGTTCCCCAAGGTCTGGGTACATCCACTTTCTCCCTTCGCCTATCTAGTAGTGTACTAGATTCGGCCAAACTCCTCCACTATACCTCAGATCCTCAGATCTTACACTCAGAACCCAAAATGATTCCTACAGCTTAGAGTGATCCCACTCCTACAACTCAGGCTCAACAGCCCTACCACTCAGTCTTCACAAAGACCTACACTCAGCCACAAGGCCTACACTCAGAGAAATGAATCTCCTACACTCAGGCACACAGGCCCTACACACTCAGCTGTACAACCCTGTGTCCGGCGAGCGGGCCCAGCCCGGGAGGTTGAGCGGGCCCGGCCCCCGCGACCCGCGTCAGGGCGGCAAAACGGGCTATACGGCAGGAGGGCTGACCGCTCCCGCCCATCTCAGGCGAGTGGGCTGGCGACCCGCGGCGAGTCGAGCTGGACCCGGGTTGGTGGACTCGCCGGCCAACCCCCCCCCCCCCCCCCCCCACACGCGATCAGGCTGCCGATCGCTGGCAGAAGACATGCAGCTCGCCCATACTGGCTCGCACTCGCCCAGTGAGGATAGGCGAGCCCCAGAGCCAGGTCGCGCCCGCCTCCTGCGGGTGGAATCGGAGGCGAACTGACTCCCCATAGGTGTGAATAGCTATTCAGAACAGCGGAGCCTGGCTGTTGGCAGACCAGGTTGGACTGCGCATAGCTATCCAAAACAGCGGAGTTTAGCTGTTGGCAGACCCAACCAGGGGCCTTTTTGGTATTTCCAGGTCAGTCCTTTTGGTTTTGGCAGTTCAGATTCTGAAAATCTATAAATAAGACCAAGGGGTACCTCAGAGAGGACGCTTTCGAGTGCCTCCTGACTCTCATTCTCAAGCGTTCTCTGAGGGTACCTTAGCTCGGCTCTTGGCTAAGGAGGGGAAGCGCTCAGAGATCTTCCGGGTTTGTGGTGGGACCTCCCTGCCGAGCCGCCTTGGCCTCTGTTTCTCTTGTCTCTCTCGTTGTTTTTCTTGCAGGAGCAAAGTAGGCGCGAGACCACCCCTTCCCCAAGGGTCGAACTCCACAAGAGACCGGATTCCGGTTTCAACATTTTGGTGCGGTGAGCGTGGAGAGTGGTCAGTGCAGAAAAGCTTCGGCGAGCTCAATGACGGGAGGTCAAGGATCCGACAGGCAGAACTCGCCGCCCCTCCGCCTCTCGCAACAGTGGAATGTTTGAAGACTTCAGGAACGAGGTGCTGGACCTCGTCAAGATCGCACTCGGCGTGCGGGCCGAGTGCTCGACTCCGGCAGCCCAGATCGCGGCCGCCCCCTCTTTGGGCGAAGACGCTCCTGACAGGCGAGCCGGGAAGGAAGTGGCTGAGGAAGGCCGGGGGAGCGAGCTCTCGGGGCGCGAGCTCTTCCCCGGCTCGGCAGGCCGAGGTCGATTCGGCGAGTTGGGCTCGCGGGACTCGCCGGCTCGCCTGGTGGTTGGAAGCAGTCCATTCAGCGAGCTGGTCTCCTCAGCACCAGTGCCAGAAGGGTTCAGGGAGCCCGAGATGACCTACTACACCGGGAAGGGAGACCCGGTTCAGCACGTCCAGTGGTTCGAGGACGTAGTCTCCATCCGTCAGATGTTGGACGGATTCAAGTGCCGTCTCTTCGCCATCACCCTCCGAGAGAAGGCAAGGGAGTGGTTCCACCAGCTGCCGGCTAGTTCCATTTATTGCTTCGAAGACTTGCGCCGGGGTTTCATGTTGAGGTTCACTACCTCAAAGAAGAGGAAGAAGGAGTCTGAGTCCCTGTTCCCATAAAGCAGGGGGTGAACGAGACGTTGGGAAGCTATGTGGATCGGTTCCAGGAGGAGGTTACCCAGGAGAGATGCCGGGCCACAGTCTGATGATGGCCTTCACCCTGGGCCTGCAGCAGGGTTTCTTCCGCATGGAGCTGAAGAGAATTCCCCCCCTCTCCTACGAGGAGCTGATGGAGAGGCGGCGAGAGAGGTCGATGGGGAGGCGTCGAACCCGGAATTTGCAAGGAAGTTGGCCAGGTGGGCGACTGAGGAGGAAAAGGAGTCGAAGGGAGGAAGGGGACAGGAAGAAAGAAGGGGGGAGCTTAGGCAAAGGGAGCAGAGGGAGAAAAGGCAGCCCCAATGGCAGCAGCCGCCGAGGTGGGGGCACCAGGAGCCCGACCGTCGGCTGGGCTGGAGGCCTGAGTGGCAGGGGCAGGGGCCACAGAGGGGGAACTTCGGAAGGGGTCACTATCAGGGAAGACAGGACCAGTTCCACCCACGGGTTGGAGGCAGGGTCAGAGGCCCCGGCTCCCCGATCAGGAGGAGGCCATGGCCATAGCTCTGGGAGCCAGGAGGGGGATCATGAGAAGGAGGAGAAGGGAGTTCAGGGTGGAGCTGCCCTACTGCGACTTCCATCAAGAAGAGGGGCACGCAACAGCCACGTGCCCAGAGTTCCTGGAAATGAGGGGGAACAGGGGGCGGCAGCAGCAGCAGGAGGAGGCGCGGCAGGAAGTGAGGATCGAGGAGGTCCTGCCTCGGGCGGAGGAGGACCGCTGCGAAGACCGGGTAGATGTGGGGACCCGAGGAGGGATCGGAGTGATCCACGGGGGAGTGGGGATCGAGGCTTCCCGCAAGGCAAGCCTCCACACCATGTACCGGCGGAGCGTCGCCTCTACATCCCAAACCCCGCCGCCAGAGGAGAGGATCACCTTCTCTAGAAGTGATATGCCAGATCACGAGGATCCGTTCTGTGATGCGCTGGTCATCAAGGCCGCCATCGAGAAATTCACTGTCTCTCGGATCCTCGTGGACAATGGGAGCTCCGTGAACGTCGTCTTCAAAAAGGTGTTTGACGCGATGCAAGTGGAAGCTAAGAGGGTGCTGGCCTCGGACGGGCCCTTGTTCGGATTCTCGGGAGAAAGGAAGGAGGTAGAGGGAGGAGTTGGCCTCCACGTCACCCTGGGGGGGGCAGTCCCGAAACTGTAAGTTCGTCATTGTGGACGCCCCCAGCAGCTACAGCGCAATCTTCGGGAGGCCCCTGATCAGCGCCTTCTGCTGCGTCCCCTCATCTTTCCATCAGTGCCTGAAGTTCAACGCTGAGGGGGTGCAGGTCAGGGTTAGGGGAGACCCAAAGGTGGCGCGGGAGTGCTACGTCACCGCGGTGAACACCATCTCTTGGCAGGAAGGAGCCGAGGAGATGGGGCGGAGGATGGAGGAGGACGAGCAGGAAGCCGGAGAGGTGGAGCTGGGGGTAAAGGGGTGCGCAGAGAAGGCGGAAGGAGGGGATTTGGAGGAAGTGGTCGAAGTGAGGGCCGTGAGAAGGGAGATGGAGGTAGAGGTCCCCGTTCTGGAGGAAGGGGGCGCCGAAGGATGGGGGAGCAGTCCAGGCTGGAGGCCACAGAGGAGGTGGTGGAGCTGGAAGTGCTCACCCGCGGAGGCAGGGTGGAGAAGATCCGCGTCAGCGGGGGGCTGACCCCGGAGGACCAGGGCAGGATGATGGAGTGCATCCAGAAGAACGTGGACATCTTCGCCTGGAGCGCCGCAGAGATGCCGGGGGTTGACGCGGATGTGGCTTGCCACCGCCTCAACCTGGACCCGGGAACACGCCCCGTCCAGCAGAAGAAGAGGTCCACGGCGGACAAGCTGGCGGAGCCCATCAGGGAGGAGGTGGCGAAGCTTTCAAAGCTGGCTTCGTGTCCGAAATTCAGTACCCCGGCTGGGTCTCCAACGTTGTGATGGTCAAAAAAGGAGACGGCCGCTGGCGGTTGTGTATCGATTTTTCCCTTCTTAATAAAGCTTGTCCTAAGGACTGTTACCCTTTGCCTCGGATCGACGCGCTGGTTGATTCAGCCGTCGGCTTTTCTGTAATGAGTTTTTTAGATGCCTTTTCAGGTTACCATCAGATCAGGATGCACCCCCGGACATCAAGGATGTCTCATTCATCACAGGGGACGGTTGCTACTGCTACAAGATGAACCGTTCGGGTTGAAGAACGCCGGGGCCACCTACCAAAAGATGATGGATGGTCTTTAAGGAGCAAAAGGGGAGGAACTTTGAGGTGTACGTGGACGACCTCATGATCAAGAGCCGAGACGTGGGCTCCCACCTCCGGGACCTGGAGGAGACGTTCGCCACCCTGCGCCGATACAAGATGCGGCTGAACCCCCTTAAGTGTGTTTTCGGGGCTAGCCGGGGGAAGTTCTTGGGGCACCTCCTCACCCGCGGGGGTCGAGCCGAATCCAGACAAGGTCAAGGCTATCCTGGAGCTGGGGCCCCCGCGGAATACGAAGGAGGTCCAACGGTTGACAGGGAGGCTAGCAGGATGAGTCGCTTCCTTTCTCGGGCAGGGGAGAAGTGCTCCCTTTCTTCAAAACGCTGAGGGGAGGCCAGAGGTTCGAATGGACTAAGGAATGCGAGGAGGCGTTCCAGGCCCTCAAGGCGCAGCTAACACAGGCCCCGCTGCTCCAGGGACCGAAGGAGGGTGAAGACTTGTTCTTATATCTCGGGGTCGGGGCAGAGGCCTTGAGCTCCGTCTTAGTACGAGAAGAGGGGAAGAGGCAGCTCCCCATTTATTATGTCAGTCGGGTCCTGAGGAAGGCCGAACTCCGGTATCCGATCCTGGAGAAGCTTGCATTCGCATTAATCATCTCGGCCCGGAGGCTGCGGCCTTACTTCCAGGCGCACTCGATCCGAGTGGTGACCGACCATCCTCTCCGCAACATCTTCGGGGGGTGGAGCACTCAGGCCGGCAGGCCAAGTGGTCGGTGGAGCTAAGCGAGTTCGATGTCTCCTTCGTTCCGCGGCTCTCGATCAAAGCTCAGGCGATGGCCGACTTCCTGGCCGACTACGTGGTAGAAGTAGCAGAGGAGGAGCTCACTTGCCCGACTCCTTGGAAGGTGAGGGTGGATGGAGCCTCAGGAAGGCATTCTCTCGGGATAGGAGTGGTTCTGGAAAGCCTCAAGGGACTCAGATCGAGCAGACGGTGGTGGTGCATTTCCCCATTACCAACAACCAGGCCGAGTACGAAGCAGTGATAGCGGGGCTGCGCCTGGCCAGAGAGCTGGGGGTGCTGGATGTGGAGGTCCTAACCGACTCCATGGTGGTGGCTTCCCAGATCAACGGGGAGTTCGAAGCCAGGGAGCCCACTTTGCAATTATACTTGGCCAAAGCGAAGGGGGTCATAGGGACCTTCCAGACCTTCTCCATCCGACACGTGCCAAGGGGAGAGAATGAACAGGCCGACCAACTGGCGAAGCACGGCCCCCGAGCGGGGGGGCACCATCACCGACCTGTTCCGCTCCACCGAAGAAGGAGAGCTCATGGAGATCGATCAGCAGCCTTCGTGTGGATGGACCCAGTAGTAGTTTTCCTCTCCACGGGAGAATATCCGGAGGGGGTGGACAGGAGGAAACTAAGGCACAAGTCAGCTTACTACCTCCTTAAGGACGGGCAGCTGTACCGGAAGACCCTCTCCGGGATGTTGGCTCGCTGCGTAGCCGAGGGTGAAGCACAGAGGATCCTAGAAGAAGTCCACTCCGGGGAGTGCGGGAGTCATTCCGGGAGCCGGACCTTGGAAGGAAGGATAGTCAGACAAGGGTATTTCTGGCCCACCCTGGGCCGGGACGCCGCAGAATTCGCAAGGAGATGCCATAAGTGCCAGCTATTCGCCCCCCTCCAGCTACAGCCGGCCCAACAACTCAAGAGTATCACGGCCCCTTGGCCCTTTGCAATCTGGGGAATGGATTTGGTTGGACCGTCCAGCCCCAGGCCGGCCAGCGAAGGTTCCTCCTAGTGATGATCGACTACTTCTCAAAGTGGATGGAGGTGAAGGCGTTGGCCAAGGTGACCTCCCAAGTGATCAGGAACTTCGTCTGGGGGAGATCACTGTCGCCACGGGATGCGCAAGCCATCGTCACCGATAACGGACCCCAGTTCGCCAGTGCCGAGTTCACCAACTTCTGCGAGCAGCTTGGAATCGACCTCAGGTTCGCCTCGGTCCACCACCCAGGAGCAACGGGCAGGTGGAGGCGGCGAACAAGATCATCGTCAATCTCCTCAAGAAGAAGGTGGAAAACTTGAGGGGGAACTGGGTGGAGCAGCTCCCCGCCGTTCTTTGGGCCCTTAGAACCACCCCAAACACGGCTACGGGGGAGACCCCCTTCAAGCTCTCCCATGGATGCGAGGCGGTGCTCCCCATAGAATTTGAAGTCCAAACGCCGCGAGTCGGGACGGCCAAGAGGGCCGAGAGGAATGGCAAGCCGAGAACGAGGAGGAGCTGAGACTCTCCCTTGACATGGTGGAAGAGTTGAGGGACCTCGGCCATCCGACAGGAGGAGGTCAAAAGGAGGATGGCAAAATACTTTGACAAGCATGTCAGGGTCAAGCAGTTTGCAGAGGGGGACCTGGTACTGAAGAAGGTGGACGCGGCAGGGAAGGTCAGCATCCGTGGGAAGCTCAACCCCAGCTGGGAGGGGCCATTCATTGTGAAGGAAGCTTTGAAGTCAGGGGGCTATCGGCTCCAAAATGTAGAGGGCGAGGCCCTGAGTCTCACCTGGAGTGGAGACGACATGAAGAGGTTTTTTCCCTAAGCTCCTGTAAGCGACGCGATTTGTTATAATGAAGTCTTTTTCTCTTCCCCCCCCAGGATTGTCATGTCTAGCTTGCTCAGAAAATTGGAATGTATTTGGACCCCGAGAAGATCCGCTGCCAGGCTCCCACCTAGCTGGCAGGGCCGGAAGTCACTCGGTGTCATCCCTAGCCTCGAGAAGATCCGCTGCCAGGCTTCCACCTAGCTGGCAGGGCCGGAAGTCACTCGATGGAATGTATTTGGACCCGAGAAGATCCAGCTGCCAGGCTCCCACCTAGCTGGCAGGGCCGGAAGTCACTCGGTGTCATCCCTAGCCTCGAGAAGATCCCGCTGCCAGGCTTCCACCTAGCTGGCAGGGCCGGAAGTCACTCGATGGAATGTATTTGGACCCGAGAAAATCCCGCTGCCAGGCTCCCACCTAGCTGGCAGGGCCGGAAGTCACTCGGTGTCATCCCTAGCCTCGAGAAGATCCCGCTGCCAGGCTCCCACCTAGCTGGCAGGGCCGGAGTCACTCGATGGAATGTATTTGGACCCCGAGAAGATCCCGATGCCAGGCTCCCACCTAGCTGGCAGGGCGGAAGTCACTCGGTGTCATCCCTAGCCTCGAGAAGATCCCGCTGCCAGGCTCCCACCTAGCTGGCAGGGCCGGAAGTCACTCGGTGTCATCCCTAGCCTCGAGAAGATCCCGCTGCCAGGCTCCACCTAGCTGGCAGGGCCGGAAGTCACTCGATGGAATGTATTTGGACCCCGAGAAGATCCCGCTGCCAGGCTCCCACCTAGCTGGCAGGGCCGGAAGTCACTCGGTGTCATCCCTAGCCTCGAGAAGATCCCGCTGCCAGGCTTCACCTAGCTGGCAGGGCCGGAAGTCACTCGATGGAATGTATTTGGACCCCGAGAAGATCCCGCTGCCAGGCTCCCACCTAGCTGGCAGGGCTGGAAGTCACTCGGTGTCATCCTAGCCTCGAGAAGATCCCGCTGCCAGGCTCCCACCTAGCTGGCAGGGCGGAAGTCACTCGATGGAATGTATTTGGACCCCGAGTAGATCCCGCTGCCAGGCTCCCACCTAGCTGGCAGGGCCGGAAGTCACTCGGTGTCATCCCTAGCCTCGAGAAGATCCCGCTGCCAGGCTCCCACCTAGCTGGCAGGGCCGGAAGTCACTCGATGGAATGACTCAGTAGGCGATAACCTGCAACCCAGAACAAATCACGTTGCCGGACTCCCACCTAGCCGGCGAGGCCGGGGGAATTACTCGAAAGGCATGAGCAGCAAGTCGGAATCACAAGGGTTAGTCAGAAAAAAGGGAGAAAGGGCCTAGCATAGCCCCACCTCAAGCCCCAGGAGAGGCGGCCGGGTAAACGCAAAAGCCTGGGCAAGAGCCCTCAGGGAAATAGGCATACGACCGAGGGACGAGCCGGCTCGCCTCGCTCGAGGGACGAACTGGCTCGCGACGCTCGGCGGACGGGCAGCCGCCTCGTCCGAACCAGGCCGCGGGGGAGGTCGCGCCACCCGGCAATAACGGCGACGGAAAATAAGCGGGCGAGAGAGCACTTATAAAAAGAGCAATGGCTAAAAAACACGAAGTATTGGCGCAACCCGCGCATACATCTCAAGACAGACAGATACATAATAATGTTCATCTGAAGAGTAAATTACAAAAGGCAGGGAAGACGCGGGATCTGGGTCGAGAAATCCTAAAGGGCTGGAAGTCTTTGTCGCCGGGCTCCGGCACGGGGAGAAACAGCGCCGGCACCACGTCTTCCGCCGAGAGTCCCGCTGCCTCGCTCGTAAGCAGATCCGCGCGCCGCAGCGTTTGCATCGTGTATTTCGCTGCGCTGGCCGCGTTCTTTTGCATTAGCACTTCCAGGTCGTAGTCGGAGAGGTGCTCGCGCGGACAGACCCTGCTGTCGGGAGGAGGCACAGCGGCGGCGGCCTCCAGCTCGCGTACCCGCGCCTCCAACGCCGCCTTCTCTTGGCCAAGGGTGGCGATCTCGGCACCCATCCGGCTCGCCGTCGCCGCGTCCTGGGGAAAAGAATAAGAATAATCGTGATCCGTGCCGCGAAAAGGGGAAAGGATAATCAGGATGAGCACGTACCACCCCGCCCAGGTACTGCGCGAGGGTCTCCTCGGCAGCGTCGGCTCGCACCCTGTGAAGGTTCGCGTCCGCCTGAGCGAGCTTTTGGGCCACTTCCTTCTCATCCGCCATCTTTTGTATGGATGCGGCGTTCCGCTCCACCTGGGTGCAGCGCCTCCCCACCATGTGGCCAGCTCCAGACCGCGCAGCTGGGCCCGCGCGCTCTCATGAATCAGCACTCGCGTCTCCTCCTTGTCATAGATGGCGGCGTCTTCGCGCGAGTACAGGCCGAAGGAGAAGTTGTACGCCTCCCCGCCAATGGTATCCTGCTCCATCCAGCTCGGCAGCAGGGTCGAGATCATCGCACGGTTCGACTCCTTATCCCACGCCAGGAGCGGGACGCCGAGCTCGTCCTGGTACCTCTCGCCGTAGCCGAAGTTGCGATGTCTCTCGGCACCGGCTCCGCAGCAGCTTGAGACCCGCCCGGCGACGCGGAGGTGCCCGCCGCCCTGACCGGGGAGTCGCCGTCGAAGCAACCAGCGGGGGGGAGGGACCCTCAGTCGGCAGGACTGCGGGGGCCTTGCCCTTTCTTTGGCTCGCGGTGAGTTATTGATCCACGGTCTTCGCCACCTTCGGCGGAGGGGCTGGCTGTCCGCCACCCGGCCGCTTCTTGGCCGGAACCGAGGGGATGTCGCGCTGGCGGCATCCGCGGCCTGCGCACGGGGAGAACCCCGGGGGGAATGCGAGCGCTCTCGTAAGGAGGGTGAAGAGGGATGTCGCGCGCCTGACAAAAGGAAGGGGTGAGATAGAGGAAGAAAGGGAATAAGGTAAAACAGTGGCGAGTGACAAACCTCCCCCGGCGGAACAGCGGCGAGGTCGTCAAGGTGGCGGCGCAGGAACGCAACCTCAAAATTCTTCCCAGCGAAGAACGCGCACAGGTCAGCTTCGTGACCGCCTAGGCTGGGGGGCCGGTAGCTCGCCTCGCTAAGTTGCACCGGCGAGAAGGGGACGTTGCCGAAGTCCCCTTTGACGAACAGGAATCTCTTGAGCCAATTGTGACTCTTGTTCACTGTCTCCCGCACCTTGAGGTGGGCGCTGGAGAAGTAGGCCGTCCCGTCTCGATTCGCCCGGAAGGAGAACAGCTTCCGGAACACGGCGAGACTGAACTCCACTCGCTCCTCTCGCAGGAAGCAGGCGAACCCCACCATGATGGCGATGGAGTTCGGGGTCATCTGGCCCAGGACAACCCCGAAATACTTCAACACCTGTCGCACCTCGGGCCAGAGGGGAAGTCGCAGGCCCACCTCAAAGTGAGCGAGAGGGATGGCGAGCTCGTCCCTAGACAGGTCGTTGATCTTCTCCCCATCCCCGGGTCGCCTCGCGGAAAAGCCCGGCGGAACGTGGTCGCCAAGGGCATCCAGGTACTCGCGCTCGGAGAGGACGGTGTTAGAAAGTAGAGACAAGAAGCGAAAAGACTAGAACAGAGAATAAACTTTGAATAATTGAAATTTTATTATCCAAAAAAGATATCATTTACAAAGGTATGGCCTCCCTTATATAGAATGGAGGAGATAAGAAAGAGAGTATCAAACAATGTGGGACTAAACATTTACAGGCTGGGCGGCTAGAATAATGGAGACCGATCAGGCCGCGCGGTTAGACAGATGGGATAACCGCTCGGCAACTCAGCAGGATAGAACAAGCCGTAGAGTGAGACCGCCAGACCGCCCGTCTACAAACCGCTGGATCAGACCGCTAAGCCGCTCGGTCTACAAACGATGGATCAGACCGCTAAGCCGCCCGGTCTAATACTTCAACACTCCCCCTCAAGCTGGAGCATAGATATCAATCATGCCCAGCTTGTCACAAATGCGGAAGAAGGAAGTAGAAATCGGCTTGGTGAAGATATCTGCCAACTCCTTGTCAGAGGTGACAAAAGGAGTACAAATCTGTTTCTTCAAAATCTCCTCCCGAATGAAGTGACAGTCAACCTCTATATGCTTCGTTCTCTCATGGAAGACCGGATTTCTGGATATGTGTATAGCGGCCTTGTTGTCACAGAACATAGGGAGAGGACAATCATATACCTCGCCCAGGTCAAGCATGAGAGCCCGCAACCACTTTAAACTCACACGTAGTTGACGCCATACTCCGGTATTCTGCTTCGGCACTGGATCTGGAAACAACAGACTGTTTCTTACTTTCCAACTCACGAGATTACCTCAACAAAGGTACAGAACCTGACGTGGATTTACGATCGCCTTTGTCATCCGCATAACTTGAGTCTGAGTAGGCCTCAACTCTCAGATGGTCATTCTTCTGGAAGAGTAACCCTCTGCCGGTGCTGCTTTGATATACTCTAAAATCTTCAGGGCGGACTGAAGAGGACACTCCCTGGGAGCTTGCATAAACTGACTGACCTTTCCTACAGCGTAGGCGATGTCGGGTCTAGTCACCGTGAGATAGATGAGTTTGCCTACCAAACGTCTGTACCGTGTGACATCAGATAGAGGAGGTGATTCATCCGTCCACGTTTTGTCTTCTCCAACAGCCATGGAAGATGAGCTGGTTTGGCACCTGTCAAGCCTGCTTCTCGAAGAAGATCAAGGGATACTTCCGTTGAGAGAGACCAAGGAGTCAGGTTTCCGCGAGATTTCTATCCCCAAAAAAGTATTTTGGGGGCCCATATCCTTCGTGACCAAGTGCTGACGGAGGTGCTTCTTCGTCAAGTCCACCCCATCTCGGTCATCACCAGTAAGGAGAATATCATCCACATATACGGCCAAAACCACCAGTCCCGAGGCCGTTTTGCGAATGAATAAGGAGTGATCGGCCGAAACTCCTTTGAAAACGATGGTTGCCACAATACCACTAAACTTTTCGAACCATGCCCGAGGGCTCTGCTTGAGGCCATAAATGGCCTTCTTCAAATGACAGACACGTGTCTCCCCCTGAGCAACATACCCAGGAGGTTGCTCATATAGACGTCCTCCTGAAGATCGCCATAAGAAAGGCATTCTTCACATCCAGCTGAGAAATAGCCCAAGCCGGTTAACAGCCACAGAAAAGAGAACCCGGATGGTGCTGAGGCGAGCAACTGGAGAGAAGGTATCGAAGTAATCAACGCCATAAGTCTGAGTAAAGCCCTTGGCCACCAGCCGGGCTTTGTAGCGATCCACAGTTGCCGTCGGGGCGAAACTTCACAACAAAGACCCAGCGACAGCCAACCACATCAGTGCCCACGGGAGGAGGAACCAGGGTCCAGGTACCCCGTTCAGTAAGAGTAGCCATCTCCTCATCCATGGCAGACTTCCAATGAGGGAGAGAGAGAGCCTCCTGGTAGGTACGGGGAGTAGAAGTGGCAGAGATAGCCAAGGCAAAAACACCTGCGAGAAGGAGAAAGCTGATCATAAGAAACAACAGCCGTGAGCGGGTGTTGAGTACACGCCCGCACCCCTTTGCGAAGGGCAATGGGAACATCCAGATCATCGGGAGCGGCGGCGAGGAGCGTCAGCGACCGGAGCGTCCGTGGCGGAGAAGGCTGGCCCGGGACTAGAGAGAGACGGCAGCGGAGAGGAGGGTGGAGGGGTAGGTGGGGAGACAGACTGGGAAGGGATGGGTGGAGGAGGAGACGAAGGTGGGGAAAACGGGGAGGGGTGTGGAATGAACGGAGATATCAGAGGAAGAGAAGGAAGAGAAGAGGAAGGAGAGAATAGGAAGCATTTTCAAAAAAGGTCACGTCTGCGGAGACAAATGCTTGCGAAGAAGGGGGTCAAAGCAGCAATAGCCTTTTTGAGTGGTAGAGTACCCCAAAAAGACACACTTAGTGGAACGGGGGGAAAGCTTATCGCGGGTAGCGGAGGGAGCGTGAACAAAGGCCGTACAGCCAAAGACACGAGAGGAAGAGGAAAAGGTTCCTGGTGGGGTAGAGAAGGGAGAAGGGAGTCCGGCCGTGGAGGACCGTGGAGGGAATGCGATTGATGAGATAGCAAGCGAGGAGCACAGCGTAGCCCCAGTAGGAGCGAGGGACGTGCATCTGCGTCATGAGAGTACGCGCAACATCAAGCAGGTGACGGTTTTTACGCTCCGCCACCCCATTCTGTTGGGAGGTGTAAACACAAGTCGTTTGATGAATGAGGCCGTGTTGGTGAAAGAACGCGGAGAACTCATGAGACAGGTATTCCTTGGCATTATCAGAACGTAAGACTTTAATCGAAATAGCAAACTGAGTCTTAATCATAAAGTAAAAAGATTGCCAAACAGAGAATAGTTCAGAGCGATCCTTAAGAGATACACCCAGGTACAGCGAGTAAAATCATCGATAAAAGTTACAAAATAAGAACTGCCCGACCAACAGTGAGGGTAGGAGCAGGACCCCATACATCAGAATGAAACATATCAAAAATGCGAGAGGAGCCACGCCTTGCTTCGGTGGGAAGGAGGAGCGATGATGTTTGCCAAGCTGACACGCATCACAGTTGAGCGGAGAACTGGTGGGAGGTAAGTGGGGCAGAAGCTGACGAATAAGCGGGGAGGAGGATGTCCAAGACGAAGATGCCACTGAAGGAGATCAGCAGAGGAGGAGTAGGCAGAAAGAGCAGAAACATCGTCGAGGAAGTAGAGGCCGCCGCTCTCAGTCCCAGTAGCAATCGTCCGCTGGGTCCTCGGGTCCTGAAAAGAACAAGTAGTGGGAGTGAATAAAACGGAGCACTGAAGTTGCCGGCATAAAGTGGTAACTGATAACAAATTGCACGGGAACTTCGGGACATAGAGGGTATCCTCCAAGCAAAGCGATGGAGTGAGTTGAACCATGCCCGTCCCATGAACCGGAGACGGGGAACCATCCGCCACACGAACTGGGGGTAAGCGGTCATGGGTCTCCAGACGGGAGAAGCAATGAGGGTTGCCCGTCATATGATTGGTGGCACCGGAATCAATCAGCCATTTACCTTGGGTAACGACGTGGGCACTACCTGACGTCGTGGCCACAGAGGCAGACGACCTAGAAGAGGCGGAGGCCGAAGGAGCATCACCGGAAGGGCGAAGATGAGGATGTTTCTGCCAGCAGCGATCAACAGTATGGCCAGTACGACCCAGTGAGAGCAGAAGAACCGGGAGGAACCCCGTCCGCCGGAGGAGCCACGGCCACTCGGGCCCCCCCGCTGAGCTGGTGTGCAAAGGAGTCCTGCGAAGGGGGGAGGCCAGCAGAGGCCGCTGGAGGAGAGAAGTAACGGCGGCAATGCGGGCCGCAGTGGCATCCAAAGTAGGAGATTCCGCCTCACCCAAGATCTGCTGGCGGATCATATCATAAGAGTCCGGAAGACGAAGAAGGTAACAAACAACCAGGAGTTCCTGAAGTGTTTGTGCTGGTCGGCCAAGTCCGCAGAGAAGGGGCGATTTGGAGGATTTCAGCCCCCAAGAGCCTGGACCTGCTGATAAGCCGCAGCGGGGGACATGGAAGGGCGGGCGAAGAGGTCCGATAGAGAGTATAAATGCGGGACGTCTGGCCCCCCTTAGAATAGAGGCAGCGAGGTGAAGCCATGCGGCCTTGACCGTCTCATCATGGCGAATGACGGGAAGGCACTCATCAGAAAGGCTGTTGGCCAGCCAGGTGCGAACAAGAGCATCACTCGCATCCCAGTCATCAAACTCAGGAGAGGTGCGAGGAGGAGGGTCATCGGTGAGGTGATGACGCCTTGCGTGAGAACGAAGGAGAAAGGTGAAAGAAACGCTCCAATCGGGATAGTTGGAGCCCACAAGCTTGGAAAGGGTGCCAAGGTTACCCGGAAGGAGGAGGAGGAGAAGGAGCTGCAGGAGTAGTGGTGAGACCGGAGGTAGTCATAGAACCCGGAAGCAGAAGAAGCCGCACGAACAGAGGCGGTTAGAAAAACAGAGGAAGCCGCGCGAACAGGAGCGGCTAGAAAGAGGCACTGCGGGGAAGAGGTCGCGCGGACTGAAAAGGCCGAGCGAACAGAAGAGAGGAGAAGAGCAGGTGACCGCGACCAAGATGCGGGTAAGAAAGAGACAACCGCATGGTCAGGCAGATCACAGCAGCAGGCAAGAAGGCGAAATACCAGAAAGGGGCAAGAACACAAACGCGGGCAAAGGCACGGCGGGGAAGAAGTCGCACGAACTGAGAAGCCGAGCGAACAGAAAAGAGGAGAAGAGCTGGCGACCGCGACCAAGATGCGGGTGAGAAAAGGAACAACCCGCACGGTCAGGGCGGACACATCAAAGCAGCAAACGCGTGGAGAGAGACACACACGCGGACAGGGACAGACCGCAGCGACTAGGAAGTCGGAGAGGCAAGAAAGAACAAGAGGCGCGGCGACAAACAAACAGGTCGCGCGACAAAGAGAAGAGG